>JAPEVW010000512.1:0-87847 GCA_027921565.1 Artemia sinica | reverse complement strand
CAAGTTGAAATCTGAATTATTAAGAGAAACAAAACAAAGAACTTGCATAAAAACACAGCTAAAAAATAATAAGTTTTGGTATCAAAGTGATATATCGTCAGGCGAGTTTAGCTTCCAGGGAAAAGTGTAAAAGGATGTTCCTAACTTCTTTTTTATACTTGGCACACAGGTAATCAAAAAGGGAAAATAATTCCCCCTCCCCCCTTTTTCCAATATCTAAGAAGTGGTTTAAGATGGAAAGATTGAAATTTCACAGCATTCTAAAAATAATTTCTGTTAAAAGAAATTGTTTCTAATAAGAAAACATTACATCCCCCAGGTATGGAAAAAGTTCCAAAGCTGTCAGTAGCAGAATTCGACAGAATTTTAAAAGTTGTCATCTGCCGACAAATTTCACTTCACTAGGCCATGAAAACTGCCAAGCAGCATTGCTACCCCCACTTTCCACGGCGGCAACCCCCCCCTCCCTTTCTTGAAAATTTTATGTCTTCATAATTTTAAATTTTGTATTATTATGAACTTCCTCTGTACAGTCATAGCTATGACTGCTATTATCAAATTGGGATTTACGATGGATAATAATGAGACAAATAGATACTAAACAACAACAAAAAATCTTTCTTTCTATCTTGGGCAATTTTCTTTTGAGTTTGGTTCATAGGTAATTTGCAGAAAAATGTATATTATTGTCCGATTTTAGTGTCCAAATATTATTTTTGAGTTTGTGCTATTTAATTTTGGATAGGAATGTTTTAAAACAATTTTGTTTTATTTTGAAACAAATGGTTTAAAAACGAATTACTTTTTAACTACCGATTATTGTTCCCAGTGAGATTGAATTATATTTTGTTTTTACTACCCCTTTCACTTAAGACATGTTTGTCAAAAATAGCCGCTTAAGTGAGTAGAGATGCCCCTATTGACCCGGGACGAACACATGTGCTGCCATCTACAATTTAGTTTAATGCTGACGGGACATAATTTATTCAAGGATTATCGATCGAGTCTAATGGGGGGGTGTCAAGGTCAATCGATCTGTTGTTGTTTGGCCACGTGCGAATGACATGAGGGGTGATTTACATAATCGATGGGGGAATTATTGATTTATGACACTGTGGGGTGATTTACATAATCGCTAGGGAAATTATTGATTCACGATGGGGGAATTAAGAAACAAACATGGCTTCATTGTTGTTTGGCTAGCCTGGCCTGAGAACTTGATTTACATAATCGCTAGGGGAAATTATTGATTCACGAAGGGGAAATTAGAAACAAACATGACTTCATTATTGTTTGGCTAACCTAACCTGTGAACTTGATTTACATAATCGGCGGGGAAATTGTTGATTCACGAAGAGGGAATTAAGAAACATTAAGGCTTCTTTAATCTTAGGTCTGTGGGATAAACGTTCATTAGGTCAGAGAGAAAAATTAATATTCTATTTTTAAATAGGGCTTCACGAAGGGGGAATTAAGAAACATTAAGGCTTCTTTAATCTTAGGGCCTGAGGGATAAACGTTCTTTAGGTCAGAGAGAAAAATTAATATTCTATTTTTAAATAGGGCTTCATCGATCTTTAATGTCAGGAATTAGAAATGACATCACTTGTTATCTTGGAATTATGCGGGAGTCTAAAGAGATAGAAATTCTATTTTTTAAATACGGCTTCACGGAGCTTTAAGTCGGAGAGATAAATTGATATTCTAACGAAACCATAATAGTTTAGCTAGGAACATTTATGAGATGAAGAGATTAACGTAGGAAAGGGTTTCCTAGAAATTTGAAATGTGAAAGCACAGAGATGCCAAACAAAAAGGAACACACAGAAATTACTTTTAGGGGATTATTTGGGCGAAACGGTTTTAGACAGCTTATGGAATTATTTCGGCGAAACCGTTAGAGACATTGATTTAAAAAGATGATTTAAAAGATGATTTTTGAGTGTGGTCGTTATAATACACAAGTTCCATTGAACAGTGTTGTGAGGTCCCCTACCACAACCCCAAAGAGCCCGATCCCCCTACCCCGATCCATAGGGTTTCAATCCCTATACCCCAATCCAGAAGGACCCCCCGGTCCCAAAGGTTCCCAGGGCTCCCACCCGGCCCCCAGACCCTCAAAGGCCCACCCCGGGCCCCCCAAAGGCACATCGAGCTCCCAAAAGACCACCGGGGTCCCAAAGGCCTTCACCGGTCTCCAAATGTCCCCCAGGCTCTCAACCGGCCTCCAGGACCCCCAAAGGCTCTCCACCGGCCCCCAAAGGTCCCCCAGGCTCCCAAAGGGCCCCCCACCCTCCCCTCCCCCCTCCCTCTCCCTCTCCTCCCCACTCCTCACCGTCACCGTCACCCCTCCCCCTCCCCACCCCCTACCCCCCTCCCCTCCCCTCCCCTCCTCCCCTCCCCCCTCCCCCTCCTCCCCTCCCCTCCCCTCCCCCCCCCCCCCTCCCCCTCCCCTCCCCTCGTCCCCTCCCCTCCCCCTCCCCATTTTTTAATATTTTTTGTGCATTGAGACACAGAAGGGACACCCTCCCCCAAGGGTCCCCCCAAACACCCTCCCCGGGCCCCCTAAAGAGTCCCCTCTCCATTTTTTAATACTTTTTATGGCTTTATTATATCTTTTCTGAACAAGTTCCATTCATAATGTCATTCCTAAACCAATTTTCCAACCTCAAAAGAGTCCCCTCCCCAATTTGTAAATACTTTCTTGAATTTTTTAACATGGTATTTTTTAACTTTTTACGTTCCGACCTTTCTCAAAGAGTCAAATTTAAAGTTCTATTCCAAATATTTTCCCGGAACAAGAAAAGTCCCAAGACATAAAAAATTTAATGTTCACTTCTAAATTTTTCCGTAGAAGATAGGAAAAGTTATACTATGATTGTGATTATTTTCTATGAAGATAGAAAGTTACACTTTAATTCTAAATTTTCTTAAATTCAGTTCTGACCATTCTCAAAGAGATGAAAAAAATTAAAGTTCTGTTCCAAATATTTTCCCGGAAGAAGAAAAGTTCAATTTCGATTCTGAATTTTCTCAATGAAAAAGAAATTAGACATTGATCAATTCTATTTTCCCAAAATAATATAAAATTTTCCACTTCAATTCAGATTTTTCTCAAAGAGATGAAAAATTTAAAATATTATTCCAAATTTTTCTTAGAAGATAGAAAAGATCAAGTTCTCTTCTGAATTTTACCAAAGAACACAATTCAATTCTAATTTCTCCAGAGAAAATAAAAAGCTTCCACTTCAGTTTTAAGTTTACCAAGACATAAAAAATTTAAAGTTCAGTTCTAAATTTTTCCTTAGAAGATAGGAATAGTTATACTTTGATTGTGATTATTTTCTATGAAGATAAAAAGTTTCACTTTAATTCTAAATTTTCTTAAATTCAGTTCCGACCTTCTCAAAGAGATGAAAAAATTTAAAGTTCTGTTCAATATATTTTCTCGGAAGAAGAAAAGTTCAACTTCGATTCTGAATTTTCTCATTGAAAATGAAATATGTTATTGATCAATTCTATTTCTCCAAAAATAATATAAAAATTTTCCACTTCAGTTCAGATTTCTCAAAGAGATGAAAAATTTAAAATACTATTCCAAATTTTTCTTAGAAGATAGAAAAGTTCAAGTTCTCTTCTGAATTTTACCAAAGAACACAATTCAATTCTAATTTCTCCAGAGAAAATAAAAAGCTGCCACTTCAGTTTTAAGTTCACCAAGACATAAAAAATTTAAAGTTCAGTTCTAAATTTTTTCTGTAGAAGATAGGAAAAGTTATACTATGATTGTGATTATTTTCTATGAAGATAAAAAGTTTCACTTTAATTCTAAATTTTCTTAAATTCAGTTCCGACTTTTCACATAGAGATGAAAAAAAATTTAAAGTTCTGTTCCAAATTTTTCATAGAATATTGGAAAAGTTATACTTTGATCGTGAATATTCAAGTTCTCTTCTGAATTTTACCAAAGAACACAATTCAATTCTAATTTCTCCAGAGAAAATAAAAAGCTGCCACTTCAGTTTTAAGTTCGCCATGACATAAAAAATTTAAAGTTCAGTTCTAAATTTCTACATAGAAGATAGGAAAAGTTATACTATGATTGTGATTATTTTCTATGAAGATTAAAAGTTTCACTTCAATTTTAAATTTTCTCAAAGAAGTGAAGAAAAGTTCAACTTCGATTCTGAATTTTCTCAATGAAAATGAAATAAGTTATTGATCATTTCTATTTTCCCAAAATAATATAAAAATTTTCCACTTCAGTTCAGATTTTTCTCAAACAGATGAAAAAATTTAAAATACTGTTCCAAATTTTTCATAGAAGATAGAAAAGTTCTTTTTCTCTTCTGAATTTTATCAAAGAACATAATTCATTTCTAATTTCTCCAGAGAAAATAAAAAGTTTCAATATCACTTTTAAGTTTACCAAGACATAAAAATTTAAAGTTCAATTCTAAATTTTTCCATAGAAGATAGGAAAATTTATACTATGATTGTGATTATTTTCCATGAAGATAAAAAGTTTCACTTTAATTCTAAATTTTATTAAATTCAATTCCGACCTTTCTCAAAGAGATGAAAAAAATTAAAGTTCTGTTCCAAATATTTTCCCGGAAGAAGAAAAGTTCAACTTCGATTCTGAATTTTCTCAATGAAAATGAAAAAGTTATTGATCAAATCTTTTTTCCCAAAATAATATAAAAAATTTCCACTTCAGTTCAAATTTTTTTTCTCAAAGAGATGAAGAAATTTAAAGTTCTGTTCCAAATTTTTCATAGAAGATAGGAAAAGTTATACTTTGATCGTGAATGTTCGAGTTCTATTCTGAATTTTACCAAAGAACACAATTCAATTCTAATTTCCCCAATAAAAAATTTAAAGTTCAATTCTAAAATTTTTCGGTGGAAGATAGAAAAAGTAATACCATACGTGTGAATATTTTCCCGGAAGATAAAAAGTTCTAGTTCAATTTAAAATTTTCTCAACGAAGTGAAGAAGAATTCAAGTTCTCTTCTGAATTTTACCAAAGAACACAATTCAATTCTAATTTCACCAGAGAAAATAAAAATCTTCCACTTCAGTTCTTTATTTCACAAAGACAAAGAAATTTAAAGTTCAATTCTAAATTTTTCGGTGGAAGATAGAAAAAGTAATACCATACTTGTGAATATTTTCCTGGAAGATAAAAAGTTCTAGTTCAATTTAAAATTTTCTCAACGAAGTGAAGGAAAGTTCAAGTTCTCTTCTGAATTTTCTCAATGAAAAAGAAATTAGTCATTGATCATTTCTATTTTTCCAAATAATATAAAAATTTTCCACTTTAGTTCAGATCTGGCTTGAAGAGATGAAAAATTTAAAATACTGTTCCAAATTTTCACTGAAGATAAAAAAGTTCAAGTTCTCTCGGAATTTTACCAAAGAACACAATTCAATTCTAATTTCTCCAGAGAAAATAAAAATCTTCCACTTCAGTTCTTTATTTCACAAAGACAAAGAAATTTAAAGTTCAATTCTAAATTTTTCGGTGGAAGATAGAAAAAGTAATACCATACTTGTGAATATTTTCCTGGAAGATAAAAAGTTCTAGTTCAATTTAAAATTCTCTCAACGAAGTGAAGAAAAGTTCAAGTTCTCTTCTGAACTTTACCAAAGAACACACTTCAATTCTAATTTCTCCAGAGAAAACAAAAATCTTCCACTTCAATTCTTTATTTCACAAAGACATAAAGAAATTTAAAGTTCATTTCTAATTTTTCGGTGGAAGATAGAAAAAGTAATACCATACTTGTGAATATTTTCACGGAAGATAAAAAGTTCTAGTTCAATTTAAAATTTTCTCAACGAAGTCAAGGAAAGTTCAAGTTCTCTTCTGAACTTTACCAAAGAACACACTTCAATTCTAATTTCTCCAGAGAAAACAAAAATCTTCCACTTCAGTTCTTTATTTCACAAAGACATAAAGAAATTTAAAGTTCAATTCTAAATTTTTCGGTGGGAGATAGAAAAAGTAATACCATACTTGTGAGACTAAAAATGAAGTTCTAGTTATTAAGATTTTTCAATAGCTAAGGCTAAGTTCTTTGCTTTACCAAAGAACAAGCTATTTTTTGCGAGAAAACACACAAATTTCAGAAAAAATAAAGTTCAATGTTCCTTTTAGTACCTATGCAATTAGACTAAAAATGAAGATATTTATGCAGAGTTTCAACTAGCTATGGCTAAGTTTGCTAAAGACAAGCTATTTTCGTGGCGAAAACACACAAAATCAGAAAAAATGTTCAATGTTCCTTTAGTACCTATGCAATTAGGCTAAATGAAGATATTTATGCAGAGTTTTTAACTAGCTATGGCTAAGTTTGCTAAAGACAAGCTATTTTCTTGCAAAAACACACAAAATCTTAAAATGTTCAGTGTTCCTTTAGTACCTACAAAATTAGGATAAAAATGAGAAATTTATGCACAGTTTCAACTAGCTATGGCTAAGTTTGCTAAAGACAAGTATTTTCTTGCGAAAACACACAAAAATCAGAAAAAATGTTCAATGTTCCTTTAGTACCTACGCAATTAGGCTGAAATGAAGATATTTATGCAGAGTTTCAACTAGCTATGGCTAAATTTGCTAAAGACAAGCTATTTTCTTGCGAAAACACAAACAAAATCAGAAAAAATGTTCAATGTTCCTTTAGTACCTACGCAATTAGGCTTAAATGAAGATATTTATGCAGAGTTTTAACTAGCTATGGCTAAGTTTGCTAAAGACAAGCTATTTTCTTGCGAAAACACACAAAATCAGAAAAAAATGTTCAGTGTTCCTTTAGTACCTACACAATTAGGCTAAAAATGAAGATATTTATGCACAGTTTCAACTAGCTATGGCTAAGTTTGCTAAAGACAAGCTATTTTCTTGCGAAAAACACACAAAATCAGAAAAAATGTTCAATGTTCCTTTAGTACCTACGCAATTAGGCTGAAATGAAGATATTTATGCAGAGTTTCAACTATCTATGGCTAAGTTTGCTAAAGACAAGCTATTTTCTTGCGAAAACACACAAAATCAGAAAAAATGTTCAATGTTCATTTAGTACCTACGCAATTAGGCTTAAATGAAGACATTTATGCAGAGTTTCAACTAACTATGGCTAAGTTTGCTAAAGACAAGCTATTTTCTTGCGAAAACACACAAAATCAGAAAAAATGTTCAATGTTCCTTTAGTACCTACGCAATTAGGCTAAAAATGAAGATATTTATGCAGAGTTTTAACTAGCTATGGCTAAGTTTGCTAAAGACAAGCTATTTTCTTGCGAAAACACACAAAATCAGAAAAAATGTTCAATGTTCCTTTAGTACCTATGCAATTAGGCTTAAATGAAGATATTTATGCAGAGTTTCAACTAACTATGGCTAAGTTTGCTAAGGACAAGCTATTTTCTTGCGAAAACACACAAAATCAGAAAAAATGTTCAATGTTCCTTTAGTACCTATGCAATTAGGCTAAAAATGAAGATATTTATGCAGAGTTTCAACTAGCTATGGCTAAGTTTGCTAAAGACAAGCTATTTTCGTGCGAAAACACACAAAATCAGAAAAAATGTTCAATGTTCCTTTAGTACCTATGTAATTAGGCTGAAATGAAGATATTTATGCAGAGTTTCAACTATCTATGGCTAAGTTTGCTAAAGACAAGCTATTTTCTTGCGAAAACACAAACAAAATCAGAAAAAAATGTTCCTTTAGTACCTATGCAATTAGGCTAAAAATGAAGATATTTATGCAGAGTTTCAACTAGCTATGGCTAAGTTTGCTAAAGACAAGCTATTTTCGTGCGAAAACACACAAAATCAGAAAAAATGTTCAATGTTCCTTTAGTACCTATGTAATTAGGCTGAAATGAAGATATTTATGCAGAGTTTCAACTATCTATGGCTAAGTTTGCTAAAAACAAGCTATTTTCTTGCGAAAACACAAACAAAATCAGAAAAAATGTTCAATGTTCCTTTAGTACCTACGCAATTAGGATAAAAATGAAGATATTTATGCACTGTTTCAACTAGCTATGGCTAAGTTTGCTAAAGACAAGCTATTTTCTTGCGAAAACACACAAAATCAGAAAAAAAATATTGTTAGGTTAGGTTAAGTTAGATTAGGTTAGGTTAGCCTACGTACGCGCGCATATAGGTTAGGTTAGGTTGGATTAAGTTAGGTTAGGTTAGGTTAGGTTAGATTAAGTTAGGTTAGGTTAAGTTAGGTTAGGCTAGGTTAGCCTACGTACGCGCGCGTACGTAGGCTAACCTAGCCTAACCTAACTTAACCTTACCTAACTTAATCTAACCTAACCTAACTTAATCCAACCTAACCTATATGCGCGCGTACGTAGGCTAACCTAACCTAATCTAACTTAACCTAACCTAACAATATTTTTTCTGATTTGTTGTGTGTTTCGCAAGAAAATAGCTTGTCTTTAGCAAACTTAGCCATAGCTAGTTGAAACAGTGCATAAATATCTTCATTTTTATCCTAATTGCGTAGGTACTAAAGGAACATTGAACATTTTTTCTGATTTTGTGTGTGTGTTTTCGCAAGAAAATAGCTTGTCTTTAGCAAACTTAGCCATAGATAGTTGAAAACTCTGCATAAATATCTTCATTTCAGCCTAATTACATAGGTACTAAAGGAACATTGAACATTTTTTCTGATTTTGTGTGTTTTCGCACGAAAAATAGCTTGTCTTTAGCAAAAAAACTTAGCCATAGCTAGTTGAAACTCTGCATAAATATCTTCATTTTTAGCCTAATTGCATAGGTACTAAAGGAACATTGAACATTTTTTTCTGATTTTGTTTGTGTTTTCGCAAGAAAATAGCTTGTCCTTAGCAAACTTAGCCATAGTTAGTTGAAACTCTGCATAAATATCTTCATTTAAGCCTAATTGCATAGGTACTAAAGGAACATTGAACATTTTTTCTGATTTTGTTTGTGTTTTCGCAAGAAAATAGCTTGTCCTTAGCAAACTTAGCCATAGTTAGTTGAAACTCTGCATAAATATCTTCATTTAAGCCTAATTGCATAGGTACTAAAGGAACATTGAACATTTTTTCTGATTTTGTGTGTTTTCGCAAGAAAATAGCTTGTCTTTAGCAAACTTAGCCATAGCTAGTTAAAACTCTGCATAAATATCTTCATTTTTAGCCTAATTGCGTAGGTACTAAAGGAACATTGAACATTTTTTCTGATTTTGTGTGTGTTTCGCAAGAAAATAGCTTGTCTTTAGCAAACTTAGCCATAGTTAGTTGAAACTCTGCATAAATATCTTCATTTAAGCCTAATTGCGTAGGTACTAAATGAACATTGAACATTTTTTCTGATTTTGTGTGTTTTCGCAAGAAAATAGCTTGTCTTTAGCAAACTTAGCCATAGATAGTTGAAACTCTGCATAAATATCTTCATTTCAGCCTAATTGCGTAGGTACTAAAGGAACTTTGAACATTTTTTTCTGATTTTGTGTGTTTTCGCAAGAAAAATAGCTTGTCTTTAGCAAACTTAGCCATAGCTAGTTGAAACTGTGCATAAATATCTTCATTTTTAGCCTAATTGTGTAGGTACTAAAGGAACACTGAACATTTTTTCTGATTTTGTGTGTTTTCGCAAGAAAATAGCTTATCTTTAGCAAACTTAGCCATAGCTAGTTAAAACTCTGCATAAATATCTTCATTTAAGCCTAATTGCGTAGGTACTAAAGGAACATTGAACATTTTTTCTGATTTTTTGTTTGTGTTTTCGCAAGAAAATAGCTTGTCTTTAGCAAATTTAGCCATAGCTAGTTGAAACTCTGCATAAATATCTTCATTTCAGCCTAATTGCGTAGGTACTAAAGGAACATTGAACATTTTTTCTGATTTTGTGTGTTTTCGCAAGAAAATAGCTTGTCTTTAGCAAACTTAGCCATAGCTAGTTGAAAACTGTGCATAAATTTCTCATTTTTATCCTAATTGTGTAGGTACTAAAGGAACACTGAACATTTTACTTCTGATTTTGTGTGTTTTTGCAAGAAAATAGCTTGTCTTTAGCAAACTTAGCCATAGCTAGTTAAAACTCTGCATAAATATCTTCATTTAAGCCTAATTGCATAGGTACTAAAGGAACATTGAATATTTTTTCTGATTTTGTGTGTTTTCGCACGAAAACAGCTTGTCTTTAGCAAACTTAGCCATAGCTAGTTGAAACTCTGCATAAATATCTTCATTTTTAGTCTAATTGCATAGGTACTAAAGGAACATTGAACATTTTTTCTGAGTTTGTGTGTTTTCGCAAGAAAATAGCTTGTCTTTAGCAAACTTAGCCATAGCTAGTTGAAAGCTCTGCATAAATATCTTCATTTTTAGTCTCACAAGTATGGTATTAATTTTTCTATCTCCCACCGAAAAATTTAGAATTGAACTTTAAATTTTTTTATGTCTTTGTGAAATAAAGAACTGAAGTGGAAGATTTTTGTTTTCTCTGGAGAAATTAGAATTGAAGTGTGTTCACTGGTAAAGTTCAGAAGAGAACTTGAAATTTTCTTGACTTCGTTGAGAAAATTTTAAATTGAACTAGAACTTTTTATCTTCCGTGAAAATATTCACAAGTATGGTATTACTTTTTCTATCTTCCACCGAAAAATTAGAATTGAACTTTAAATTTCTTTATGTCTTTGTGAAATAAAGAACTGAAGTGGAAGATTTTGTTTTCTCTGGAGAAATTAGAATTGAAGTGTGTTCTTTGGTAAAGTTCAGAAGAGAACTTGAACTTTTCTTCACTTCGTTGAGAAAATTTTAAATTGAACTAGAACTTTTTATCTTCTGTGAAAATAATCACAAGTATGGTATTACTTTTTCTATCTTCCACCGAAAAATTTAGAATTGAACTTTAAATTTCTTTATGTCTTTGTGAAATAAAGAACTGAAGTGGAAGATTTTTTTTTTCTCTGGAGAAATTAGAATTGAAGTGTGTTCTTTGGTAAAGTTCAGAAGAGAACTTGAACTTTCCTTGACTTCGTTGAGAAAATTTTAAATTGAACTAGAACTTTTTTATCTTCCGTGAAAATATTCACAAGTATGGTATTACTTTTTCTATCTTCCACCGAAAAATTAGAAATGAACTTTAAATTTCTTTATGTCTTTGTGAAATAAAGAATTGAAGTGGAAGATTTTTGTTTTCTCTGGAGAAATTAGAATTGAAGTGTGTTCTTTGGTAAAGTTCAGAAGAGAACTTGAACTTTTCTTCACTTCGTTGAGAGAATTTTAAATTGAACTAGAACTTTTTATCTTCCAGGAAAATATTCACAAGTATGGTATTACTTTTTCTATCTTCCACCGAAAAAATTTAGAATTGAACTCTAAATTTCTTTGTCTTTGTGAAATAAAGAACTGAAGTGGAAGATTTTTATTTTCTCTGGAGAAATTAGAATTGAATTGTGTTCTTTGGTAAAATTCCGAAGAGAACTTGAACTTTTTTATCTTCAGTGAAAAATTTGGAACAGTATTTTAAATTTTTCATCTCTTCGAGCCAGATCTGAACTAAAGTGGAAAATTTTTATATTATTTGGAAAAATAGAAATGATCAATGACTAATTTCTTTTTCATTGAGAAAATTCAGAAGAGAACTTGAACTTTCCTTCACTTCGTTGAGAAAATTTTAAATTGAACTAGAACTTTTTATCTTCCAGGAAAATATTCACAAGTATGGTATTACTTTTTCTATCTTCCACCGAAAAATTTAGAATTGAACTTTAAATTTCTTTGTCTTTGTGAAATAAAGAACTGAAGTGGAAGATTTTTATTTTCTCTGGTGAAATTAGAATTGAATTGTGTTCTTTGGTAAAATTCAGAAGAGAACTTGATTCTTCTTCACTTCGTTGAGAAAATTTTAAATTGAACTAGAACTTTTTATCTTCCGGGAAAATATTCACACGTATGGTATTACTTTTTCTATCTTCCACCGAAAAATTTAGAATTGAACTTTAAATTTTTTATTGGGGAAATTAGAATTGAATTGTGTCTTCTTTGGTAAAATTCAGAATAGAACTCGAACATTCACGATCAAAGTATAACTTTTCCTATCTTCTATGAAAAATTTGGAACAGAACTTTAAATTTCTTCATCTCTTTGAGAAAAAAAATTTGAACTGAAGTGGAAATTTTTATATTATTTTGGGAAAAAAGATTTGATCAATAACTTTTTCATTTTCATTGAGAAAATTCAGAATCGAAGTTGAACTTTTCTTCTTCCGGGAAAATATTTGGAACAGAACTTTAATTTTTTTCATCTCTTTGAGAAAGGTCGGAATTGAATTTAATAAAATTTAGAATTAAAGTGAAACTTTTTATCTTCATGGAAAATAATCACAATCATAGTATAAATTTTCCTATCTTCTATGGAAAAATTTAGAATTGAACTTTAAATTTTTATGTCTTGGTAAACTTAAAAGTGATATTGAAACTTTTTATTTTCTCTGGAGAAATTAGAAATGAATTATGTTCTTTGATAAAATTCAGAAGAGAACAAGAACTTTTCTATCTTCTATGAAAAATTTGGAACAGTATTTTAAATTTTTTCATCTGTTTGAGAAAAATCTGAACTGAAGTGGAAATTTTTATATTATTTTGGGAAAATAGAAATGATCAATAACTTATTTCATTTTCATTGAGAAAATTCAGAATCGAAGTTGAACTTTTCTTCACTTCTTTGAGAAAATTTAAAATTGAAGTGAAACTTTTAATCTTCATAGAAAATAATCACAATCATAGTATAACTTTTCCTATCTTCTATGTAGAAATTTAGAACTGAACTTTAAATTTTGTATGTCATGGCGAACTTAAAACTGAAGTGGCAGCTTTTTTTTTTCTCTGGAGAAATTAGAATTGAATTGTGTTCTTTGGTAAAATTCAGAAGAGAACTTGAATATTCACGATCAAAGTATAACTTTTCCAATATTCTATGAAAAATTTGGAACAGAACTTTAAATTTTTTTCATCTCTATGTGAAAAGTCGGAACTGAATTTAAGAAAATTTAGAATTAAAGTGAAACTTTTTATCTTCATAGAAAATAATCACAATCATAGTATAACTTTTCCTATCTTCTACAGAAAAATTTAGAACTGAACTTTAAATTTTTTATGTCTTGGTGAACTTAAAACTGAAGTGGCAGCTTTTTATTTTCTCTGGAGAAATTAGAATTGAATTGTGTTCTTTGGTAAAATTCAGAAGAGAACTTGAACTTTTCTATCTTCTAAGAAAAATTTGGAATAGTATTTTAAATTTTTCATCTCTTTGAGAAAAATCTGAACTGAAGTGGAAAATTTTTATATTATTTTGGAGAAATAGAATTGATCAATAACATATTTCATTTTCAATGAGAAAATTCAGAATCGAAGTTGAACTTTTCTTCTTCCGAGAAAATATATTGAACAGAACTTTAAATTTTTTCATCTCTTTGAGAAAGGTCGGAACTGATTTAAGAAAATTTAGAATTAAAGTGAAACTTTTATCTTCATAGAAAATAATCACAATCAAAGTATAACTATTCCTATCTTCTAAGGAAAAATTTAGAACTGAACTTTAAATTTTTTATTTCTTGGTAAACTTAAAACTGAAGTGGAAGCTTTTTATTTTCTCTGGAGAAATTAGAATTGAATTGTGTTCTTTGGTAAAATTCAGAAGAGAACTTGATCTTTTCTATCTTCTAAGAAAAATTTGGAATAATATTTTAAATTTTTCATCTCTTTGAGAAAAATCTGAATTGAAGTGGAAAATTTTATATTATTTTGGGAAAATAGAATTGATCAATGTCTAATTTCTTTTTCATTGAGAAAATTCAGAATCGAAGTTGAACTTTTCTTCTTCCGGGAAAATATTTGGAACAGAACTTTAATTTTTTTCATCTCTTTGAGAATGGTCAGAACTGAATTTAAGAAAATTTAGAATTAAAGTGTAACTTTCTATCTTCATAGAAAATAATCACAATCATAGTATAACTTTTCCTATCTTCTACGGAAAAATTTAGAAGTGAACATTAAATTTTTTATGTCTTGGGACTTTTCTTGTTCCGGGAAAATATTTGGAATAGAACTTTAAATTTGACTCTTTGAGAAAGGTCGGAACGTAAAAAGTTAAAAAATACCATGTTAAAAAATTCAAGAAAGTATTTACAAATTGGGGAGGGGACTCTTTGAGGTTGGAAAATTGGTTTAGGAATGACATTATGAATGGAACTTGTTCAGAAAAATATAATAAAGCCATAAAAAAGTATTAAAAAAATGGAGAGGGGACTCTTTAGGGGGCCCGGGGAGGGTGTTTGGGGGACCCTTGGGGGAGGGTGTCCCTTCTGTGTCTCAATGCACAAAAAAATATTAAAAAAAAAGGGGGAGGGGAGGAGGGGAGGGGGAGGGGGAGGGGAGGGGGGGGGGGGGGGGAGGGGAGGGGAGGGGAGGAGGGGGGTGGTTGGGGGGGGAGGGGGAGGTGACGGTGAGGAGTGGGGGGGAGGGAGAGGGAGGGAGAGGGAGGGGAGGGTGGGGGGCCCTTTGGGAGCCTGGGGGACCTTTGGGGGCCGGTGGAGGGCCTTTGGGGGTCCTGGAGGCCGGTTGAGAGCCTGGGGGACATTTGGAGACCGGGTGAAGGCCTTTGGGACCCCGGTGGTCTTTTGGGAGCTCGATGTGCCTTTGGGGGGCCCGGGGTGGGCCTTTGAGGGTCTGGGGGCCGGGTGGGAGCCCTGGGAACCTTTGGGGACCGGGGGGGTCCTTCTGGATTGGGGTATAGGGATTGGAACCCTTTGGATCGGGGTAGGGCGATCGGGGCTCTTTGGGGTTGTGGTAGGGGACCTCACAACACTGTTCAATGGAACTTGTGTATTATAACGACCACACTCAAAAATCATCTTTTAAAATCATCTTTTAAATCAATGTCTCTAACGGTTTCGCCGAAATAATTCCATAAGCTGTCTAAAACCGTTTCGCCCAAATAATCCCCTAAAAGTAATTTCTGTGTGTTCCTTTTGTTTGGCATCTCTGTGCTTTCACATTTCAAATTTCTAGGAAACCCTTTCCTACGTTAATCTCTTCATCTCATAAATGTTCCTAGCTAAACTATTATGGTTTCGTTAGAATATCAATTTATCTCTCCGACTTAAAGCTCCGTGAAGCCGTATTTAAAAATAGAATTTCTATCTCTTTAGACTCCCGCATAATTCCAAGATAACAAGTGATGTCATTTCTAATTCCTGACATTAAAGATCGATGAAGCCCTATTTAAAATAGAATATTAATTTTTCTTTCTGACCTAAAGAACGTTTATCCCTCAGGCCTAAGATTAAAGAAGCCTTAATGTTTCTTAATTCCCCCTTCGTGAAGCCCTATTTAAAAATAGAATATTAATTTTTCTCTCTGACCTAATGAACGTTTATCCCACAGACCTAAGATTAAAGAAGCCTTAATGTTTCTTAATTCCCTCTTCGTGAATCAACAATTTCCCCGCCGATTATGTAAATCAAGTTCACAGGTTAGGTTAGCCAAACAATAATGAAGTCATGTTTGTTTCTAATTTCCCCTTCGTGAATCAATAATTTCCCCTAGCGATTATGTAAATCAAGTTCTCAGGCCAGGCTAGCCAAACAACAATGAAGCCATGTTTGTTTCTTAATTCCCCCATCGTGAATCAATAATTTCCCCTAGCGATTATGTAAATCACCCCACAGTGTCATAAATCAATAATTCCCCCATCGATTATGTAAATCACCCCTCATGTCATTCGCACGTGGCCAAACAACAACAGATCGATTGACCTTGACACCCCCATTAGACTCGATCGATAATCCTTGAATAAATTATGTCCCGTCAGCATTAAACTAAATTGTAGATGGCAGCACATGTGTTCGTCCCGGGTCAATAGGGGCATCTCTACTTAAGTGGGCAAATATAGGAAATTCTTTTTAACGACAATAGACATTAGGCATATTGAAGGATTAATGTCAGCTATCTATTTTAGGGAAGCGAATTATTAAAATATAGGGCTGAAGCACAGGGATAATACAAAAATAAGTGCAGAGTAAAATAACAAAGTAAAATAACAAGTAAAATAACAAAATAACAGAGTAAAGGCAAAGAAACCATAAGAAATATTATAACCCACGAGGAAATACAAACGAAAACACAACATAAATAACATAGTAATGTCCACTGATTACATATCGGGGAAAAAATAACTGAGAGGATCTTTTCACTTTCATCCTAGCTAATTCAAAAGCTGAAAGAAACACTAGAAAAACAAGAAAGTGAAAAGAAACAAAATAATTTTTTTTGGGGGGAGGGGGGTTACAAAAAACTTAAAAAAAGGCATCAAAAATTTGTTTATGTTCATTTTTGTTACGTTTTTTACGAGTCGGACAAACATTTCGGGGGGGGGGTCAAATTTCCTAACCCCCACCCCCGAATACGACCCTGGTTGGATTAGGTTTCCATAGTTTTGTTTCTAAAGTATTATTTATCATCGTGTTCTTATATTTTTCATTAAGATTAACCTAACTTCCCTTCCGTTGATTTTGAATTGAAGTTGTCAAGTATTTTGCAGTAGGTAGTATCAAGACATGGTTAATTGTAGAAGGACACTTTGTTAGTGTCCCTTTTAATTTATATGCATTTATGTCTCACTCTTTTTTTGTGTATATTCGCTTATTCCCCCCCCCCTTCCTTTTTATGTCCGTTCTAATTCTTTTTTCCGATTCATATTTGTGTAAGTTTAGTTTGACCAGTTTTTATCTTTTTAACTTTTTTAATTGACTTTTTACAGTTTTAATTATTGACTGTTAAATGATTGTTCATAATGATTTTTCTTTTTCGTTGTTGTTTTTTTGCATTTTTGCCAGTTTTAGTGCAACCATTTATAATGTCGACTCCGAAGTCCGAATTCGGCCCTTTGTGGGCTTGTGATAGTGATCTTTTTGAAATAAATATCTTATCCTATTAAGGAGACAAGCCCAGACAGATAGTCCAAGTAATTGAGAGGCAAATGTTTAAATGGCTGGGGCACGGGTAAATGGTTTTTCTTATTCAGACGAAAATGTTTTAAAGAAGACAATAAGTAGGTAAGTTTATTTATAACTCGTAACAATACAAAAATAAATGGGGGAGTAAAGAACAAAAATAACATAACCCAAAGGGAAATACAAATGATAACACAACTGTGAAAACATTCAACTAGCGATGAAATAACATAACCCAAAGGGAAATGCAAATGAAAACACAACCTAAATAACATAGCAATGTCTACTGATTACAAATCGAGTAAAAAATAACTGAGAGGATCACTGGCGCATATCTTTCGGGGTATTAGCCCTCAGATCTTTAGCGATGTCGTCAAGCAGCACTAGCGGATCGGCAGGTCCAGAACGAGAAATAATCTTTCAGTTTCTGTACCATCTTGGTAAATATAATAAGAATTATTCCTGATCTGGTGGGTAAGTTTGTCCAGTTTTTGCTTTTTAAGTAATTTTTTTCAGATGAATCGCTTTTTTTTCTAAGTTATGCTAAACATTCATGTTAGCTTCTTTTTCGTCAGCCGCAGTATAAACTTAGAAAACTTCTTTTTTTATACCTAAGTTTACCTACAGTCGTCTACTGAGTTACAATAGTATAACCCTGTATCTTCGTCCCAAAGTTAATAAGTGAAGCTAGGATTAGCTGTACGTATATTTGGCTTATGCATATATTAAAATATATATTTTTTTTAATTATGGCTACGAAAACGGGAGGAAATGAAGGGAAACAGATGTTACCATGTTTTAATGTTCCATTAAAGATTCAAAACTCTTCTTAATACGTTTTGCCAGTGAAAAGGTTCATCATGCACATTTTGCGTAGGTCAAGTTCAACCAGCCAAATCAGTTTGTTTTTAGGTATACGCAACTTTTGTCCACGAAAAGCTTAAAAAATTGAAGAGTATATTAGCAGCTCTACTGCTATTGTGTCCCCCCCCCCTGAGCACAATTTTAGAGTTCTTAGTGTTTTGACAGGAGTTACTTTTATTACAGCTATCAAATATGCATTATATTTTTCAGGGCATTACAGCACGAGTCCTAGAAACTCTCCTATTGCTCGTGCTACTCTCTATAATTGTGATGGGTCTGGTCGTGACACTGTCAGCTCTCTTGGATAGAAGTCAAGCGACATTTGATCTGCTTTTTAGTAAGCTTTTCTTAATATCCTTTTCTCTTGCAACTGACAAATTATTTTGATTCTGAAATCAATTATGTTTAGGTTTGGAGTTGCCAAGGTGGAGCGTACTCTCCCATTAAAGAGAAGTATTGAATATTAAGTCGATTTGGTAATCCTTCAAGTCAAGACACGAGCCTTTGAATTCTCAGTTTGTCTCTATAATGTCGGTTTGTCGCAGTTTCTCTATATAGCTAATATAATTGCTAATTAATTAAATTATGCTAATTATAAACATAAACTAACTATAATTAGGGTCCCTAACAAGGGGCCCTAAAGTAAAATTTCTAGCAAGGCTTGCAATTGAAAAACTTTTATCGTTGTAGAGAATAATAATATTAGGAAAAAAAAAAAAAACTAAAAAAAGAACATAAAAAAACTCCATCGGAAAGGTTTTTTGTTGTTTTCCATAAGGGCCAAGGTGCTCAAAATTGTATGCCAATCAACCATTGTCCTTATACATCTAAGATTTGTTACACAGAAAACAAGCTTCCGATATGCAATTGTAACAAGTTTGAATAATCATTTCGTGTAAAAATACATTGTACTTTCAAGGAACTTATGAAATCTAGAAAATCATCAGTTAGGGCATAGGCATAAAACTGATTAGGTCGATTTCAGATGACATTCCTAGTACAATAGTTTCAATAAAAATTACAAACTGTAACATCTTATCTGGTAATATTGAAGAAGAAATTGCCAATTCAGAAAGTCAATATAAATGAATAAACTTTGAAAATGTCATTGGGAATATAAGAAGTTATTATACTTCCGCTAGGGTAGAAGACGAACAGATCCCTTCGTATAATTTAGTTCTGTTGATAGGCTTTTAAATTTAATTGGATTAGCCCAAGCTATATGTAAAATTTATTATCAAAACATTATTTTATTTTCTTAGGATTATTACCAGATGACAATTTTGCGATGGTTGGACCTATAATTTTTTTATCTTTACGGATCCCCTTGATTTTCTATCCTTTGGACCTGTATTTATGTACATTATTGTGCCATTAAGAGGGATGCCCATCAATTTTGGGAAAGTAATAGAAAATATTTAAAAAATGCAACTTTTTGGGGGTATAGGCTCCTTCTTTCTTTTGTTTTTATGTCTATTTAGTTTTTGACACGGGTTTTACCAGGGAGGGACTAGGGGACAACGACCCTCAGAGGAGGGAGCCAAAAGGATAAAGAAACACTTCCATTTTAATCATAACTCCTTGAAGTATTCCATCCCCCTGGAAAATATTTCCTTGCCAGACTCCATGGCTATTGTTGTTTTCGCTTTCCATTGATAAAGTTGCTCGACGTGAAGCTAAAATACTCGGGCCTTGTTTGTTTAGTTCGCTTTTGTAAATGTTTTATCAGCTTTTTTTATATTTCTGTGCTATCATTTATTTATGTTATGCTAATTAATAGTCAATTATGACATCTACTATATCCAGAAATATGTTAAGGCTCTCCTTTCTATTTGCATGACATGCCCTTCGGGCAGCAATAGCCGTGTATTACAGGATTAAAGTCATCAACGATATGAACTTCTGTGCTTAATGCCACGGGGAGATAGTCGTTCAAACCATCTTAGGATTCGCTTAAGTAGACTTAGGTGGAGAACGGAACATGGACTTTCCAGAAGGGGGTAGACTATAATGATAGTCTACCCCCTTCACCACATGGCCCTTCGCCACATGGTGAAGGGCCAAGTGATTAACATATCAAGTGGGAGGGCTTAAAACCAGTCAAGTTTTGAAAGCAGGGGTTATAGTAAAAGCTATTTGAAAGAAATCTCAAGTGCAGCTCCATACCAAAAGCCTCTTTCTTCATTTGAATGAGAAATCTGGAAAAATGACAAAAGTATTCCATTTAAAGATTAAAGTGTTCTAGGTTTAAATAAGTCAAAAGTTTTTGGGGACTTACTTGTGTCCCACGTTACTTGTGTCCATGTATTTTTGATATAAAATAATGACTTTTATGTCTCTTTGCTTGGTCATGTTTACTTGTGTTAATTTTGGAAAATACCTGTTTTTGGTATTTTTATT
Organism: Artemia sinica; assembly: GCA_027921565.1. Lineage (NCBI taxonomy): Eukaryota > Metazoa > Arthropoda > Branchiopoda > Anostraca > Artemiidae > Artemia > Artemia sinica. The sequence goes on along the minus strand of JAPEVW010000512.1, from coordinate 67,573 downwards.
AAGGCAACAAGAAAAATTTAAACTCCATAGATTTAAAAAAAATCTTTTATTATCTTCATAACGTAAATATTGATTAAACCCCGTCTCCCCGTCCCTGATACTTTTGCAAATTGATGTCCCTTTTTCTTCAAAGGCTACATAAGCCAAACTTGCTAGGTTTTATATAATATCGTAGAAGGACAATATCATCGAAAGCTATCGAATTCTGCACTACTTGTGAGTGCAGAAAACTATTCAAAATTTCATATATGTAACAATTTCCGTTTGTTTTAAATTTTAATATGACTCCTTACTTTCAGCTGAAAAACTTGTTTTTTTTAAATTTAATGTCTAGCTGAGCCTGCGTGTGAATTGTACATTAGATGAATATAGTAAAAGCTATTTAAAAGAAAGCTCAATTGCAGCTCCATACCGAAAGCTTCAGTGATATACTTGATAATTAATTTTAAGTTAAAATCGTATTCCACGCTTAAACACTCTTTAAAACTTCTTGGAAGAGAAAAATCGTCGAAACTAGTTTTGACGTACAATGTGTCAAATTTCAAAACGAAGAAACCTGTCGAAAGAAACAGAAGAATTACTTGATATAATCTAGTCAAACAGTCAAAGTAAGTAGGCGCTCCAAAATAAAGGAATAATGCTATTGGCTTACGAAAATATATAACTGATGGAGGCCAATTAAAGCACACTTTTTAGCATGGAAAGAGAACTAATCTCTCTCTTCTCTTTGATCTCGATCTTTTTAGATAACTTTATAGCAGATCATTTTCCACTGGGACCTATAGAAAAGTGAGAATTTTTCTGTATTATCTTGAGAAGGTCTGAATCGGTGGTTTTATTGTTGGAAAAATAGTACAGAGGGTCACGGATCACCCAGCAGGATCCATGTCTCCCCGTAAATAGAAAAACGTTTCTCTTTTAGTTTTTCTCAGTTTACAACTAATTGTCTGTACATATAAGCAGCTAAAATAAAAGTAACATTTGAATCATTGTAAAGCAGTAATTTTGTTTTATATTCGTTTTTTTTTGTATAATATATAACACACAGCAAAAAGCCTTCGACCTTTTCTTGGCTGAATTTAGTAAAAAAACGAACCCCTAGGAATCAGACAGTGGAGTCACTCAAAATGACATAATCTTGTATGTATATGAAGATGCATTTTTTGTCAAAAAACGTATTTCATTTTTAATATGTTGTTGTGTTGCTTACAAAAAGCACGTAGACATAGAAATTTTCTTTCAAATAAACACTTAAATATCCCTCTAGGATGTTTCAGCGCCCACACTAACGGCGATTCAAAAAAAAGCAACAACAAAGAAGTAGGGAAAAATAAAAAAAAGGAGAGGCATCACTGCTTCCCACGAGAAAAATTGGTTTTCCTTGTTGGTGAAGATGGAGGATTATAATTTTCCTAAATGGTGTTTTTGGTTACGGTGATTCCACTGGCGCAGTTTTCATTTTGATCTGAAATCATTTTGTAAGGTTTTAGGCCACAGAGTTTCTTTTTGCAACGAACTTTTATCATTAATATTAATCGAAATAATAATTACCATTCGGAATCAACTTCAAATGGCGATTCATCCTCACTTGGTATAAAAACGCGTTTTTATAACGCGTTTTAAAATTTTCGGTTGCTATGGACTAAGGTTCTTTACTAGGCTGCTCCTAAGGGGGCAACCATGTTGGAGGTTAGCATTTTACCGGTAGTAGAATCCAACCAACAAACCCCTTAACTCGGCCAAGATGACAAATAGGCTATATAATATAAACGAAATAGAATTGATTTTCTAAGTATCCACCACCTTTCTGCCACATCAAGCAGAAAACAGCAGAACACATTATAAGTACTTATTTTTGTTCTCTGTGATAAAATCTCCTGGTGAAGTTTTGAACTATAGTCGTGGCTTCAAGACACGATGGCACGCTTATTCGACAAATATCACATCCACAGTATCAAACCGGTATTTGGATTATTTATGATAAATTTAACATGGGCCCTATCGGCTTGCACAAAATAATTGACTTTATGTATCTTTTTTGTAGAAGATTGATTTTTGTTTTTACTAATTTGCACAATTTTAATGAAGTACTTTACTATTCGATTTTTATTGTTATCACTATCTGTTATTCATAAAATATTCTCTTTTTATCTATTTGAAGCAAGATTAATTAATTAATTGTATAACCATTTTCAACACAAATCTGTTCTTGTTAGACAAAGAGATGGGCACAATACAGTACCAAACAGTATACTATTGCTATACTGTTGGTATACTGCAACCTAGTAAAGAACGAACCATGGCCCATACTAACCAAAAATTAAAAAAGGCGTTTGAAAAAATTGCTATTTGTTGGTGATTCAGGAACTCGATTGGTGATTCTCGATTTGTCTTAATAGTTTTATTTCGAAAAGAAATTTATAGGGATTTCGAAAAATAGCCGCAAAACCCTTAAAAATATCGTCGTATAGAAACAAAAAGTACATCATAGCAAAGAACCATAGTTACAAAAAGGTGGTTTGCTTTTTATTATATTCTAGCTAAAAAGCTGAAGGCATTTCCTGTGTGTGAAATTAATGTAGATATAAATGATACTTGCTGATAGTTTTCATATTCAGTTGCTAGAAGCAACCGGCAAAGTTGGGTCTTTTGCTAGCTTTTCTAACAAATATACATTTAATGTGTATTTTTAAAAGCTTTTGAACTAGTATATCTTTTTTTCCTTTCGTATTAGGCTACGCTTGTGTGTTGTCTCTGTTTTGTTAATGATCATGTTCGTTTTTTTATCCGGGTTGCAGCGGTAGCTAGCAACCTAGTAAGAGACGATCACGTCCAATGTTAAGAAATGTAAAAACCCATAGTTCCTAAAAAAGGAGTCAGATCAAATTTAAAAGTACATCATTAGAACCGCCTTGTCCGAAACCCCTTGAAAGGAAACTTACCGCCCTTTGGCTTGAACAGCAAGGGAAATATATTGGCTTGAAAATCAAGAAAAGTGGCAGCTACTACAACATTCTGCCTAAACGGGATATTTTTTTTTCTTTTTTCTTCTTTTCCAGAGATAGCTTGGCACTGGAACATCGTAGAGAGTTGTTCAATGGCTCATTTTAAAGGAAATTAATTGGGTTAAAAATCTATAGTAACTAAAATAAATTATTTCGAAAACAGGATAAATTTTTCCACCAAAAACTACATTTTTTTATGTCTTTTCACACTGCAGTCTTTCAAACATAATCGTATACCAGCGTAAGATTTGAACCCACGCCTCCGAAGAGACTGGTGGCTAACACCAGTGCCTTGGACCACTCGGCCAGGCTGCCTCTCATAAATATATATATGTGAATCTGGGTTGCAGCAGTAGCTAGCAACCTAGCAAGAGACGATCAGTCCAATGCTAAGAAATATAAAAACCCAAAACTCCTAAAAATAGAGTCAGATCAAAACAAAAGTACATCATTAGAACTACTTTGTCTGAAACCCTACTAGATAAATAATGAATGTCATCATAGTTTTATATTAGAGCTATGAGACGTGAATAGAAAAACACGAAATTATATTGTTGTTTCTGAAGACGTCATGAAATAATACCATTGCGCCATGACGTCATGAAATAAAATCATTACGCCGTGACGTCATAATTACTATATAAGAAGCGTCAAAACTGTAAATGTTCTCATTCATAATTAGATAATGGTTAGATCAAAGCAAGCTATACGCAAGTTAAAAAAACAGTACTATACAAACAACAGAGATAGTATCTTGAAAAGAGAAAAGCAAAGGTATTCAACCGACCACGCGTATCGAGATGCGAAAATTGATAGTGACAAACAGCGTTATTATAATGATGTAGTTTATAGACATGCGAAAATTGAGACAGCCAAACAAAAGATCAAAAACGGTATGATAATGATGAAGATTACAGAGAAGCAACAATTGAGCAGGCTAGACAAAAGAGCAAGGAACGGTATGATAATGATGAAGATTACAGAGAAGCAAGAATTGAGCAGGCTAGACAAAAGATCAAGGAGCGTTATCAAAATGATAAACTTTATAGAGAAGCAACAATTGAGCAGGCTAGACAAAAGAGCAAGGAACGGTATGATAATGATAAAGAATACAGAGAAGGAAGAATTGAGCAGGCTAGACAAAAGATCAAGGAGCGTTATCACAATGATAAACTTTATATAGAAGAAGCAACAATTGAGCAGGCTAGACAAAAGATCAAGGAGCGTTATCACAATGATGAAGATTACCGAAAAATATATAAGAAAAAAGTTGCTACCAGAATAATGGGTAGATACTGGGGTGACAAAATCTATAATGAAAAACTTAAATTCTCTGCGAGGTTGTACCGAAGAACGCATAAGGACAAAGGGAAAAATTACATTCAGAAATACAAGAAGATGGCAAAAATGCAGGCTGATCTTCGTAAATTGAGAAACATTTTACGCATGTTTTACCAGGATCACGAAAAGTATTCAAAATTACAGATTAAATTTCTCTTTGAAAGAGCGGATGCTGTTGAAAAGTCGGCTAGAAATGCTTTGGCAAAGCTTCATAGTAATATCCAAAAGAAATGTTGTCAGTTTAATGAAAAGCTTCCAAGGTATGGATTGGCAACTGCGGAACAGTTTATAGATGCAATGGAAAATGTTCGACAACACAGTGAATATACGGAGGCGTACTTCTTAGAAAATTCATATATTAATTTTGGAAGGAGCAATTGCAGTTTTTGTAGCAGCAAATAAAATATATATACAAGCATACCTATCAACAGCGAAGGAAAAGCAATGACTTTTTTCAATTATGGCGAAAACGAGCCTGTTAGGGTTATTAGTATATGTGTTTGTAAGACTAATGATTTAGAACAAATTCCTGGAACACCGACTCAAGAAAAAAGCATTTCTAACTGTGTTTTAAACAGTTCTTTTAGTTCTACTGAATATTTGGAAAAAAATTCTCTGTGTAGTAGAACAAACTGTCCTGAAAAGTACGAGACAACTATTGAAAAATGCTCTGAATCTAGATCTGACAAGGAAATTATGATGGCTGAAGTCACCTATAACAATCTGAGTAAACATTCAAAACCAAAAATTGGGCAGCAGGTTACTTGGCAATGTCACCCTGATATCTGCAAGCTCTATCCGACGGATATTGAATTATGTCAAATTCTTTTTGATATCCTTGAAAATAAATATAGCATTAAAATTTTCAACTGACAAAGTGGTTAATTTTCTACCTTGGCGGCTTGGATTATTGTGAAATCAATTACAGGGACACAAGAAAGCATGGGCATTCGTTATACTGTAGCCCAAATGAGGGATGTCAGAGCTATTTGCGTTCTCTAAGGGCACTAGCTCCACATTTTCCTGTCTTGACCTGTTTCATTAATAGCGTATATAAGGCAGTATCAAAATCTAAGATTATACAACATATTAATCTACTAAAAGTCGAGGGCTCGTACAAGGAACTAAGTCATTATATAGAAGAAGTGTCAAGTAGACTCTGTCGTAATAATAGTCAAGACTTCATTTACGGTGATAGCAATATTAGAGTTTCTGTGGATCATTTAAAGGAAGTTGAACTCTAGTGCACTTTGAAAATACAATAATAAAATTATTTGGTGAGAGCCTTGATAAGGTAGCTAACATCAGGGATGTATACCCCACAATGCATTGTGACAGTTGCGAGCAGATAAAGACAAAATACCAATTGAAGAGTCTAAGATCCCTTTCAAATAAGAAAGGTTTTGATGTAATGATGGCCACGATTTTAGAACACCTACAACAGGACATACCCAAAGATGACAGAGAACAGCTAATTCATTGTACAGGTTGGAAAGAGGATGTCATAGATTCATTCTCTGTCTGTGATTACTGTGCTGGAATCCGGGTTGCAGCGGTAGCTAGCAACCTAGTTACAGTAAATAACGATCTCTCTCCCATAATAACTGATATGTTACATTAAAAGACGATCATTGGAATAAAAAGTTATTGCATGCATTGGACTTAGTTAGCTACTTGATCGTTTGAGGTTCGTCTCTTACTTTTTCAAAGAAGCCTAATCAGCTAAGAATAGCAAAAAGCCCTAGGCTTTTTCCTGTTTGTAATATTTTCCTGTTTGTTATCAGGGTTACAGCGGTATCCGGGTTGCAGCGGTAGCTAGTATAGTATAGAACGAACTGCCGTTTCAACTGATGTCATCATAAAGTTTACATTAAGGAACGAACTCTTGCCTATACTATCTTGCATAGACAGCTTAACTACAGCATAGGCTTGTACATTTATATTTAAAGTCAAGACATTTTCTTGCCTATACTAAATTTTATAGGCCACTTACGTATAGTATAGTCTAGTACAGTTATATATAAGGTCTGAAAATATATTTTATCCGGGTTGCAGCGGTAGCTAGCAACCTAGTAAGAGACGATCACGTCCAATGTTAAGAAATGTAAAAACCCATAGTTCCTGAAAAAAAAAGGAGTCAGATCAAAACAAAAAGTACACCATTAGAACCGCCTTGTCCGAAACCCCTGTATAGGAAACTTTCTGTCATTTGGCTTGAACACCAAGGGAAATTTATTGTTATAGTAAAGAACGAACTATATCCGGGTTGAAGCGGTAGCTAGCAACCTAGTAAGAGACGATCACGTCCAATGTTAAGAAATCAAAAAAAAACCCATAGCTCCTAAAAAAGGAGTCAGATCAAAACAAAAAGTAACCATTAGAACCGCCTTGTTCCGAAACCCCTGTATAGGAAACTTTCTGTCATTTGGCTTGAACAGCAAGGGAAATATATTGGCTTGAAAATCATCTGGGTTGCAGCGGTAGCTAGCACCCTAGTAAGAGACGATCATGTCCAATGTTAAGAAATATAAAAACCCATAGCTCCTAAAAAAGGAGTCAGATCAAAACAAAAAGTACACCTTTAGAACCGCCTTATCCGAAAGTATAGTACAAAACTTTCTGTCCCTTGGCTTGAACAGCGGTGATGGCAATATTAAGGGAAATATATTTAGTACAATAAAGAACGATACCTAGCCCATGTTAACTGAAAAATAAATAGGGATTATGTAGTTTCCATCAGTATCATGGCTCTAGAGATGGCTGAAACCCAGCAAAGAACAATCCGGGTTGCAGCGGTAGCTAGCAACCTAGTAAGAGACGATCACGTCCAATGTTAACAAATATAAAAACCCATAGTTCCTAAAAACGGAGTCACATCAAATTCAAAAGTACACCATTAGAACCGCCTTGTCCGAAACCCCTGTATAGTAAACTTTCTGTCCCTTGGCTTGAACAGCAAGGGAAATATATTGGCTTGAAAATCAAGAAAAGTGGCAGCTACTACAACATTCTGCCTAAACGGGATATTTTTTTTTCTTTTTTTCGTTGTTTCCAGAGATAGCTTGGCACTGGAACATCGTAGAGAGTTGTTCAATGGCTCATTTAAAGGAAATTAATGGGGTTAAAAATCTATAGTAACTAAAATAAATTATTTCTAAAAGAGAATAAATTTTTCCACCAAAAAACTGCATTTTTGATGTCTTTTCACACTGCAGTCTTTCAAACATAATCGTATACCAGCGGTAAGATTTGAACCCACGCCTCCGAAGAGACTGGTGGCTAACACCAGTGCCTTGGGCCACTCGGCCAGGCTGCCTCTCATAAATAATATATATGTGAATCTGGGTTGCAGCAGTAGCTAGCAACCTAGCAAGAGACGATCAGTCCAATGCTAAGAAATATAAAAACCCAAAACTTCTAAAAATAGAGTCAGATCAAAACAAAAGTACATCATTAGAACTACCTTGTCTGAAACCCTACTAGATAAATAATGAATGTCATCATAGTTTATATTAGAGCTATGAGACGTGAATAGAAAAACACGAAGTTATATTGTTGTTTCTGAAGACGTCATGAAATAATACCATTGCGCCATGACGTCATGAAATAAAATCATTACGTCGTGACGTCATAATTACTATATAAGAAGCGTCAAAACTGTAAATGTTCTCATTCATAATTAGATAATGGTTAGATCAAAGCAAGCTATACGCAAGTTAAAAAAACAATACTACACAAACAACAGAGATAGTATCTTGAAAAGAGAAAAGCAAAGGTATTCAACCGACCACGCGTATCGAGATGCGAAATTACAGTAAAGGACGATCTCTTGCCCGTAGTAACTGATATATGGTGATTCCAGGGGTATGTGCAAGCTATCAAGATTGCAGCGGTATCCAGATTGCAGCGGCAGCTGTAACCCGGATTATCCGGGTTGCAGCGGTAGCTAGCAAACCTAGTAAGAGACGATCACGTCCAATTTTAAGAAATATATTATAATAAAGAACGAACTCTTATACTATACATAAATGATCGAAATAGGTCATTATAAATGGGAATATTTTACAGGTTGCAGCGGTTGCTAGCAACCTAGTAAGAGGTGATCACGTCCAATGTTAAGAAATATAAAACCCAAGTGAGATCAAAGAAAAAGTACAACATTAGAACTGCCTTGTCAAAAACCCTTATATAGGAAACTTTCTGTCATTTGACTTTAACAGCAACAAGGGAAATATATTGGCTTAAAAATCAAGAAAAGTGATTACAGTAAAGAACGAACTTCAGCCCATAGTAAATAAAATCCGGGTTGCAGCGGTTGTTGCAGCGGTAGCTAGCAACCTAGTAAGAGACGATCACGTCCAATGTTAAGAAATATAAAAACCCATAGTTCCTAACAAAGGAGTCAGATCAAAACAAAAAGTACACCATTAGAACCGCCTTGTCCGAAACCCCTGTATAGTAAACTTTATGTTCCTTGGCTTGCACAGCAAGGGAAATATAATAAAGAACGACCTCCTGCCTATGCTATATTTTATTGGCCACTTAACTATAATATAGGTCAGTAAAGTTTTACATAAAGGATCGATTTCAGTCAAGAGGATCTAATGTAGTACTAATTAATAGAAGTTTTATTTAGACTTTAAATCCGGGTTGCATCGGTAGCTAGCAACCTAGTAAGAGACGATCACGTCCAATGTTAAGAAATATAAAAACCCATAACTCCTAAAAATTACATTAAAAGACAATCATTGGAATAACAAACCCATTGCATACATTGGACTTAGTTAGCTACTCAATTGTTTTCCGGGTTGTATTATAAAGAACAAACTCTTGCCTCTATAACTTTTATAAGCCATTTTTATAATAAAGAGCGACCTCTTGCCTATGCTAAATTTTATAGACCACTTAACTATTGTATAGGTTAGTAAAGTTGACATAAAGGACAGTAAAGAACAAACTTCCAGCCTATAGTAACTAAAATAAGATTATAATCCGGGTTGCAGCGGTAGCTAGCAACCTAGTAAGAGACGATCACGTCCAATGTTAAGAAATATAAAAACCCATAACTCCTAAAAAAGAGTCAGATCAAAACAAAAAGTACACCGTTAGAACCGCCTTGTCCGAAACCCCTATAAAGGAAACTTACCGTCCTTTGGCTTGAATAACAAAGAAAATATATTGGCTTGAAAATCAAAAAAATTGCCTTTAACCACGTTATTCTCCACAAACGGGATATTTTTTTTTCTTTCTTCTTCTTCTTCTTTTCCACAGATAGCTTGGGACTGGAAAATCGTAGAGAGTTGTTCAATGTCTCATTTAAAGGAAATTAATGGCGTTAAAAACTTTTTGTACTTAATCCGGGTTGCAGCGGTAGCTAGCAACCTAGTAAGAGACGATCACGTCCAATGTTAAGAAATATAAAAACCCCTAACTCCTAGGAAAAGAGTCAGATCAAAACAAAAATTACACCATTAGAACCGCCTTGTCCAAAACCCCTATAAAGGAAAGTTATCACTCTTTGGCTTGAATAACAAGGAAAATATATTGGCTTGAAAATCAAGAAAATTGACTTTAACCACGTTATTCTCCACAAACGGGATATTTTTTTCTTTCCACTTTTTTTTCCTCCTCAACTAGCTGGGCACTGGAAAATCATAGAGAGCTGTATAATAGCTCATTTTAAAGGAAATTGCAACATCTTGTCACTTTTGCAATTAAAAATAAAATACTTTTTAAAGTAGAATCAATTTTGTCCAAAAAATTGCATTTTTGATGTATTTTCATACTGCAGTCTTTTCAAAAATATTTGAATTTTGAAGCAATCAAACAGTTCATTGTAATGAAATATATAGTAATAATAGCTACTTGTCTCAATAGTAACCGAAACTCTAAAGAACAAAATTTTGATACCAATAGATAAACTTGTCTCAATAGTAACTGAAACTCTAAAGAACGAAATTTTGGTACCAATAGATACATCAAAGCAAACAGTTCGTGATAACGAACTGTATGTTGTATAGTAAGAGCGACTCGTCTCAATAGTAAAACTTGCTACATCTAGTTCCTTCTGTAATTAAAGATAAAATATTTTTTCAATAGTTCTGGTTTGCAGCGTTAGCTAGGAACCTAATTAAAAGAGATCATTCGAAGAACATACCATTGTATATATTGGACTTAGTTAGCTGCTCGATTCCTTGAAAAAAAAAATCTTATTTGTCAACTGAAACTAGAATAATTCCTGAAAATTAAAAAAAAATAATTTTATTTAGCTGCAAAGTGCAAAAATATTTACGGTGTCTGAACAATAATTTCTATTTTTTAATTCAAACCAGAAAAAAATCTGAAAATTTAAAAATTAGTTTGGTTTTCCTTTTGCTTCAATAGAATCGCTACACCATTTTATGCGCCATTAATTTTATATCATCTTAGTTCAAATTTTTTTGGCTTAACCCGTAAATTACGTATCTCTATATTGTTGTCCTATATTTCCAATGAGAATATATTCAATTTTTTTTTTTATTTTAGTTTTGAATTCAGAAAGTCTTAAGTTATTATGTAAACTGCAAAAATATTTATTATGTTTAACCAATAATACTAATTTTTAATTCAAACTAGAGCAATACCTGACAATTTGGAATTGGTTTTGTTTTTTTTTGTCTCCTGGAACCAAAATTTTCTTTTTTGGCTTAATCGCTAAAGTTATTATGTAAACTGCAAAAATATTTATGATGTCTAACCAGTAATAGTGATTTCTTAATTTAAACTACAAAAATACATAAAAATTTTAAAATTAGTTTTGCTTTTTGTCTCCTGGAACCAAAATTTTTTTCATCTAAGTTCAAAGTTATTATTGTATCCTGGAACCAAAATTTTTTTGGTTTGTAACCCGTAAAGTACGTATCTCCATATTGTTGTCTTGTAATTGCAATTGTTTTAGTTTTCAGTCCAGAATCGCTAAACTTATTATGTAAAATGCAAAAATATTTATGGTGTCTAACCAATAATACTAATTTTTTTTAATTCAAACAAGAGAAATACCTGAAAATTTAAAAATTAGTTTTGTTTTATGCTAAGTTTTAGCTACTCGACACGTGTGTACTTAATATTGCAACATTATTTGCTGTTAGACAAGCCCAGGAAATTTGAAAAACGAAAATGCTGACAAATATTGACAGGATAGTTGGTGAAGAAGTAAAGAACTTGGGGAAGCTTGAAAGTCAGATTACAGTTTTAACTGCATCTATTTCTAGTTTAGAAAAGAAGATTGATTATTGGACCTTTTCAAAAAGGGACTCAGTATTTTCCAAACTCAAGGAATCTCAGGAGAAGCTGAGCCAACTTTTAATTAAGGCTGAACAACTATCAATTTTGATTGAAGGATTTGTGAAGGATAGTGAACCACTTTTTTGTGAGCTCTTTCCTTTTATTGATCAAGTTATTTCAGTTCAGAACAAAATCAACTACCACCAACTTTTACAATTTGGAAAATTATATCAATCGTGACTTAAAAGATGCATTGCATTTGAAGGACTATGAGAGGATTGCCGCTAAATTCCAGAAATTACAAGAAACCCACTCTCAAATGCATGGGACGCAATGTGGAAATTTGCACAAGTATTTCCGAAGGTTGAAGCAAGAATGGGCAAAAACTATTTACCTCCCTGTAAAAAGGTCAGTTGAAGATGTAATGGTAGAAATTGGGGTGGCCATTCATTTCAACACAAATCAGCCCTTAGAGAATGTGAAAAGGACTACGGATGATGATTACAAGAAATTTCAAAGTCTTTTGAAGATTCTTGCTTTGCTAAACAATGAGGTGGACCCCTGATTCAGAGTGCATTTGGGAAATGCCGTCTTCTATTTCTGGTTTGAGTTTGCCAATGAGGCACTTGACAAAACACTAAAAAAGCGCTTTGAATATCATTTTAGCAGCAACCGCCAGACAAACGACTTGAGTTGGCCAGAACTATACCTCACTCAAATTTTAGATTGGTGCAAGCGTCCATGTGCGTTTTTAAGTGAATGGGTACAACCCGTTTTTGATAGTATCAACATAGATTCCAAGGAAGAATTCACAAGAGCTTTATGTGGTTTGGTGGTGGTTAAGCTAAATCATGACCTGCCACTTTTATATGAGGATGACTACCTTTTTGGTCATTGTATCGAGGAAGTTCTTGCATTTGAGAGAGAACTAAGGTTCAATGTGCACTATCAGCCTTCAGTTCATGAAACATTGACAGGGGAACGCACGTTAGAAAAATGGCTCCGTATTGAGAAAAAATATGCCATAGAGAAGATAGACGCCATGCTCAGCTCTGATACTGCCTGGCTTTCTACCAGCGATGTGGAATTCGATGGTGCTACGGTACTTTACGTCACAGAAGTTGCAGAAAAATTCGCAAAAACTCTTTTGGCGATGACTGATCGATACAATATTTTGCCACAGAGAGAGCACAGATTCCAGTTTCTTGATTTGCAGTTGGAACTGCTTGAAGACTTCCGAATACGGATGCTACAAATGAAAAATGAGTTTGAAGATCAGCCACTTGGAGAAAGCTTTTGTGGAGTATTGAATACAGTACATTATGTTACCCTGATTTTAGAAGATTGGGAGGATACAACGTTGATTATTCGACTTGATTCTTCCCGACAAGAACCTGATGCAGCCAACTTAGGGCTAGAAACTGGTGAAGAGCCTGACATTCCAGTACCTGCTCTAACGAATGTATCTAAAAAACTTTGATCAAGTTGCTGAGGGCACGGTTTTCGACTCAATCATTGAGCTGTTTGAAAAAATAGAGACAGACATGGTAAATTTAATTGTTGATACAATTCTAAGAGATGTCAAGGACCGAAGCGCTTATTACCGGAAAAATGAATGGCAAATGATGTTTTCAATGAAGGATTATATTCAACCTTGTTTAACACCACGTGTTTGCGAAATACTGCAAGCTCTTCTGGAAAGCTTACAACAAGCTCGCGAGCGATTGTCTCAAAAAGTATTTATAAAAATCTGGAAGTCCGTTGGATCACGTGTAAATAAGTTTTTCTTCGAAGAAATCATCTTAGAAAATAGATTCAATGAGGGAGGGGCTGAGCAGCTGGAATATGACATAAAAAATGGACTGTTACCAATATTTGGACAATATTCAATTCGTTCATCTGGAATATTTTCAAAAATACAAGAATCGTGTCTTATCCTTAAGATGCCTGTTGGCGATGCATATTTGTTGAAAGAACTCCTTACACGTGATGAAGCAGGAGTTTCTTTTCGTCTCAGCTACACGGAGACAAGTGAGAAGGTGAAAGCGTTAAGGGAGCATGGAATTTATAATCTTTCTGTTCGGGATGGTCTGTTTGTCTTTGACAGAAGGTTGACTACGTCACTCTGATTTTTTTTTTTTACATTAAGGAATGATCTGTAGCCCTTTGTAACTGAAGTAATAAAATGAATCACTATATAGATGATTTTTTTAATTGCAGCAATAGCTAGCAACCAAGTAAGAGACAATCACGTCCAATGTTAAGATAATGTTAAGTCAAACTAGAAAAATACCGTAAAATTTTAAAATTAATTTTATTTTTTGTTAGATTCTAACTACCTGACGTGTGATTTATGTCTTTTCCAATTCCAAGATCACAATAATGAAGAATATTATTTTATTTTCCGGGTTGCAGCGGTAGCTAGCAACCTAGTAAGAGACGATCACGTACACCATTTGAACCGCCTTGTCCGAATCCCCTGTATAGGAAACTTTCTGTCCCTTGGCTTGAACAGCAAGGGAAATATATTGGCTTGAAAATCAAGAAAAGTGGCAGCTACTACAACATTCTGCATAAACGGATATTTTTTTTTTCTTTTTTTCTTTGTTTTATAGTAAAGAACGACCTCTAACCCATGTTAATGTTAATTGATCCGGGTTGCTGTTACATTAAAGAACGATCATTGAAATAACAAACCATTGCATACATTGGACTTAGTTAGCTACTTGATTGTTTGAGGTTCGTCTCTTACTATTTCAAAGAAGAAAAAGCCGTAGGCTTTTTCCTGTTTGTAATCAGGTTTGATAATAATATATATTTAAATTATCCGGGTTGCAGCGGTAGCTAGCAACCTATTAAGAGACGATCACGTCCATTGTTAAGAAATATAAAAAACCCCTAACTCCTAAAAAAAGAGTCAGGTCAAAACAAATCCGGGTTGCAGCGGTAGCTAGCAACCTATAAGAGACGATCACGCCCCATAGTAAATACTAAAGTATTATAATAAACTATACTAAATTTTATACGCCACTTAATTATAGTATAGGTTAGTAACTCCACAGATAGCTTGGCAATGGAACATCGTAGAGAGTTGTTTAATGGCTCATTTTAAAGGAAATTAATGGGGTTAAACACCTTTTCTAATTATAAAATAAATTATTTTTAAAATTACATTAAAAGACGATCATTCAAAGAACATTACCATCGCATATATTGGACTTTGTTAGCTTCCTTTGTTAGACAACCTGGCTACAACCTACGATTATGACACCATTGATCAATCTTTAACCTGAAATTATAATCTTATTTTAGTTACTATGGGCTGGAAGTTCGTTCTTTACTGTACCAGTGCCAAGCTATATGTGGAATTACTAACCTATACTATAATTAAGCGGCGTATAAAATTTAGTATAAGCAAGAGGTCGTTCTTTATTATAACTATTGTCTGTGATGTATCTATTGCGTTTTACATAATAATGGACAATTATATAAAAAAAACGTATTGACAAACACCATATATGATTAACTATATCGATGTTTTATATAAATTATATAATATACCTTAGAGAAGCAACTCTCAAAAGATGCTTGTTTGAAGTTATATTGTCAATAGATTATTTCAGTTAAAATGGGTATGTCGTTCTTTACTATAATGTCCCTTCTCAAACTTCGAAATTAAAAAATAATAAGCAACTCTCCTTAACCTACCACGAAAACTTTGACATACTGGCAAAGAAAACTCAAAATTCTTTTCCGAATAATTGATCGACAAAAAATAGAATTTTCTTTGATAGGCTAAAAATGTACGATTGGCTAGTATATTCTTCAATTGAAGATTGTGTAGTTGCAAAGTTCGCGCTTCAAATATTAGGTAAGGGTAAATTCGTTGGTATTGATCAAAATATATGCATTATATGATAAAGATAGGAAAATAGAGGGGGGCTGTAAAATAGGGGGAAGAGGACTAGGACTTAAGAAAGATCCTGTGAACGTGCCTGCTTTCAAGTGACTATCTGCAAAATCATGCCTTTTCTTTGAGAGAGTGGGTGGTTTTCCTGATTGTATAAAACCAGAAACTCTATTATTTTTCATTTTCTTTTATTGTTTTCACTGTCAAAAAGCCCGTAAGATATCTTCAAGCTCAAAAACAAAGGACGAATCTGTAAGGGATACGAAAGTAAATTTTCTAAGCTATTCGTAGGATCGGTTCAACTTGAACATTCTAAATAAACGGCTGTAAAATTAAAGTTTCTTAATGATTATCATAACTTTACAAATTTGGAATGAAGAGAAGGATATTATTAAGTATTCATTGAGCCGCAAGGCTCCTAATATAAATTTTACGAATGTTTTTACCGGGATTACGAAAAATATTCAAAATTAAAGATTAAAGTTATCTCTGAAAGAATGATTTTGTTGAAAAGTCAGCTAGAGATGCTTTTGCAAAACTTCATAGTAATATTCAAAAGAAATGTTGCATGTTTAGTGAAAAGCTTCCAAGGTATGGACCGGCAACTGTGGAACAGTTTACAGATGTAATGGGAAATCTTATACCTCACTGTGAATATATGGAGGCATAATTGTCCTTTACTTAGTTTCAGCTTAAATTTGATGATCGAGCCTTTATGTAATAATAACTACATCCAGCGACTATGACGTCATTGATCAATATTGTATCTAAAAAATTAAGTTTTTCGTAAAAAATAATTAATTTAAAAAAAATAAGTACAAATAGCACTAGATCTAGAGATTTCTTTTAAAATGAGCTATTGAACAACTCTCTACGATGTTCCAGTGCCAAGCTATCTCTGGAAACAAAAGAAAAAAAAATATCCCGTTTGTGGAGAATAACGTGGTTAAAGTCAATTTTCTTGATTTTCAAGCCAATATATTTTCTTTGTTATTCAAGTCAAAGGGCGGTAAATTCCTTTATACGGGTTTCGGATAAGGCGGTTCTAATGGTGTACTTTTTGTTTTGATCTGACTCCTTTTTTAGGAGCTATGGGTTTTTATATTTCTTAACATTGGACGTGATCGTCTCTTACTAGGTTGCTAGCTACCGCTGCAACCCGGATATAGAAACTAAAAAATTAAAAGATTTTTTTCTAACAATGTGAAGACCGATGTAAGACTTAAAAAAAGAGTATCCATAAAATAGAGAGACTGACACTCACATTAGACCATCGCTTTTTATGCTAAAGATTGACTCTTTTTTTCACTCCATTGGTTCCAAAATTAATGCTCTGACACGAGCGGAAATTCATAAACAGTAAAACACTTTTCATCACAATCTTTTGAGAATCAGCGGGCTCAGTTGTATCTGCTCTAAAAAGTACTATTTTCCGTTCAAAAGTTTTAAAGGCGATCGATAAATAAAACAATTGCAATTACCATCTGACAATGTATGACTCTTTATGTACATTCCGGAAAATGCTAGTAAAGATTTAGCGTAAAGATTGGGGGATTGAGTAGGGCAGAAGCCCCTCTAATAAATCAGATAATTTCTGTTCATGTTAAGTTTAAACATCGTGCTTTACATTTATGATTAACTTGACTGATCCTTTATGCAACGTGCCTCCAAACCCAAGTAAATAATATCCGTCCTCAGTGGATTCTGATTTGTTGCCGATATATCTCGGTGATGTCTGCTACTGATATCTCGATCTGATCGGGTCTGTTCTCGGTCTGATCTGATCTGTTCTTTGTTTGATGTGAAATTACAAACAGGACGGTAAGTTTTCTTTATAGGGGGTACGGACAAGGCTGCTCTGACCAGACTATTTTTAGGAGTTATGGGTTATTTTAGTTTTTCCTATGGAGCGTGATCGTCTCTTATTAGGTTGCTATACGGCTTCAACCCGGATACTTCAGTTACTATGGGCTACAGTCGTTCCTTAATGTAAATTTATTTTTATCGCTACACCGGTGCAAATTTATCTGTTGTAAAGAAGGAAAGAAAAAATAATATGACGTTTAGGCAAAATTTTGTAGTAGTCGCCACTTTTCTTGATTTTCAAGAGAATACATTTGCCTTGCTGTTCAAGCCAAGGGACAGAAAGTTTTCTTTACAGGGGTTTCGGACAAGGCGGTTCTAATGGTGTACTTTTTGTTTATATCTGAAACTTTTTTTGGAGGTATGGGTTTTTGTATTTCTTAAAATTGGAAGTGATCTTCTAACATTAGAAGTAATTGGAAGTAACATTGGAAGTAACAACGAACTGTTTGATTGCTTCAAAAATCAAATATATTTGAAAAGACAGGAGTGTGAAAAGACATGAAAAAAGCCATGTTTAGAGGAAAAATTTGCTCTGTTTTTAAAATAATTTGTTTTAGTTACACAAGGTTTCTAACCCAATTAATTTCCTTTAAAATGACCATGGAACTGGTGTTTCTGTGCCAAGCTATCTTTGAAAAAGACAGCAGGAAAGAGAAAGAATAAAGATGTCTTTTAGGCAGAATGGTGTAGTAGCTGTCACTTTTCTTGATTTTTAAGCCAATATATTTTCCTTGTTGCTGTTAAAGTCAAATGACAGAAAGTTTCCTATATAAGGGTTTTTGACAAGGCAGTTCTAATGTTGTTCTTTTTCTTTGATCTCACTTGGGTTTTATATTTCTTAACATTGGACGTGATCACCTCTTACTAGGTTGCTAGCAACCGCTGCAACCTGTAAAATATTCCCATTTATAATGACCTATTTTGATCATTTATGTATAGTATAAGAGTTCGTTCTTTATTATAACATCTTATCATTCTTTACTATATGATTACAAACAGGAAAAAGCCTAAGGCTTTTTCTTCTTTGGAATAGTAAGAGACGACCTGGCTACAAACTATGATTATGGCATCAATGATCAATCTTTAACCTGAAATGTTCTTTATTGTAATGGTTTGTTCTTTACTAGGTTTCAGACACCTCTGCAGCCATGATACTGATGGAAATTACATAATCCCTATTTATGTTTCAGTTAACATGGGCTAGGTGTCGTTCTTTATTGTATATATGTCTTAATTTTCGCATGTCTATAAACTACATCATTATAATAACGTTGCTTGTCACTATCAATTATTACTTCTCGATACGCCTGGTCGGTTGAATACCTTTGCTTTTTCTTTTCAAGATGCTATCTCTGTTTTTTTTTGGTAGTACTGTTTTTTTAACTTGCGTGTAGCTTGCTTGATTGAAACCATTATGTAACCATTAGTTGAATCTTTAAGTCACGTATCAAGTATCAAGAACCTAACAAAAAATTAAACTAATTTTTAAATTTTCAGGTATTTTTCTAGTCTAAATTAAAAGATTAAAACTATTGTTCAGACACCATAAATATTTTTGCAGTTTATAACTTTAGCGATTCTGAACTAAAAACGAAAATAAAATAAAAATTAATTTTTTCAATTTTTACGTCACGTCGCTCATTAAGTCATATATGGTTATTAGTACACAATAGGTTTTAGATATTACGTCATGTCACTTATTACGTCATACATGGTTATTAGTAGATAATCGGTAAAAAATATTCGTTATTTATTATAAAAATCGGAAAAAGTCTTGGATTTCTATTATTATTATTTTCACGTATGAGAGCATAAATAGTATCCCCTTCAATCATGTTTCTGTTCAGAATATTTTTATTCCATTGCCTTGGAGGTATAATAGCAGCTCGGACAATATTTGCGAGTACCATGGCAAAGCATTGGCTGCCTGCTTATCCAGATAGAAATATATTAGCTTCTGCTTGATTCCAGTCAGCATGTATAATTCTTGATACCTTTCTATTACTATGGGACCTCCAACAATGGAAATTTTTTTTTCCTTGAGTCTGTTGTCCTTTAGAATTTACTTCATTTGTTATACATACTCCATCTGGTGTACCTCTGAGTTGCCTTTCTGGGAACTCAAACAATGGAAGATCTGTTCTATAAATTTTTCTCAAACGGTTGTACTCAATTAAAGCATCAACATCGCAATAAATCTTTGTCTTATCAAATTCTACTAGATGTAAACCTGCACTAGTGGTCACACGGGAAAGAGCAACGTACATCATAACTGGACCAAAGCAACGGTTACCTGCGTCAACAATTGCACACTGTAAACTTAGTCCTTGGGACTTGTGTATTGTAATGGCAAAGGCCAGTTGAAGAGGAAACTGTCTTCGCGTGTAAAAGAGTTGCTTCAAAACTTCAAAGCGCACGGTTTCTCTGCCAATTTCAACCGGAAGTTCCAGTCCATCAAATTTTACAAGAACTCCAATTATTTCTCCGTTTGGTAGCAACTTGAAGCTTGTTACTGTTCCCATTGATCCATTTACTAGCCCCTTAGAAACACAAATATTTCTTTGGAGCATTACACGTGCACCTACTGAAAGTAACAAGCTCATGAAAGAAACAAGCCGGCTGTTCTTTTTCTGTCGTTGCCAAAGTTTAAAACAGTGTTTGCTGCTTTCTGTTCGATTCGTTTGTCGTCAACAACTGAAGAGAGTCGATCAACTGCAGAAAGTTTAACGTAGTCTGAGCAGCTTTTTGTAAGAAGTAACTCGTTAACTACCATACAATTTTCATTGGTGGGCATAAGAATGACAGGTCTATTTCCCTCTTCATACAATTTTGAGTAAAGATCAATTATTTCGTCATTTGAAGCTCTGTAGGAGTTCCCAATTTTTCTCTTGTAAAGACTATTCAAATTTTCACCAGTGCAAAACCCCTGTCTAATTTCAGCAAGTGTATTAGCATAACTCTTATCCATCTTTTGTCTCACATTTATGCTTAGTTCCTCATACTCCAATAGATGCCAGAGGTTGAAAGTACCAACTGATCCGATCCTGTTTTTTACTTCTAGTCGTGTGAGAGGTATATAAGGAGAATTACCACTTACTGGTCTTAATTGAAGAAAATCTCCCAAAAATACGCAGTTAGCATTACCCATTGGCAAATCAACTGCCAATATTTCTGATAGTCTTAAATGAATGTATGTTAAAAGAAGAGACGAAACCATACTAATTTCATCAATAATAAAAAGACTTGTCTCCTTAAGTGTCTTTCTCAAAGTAAGAAGTTTTTCAGTTGAGAGAGGTGTGTATTTTGTGGTGTTTTCCTGATCAATAGCTAAACTTAAACAACTATGTATTGTTATACCATTTATGCTATGTGCAGCAATACCAGTAGGTGCCATAACTACAACGGGACAATCTTCATTCTTGAACTTGTTGCAAAGTAGTCTTCTCACGACACTGATAACCCTAGATTTTCCTGTACCCCCCACATCCAGATACAATCAACTTCAAATATGTTGCACCATTGCGCTTGGTAACTGAGTCTAAAATTTTGTCAGCAACTCTCTTTTGATCAATATTGAGCGACTCATAATCATTTTTCAACCTGTCTTCGGTGTCACCATTTAAAATCTGTTTGTTTGCGTCTAACAAATCCTCCATAGCATCTGCTGCTCTGTCAATGACTCCTCCCTGAATTGCATTTTCTGGGTCATCTTCAATGTTTTCATCAATATTTTCTGCCTTCAGAATTTCTTTTGCACGTTCTCGGACCCTTTCTTCAAATTCTATATCGCTTTTCCTCTTAACAACAAATTTTTCGTGGTAAGCTACCATGTCGGGATAGTTTACACTTTCAACACAGTAGGTTTCGTAGTTGCTATTTCCACTGACTACTAGTTCATTTTCATTTCGCCAAGGTTTAAACAATTTTAAAAGATCTCCATAGTAAGCATTTTTCTTCTCGTTAGTTTCAAATGGGTTTACCTTTCTGTGCTGTATGATATACGGTTTAAAAAGCCTTTTTCTGAGGTAGAAGGACCCGTCAGTTAACATTATTATCATCAGTACCATTACGCTCCCGTTCATACCCAAGACAATAACTGAAAAAGACTGATATTTTCCATATGTTCCGGTCTTTTAGGGTAGATATCAATAACCCAGTGGGCAATGTACAAATCACTACTCTGTGGATCGTTTTTAGCAAGCTTTTCAAGCTCCTCATACCTTCTCAGTGTCCTCTTCACCTCGCTCTTTTTCGCAAGGTCAATATATCTAAATTGCCTAGAAATACTATACAATTTAGTACCAAGAAGCCTATCAGCAGCTTCAACTGCTCCAACTTGACGGGTTTTTATGGACTTCAACAAGTAGGACATAGTTCGTTGACCAAGACTTTTGCATGCATTATTTACTTCCTCCCACATTGCTTCTATTTCGACACTCTCTGCTTTAGTCATGTAATCGGTAATGTAATACGGTAATTTAGAGCCCAAATGGCCAATATATTGAACATCAATGTTTGCTTGATTAGCAATAAGTAACGCAGGAGAATAGTCATTTATATAACGCTCGTCATCTCTTCGAAGCAGATGATATATTCTTTTTCTTGGCTTTTTACGGTTTGTACCATGAGCCAAGCAGTCAAGGATGTCATATAATTCTGTTCGTTCCTTTGTAGGACGAGGAAAGCCAAACTTACACTACGTAACCCATCTTCCTCTTTTTCTCTTATATTTTCTTTGACAGTATTTATTACAGTGGTGCACTTGATGGTCTTTGACCAGTTTGTGAAGAGTTGGACTAGTCAATCTATTTGGTATTTCACAAGTTATAATACTATTGATATACTGAATCACTTCAGACGCTGTTGATTTCCCAATAACAGGAGCATCTTCAATCCACAATAAACAATGTACATGAGGCGCACCTCGTTTCTGATACTCGATACGCCAGAAATGATCCATAATTTTACCAAACAAAGGGTTTGTCTTTGAACAAATTAGCTCATTAAATATAGGTGTCCATTTTTTGTCAAAGTGCATGGAAACTGCAACTGGATCTAGACACGTCAACTCTGCTGGGGTCATTTTTGCTACACCAGGTAAGTTCTTATGGACAGTCCGTAAATAGTCAGTAAATTCAGGAGAGTACCACTCAGAACATGAAACTGTCAGAAACAAAGTCGGTGGACCCAATTGCTCAATCATTGACTTTACTTTATAGGAAAGAGATTGAAAATACTGAAGAGATCCTCTGATTTTTGATTGAACAGAAAACAAAGTCGCTTCCATCTCTCCATCACGGGAATGAAGCCTGTCTATAAATTGACGAGCATTTTGATTTGGTTTCACAGTCCGCAACATATGACCGACGCTATTACACATGTAAGAGAATTCTTGCAATTGGAAGCTGTGAAAAAGAAACTGTTTGTCAAGACGAAACTTAGTATGTCTGCTAAGAAGCCTTGATTTAAAATATTCTGCATTCCTAATCCGAAATGGTCTTGCCTTGTCACGCAAGCCATATTTGCCTTTCGGGAAAAGATTTGGAAACAATTTTAGATCAAGTTCTTCCTGAAATAAGTCTTCGCTCTCAGCTTTTAGTTTCTTGATTTGAAATTGGTCAGTACCAAGATCTTTCATCTGCTTAAAATCTCCTATGAAGTCTTTTGGAACCGCTGATTTGAGAGGCTGGACAGAAAAATGTTCAACCAATGTAGATTTTGCGGTTTCTGTCAGTTCCTGAAGGATTGCAGCTTCCGGTATTTCAGGTAAATTATTAACACCAACCGCTTTTTCAGCAAGACGTGCTTCAAGTATTTAATTTAAATCTTCTAGGGTGTATGCACGTATTGTTTTATAGAGACTGTTGTTCTCTCTTAACCACAACAGTGCTTCGTGGACTTTTCTCAGATCTATTAGTGCAGTCCAAACATTCTTGTTGTAAGTAGGCTGACCATTGACAATGACTACAAAACTATCAATGTTAAGAAGTTTTTCAGGCTGAATATCTGCATTTGCTTGCACATCAAAAGGTAGATATACTATTCTCCCCTTAAGAGCGTCAACAAGTTCTGTTCTAGGTCTCTTCAATGCAGTTACTTGCCCTAATCTGACGATCGTAAGACAAGGCATTACAAATCGAATCATTGCCATTTCAAAATTATTTAAACACTTTATACATTCCGGTGTACAGTCTATATGAAGGTATTTAATACTGATCGACATTCTCCTGACTTTTCAACATTTTCCCAGCACAGTATTCACAGACAGAGAATGAATCTATGACATCCTCTTTCCAACCTGTACAATGAATTAGCTGTTCTCTGTCATCTTTGGGTATGTCCTGTTGTAGGTGTTCTAAAATCGTGGCCATCATTACATCAAAACCTTTCTTATTTGAAAGGGATCTTAGACTCTTCAATTGGTATTTTGTCTTTATCTGCTCGCAACTGTCACAATGCATTGTGGGGTATACATCCCTGATGTTAGCTACCTTATCAAGGCTCTCACCAAATAATTTTATTATTGTATTTTCATCCACAGAAACTCTAAAATTGCTATCACCGTAGATGAAGTCTTGACTATTATTACGACAGAGTCTACTTGACACTTCTTCTATATAATGACTTAGTTCCTTGTACGAGCCCTCGACTTTTAGTAGATTAATATGTTGTATAATCTTAGATTTTGATACTGCCTTATATACGCTATTAATGAAACAGGTCAAGACAGGAAAATGTGGAGCTAGTGCCCTTAGAGAACGCAAATAGTTCTGACATCCCTCATTTGGGCTACAGTATAACGAATGCCCATGCTTTCTTGTGTCCCTGTAATTGATTTCACAATAATCCAAGCCGCCATGGTAGAAATTAACCACTTTGTCAGTTGAAAATTTTAATGCTATATTATTTTCAAGGATATCAAAAAGAATTTGACATAATTCAATATCCGTCGGATAGAGCTTGCAGATATCAGGGTGACATTGCCAAGTAACCTGCTGCCCAATTTTTGGTTTTGAATGTTTACTCAGATTGTTATAGGTGACTTCAGCCATCATAATTTCCTTGTCAGATCTAGATTCAGAGCATTTTTCAATAGTTGTCTCGTACTTTTCAGGACAGTTTGTTCTACTACACAGAGAATTTTTTGCCAAATATTCAGTAGAACTAAAAGAACTGTTTTAAAACACAGTTATACTTTTTTCTTGAGTCGGTGTTCCAGGAATTTGTTCTAAATCATTAGTCTTACAAACACATATACTAATAACCCTAACAGGCTCGTTTTCGCCATAATTGAAAAACATTGCTTTTCCTTCGCTGCTGATAGGTATGCTTGTATATATATTTTTATTGCTGCTACATAAACTGCAATTGCTCCTTCCAAAATTAATATACGAACTTTCTAAGAAGTACGCCTCTGTATATTCACTGTGTTGTCGAACATTTTCCAGGTAAAATTCTACTTTAGTTACTTTTGGCTATCTTGGAAAGGGGTTGGGTTAGGAAAATGAAACTTTCAGGGATGGATCTACATGCTAACGTATGTCCCGGGAAGGTACTTTGAAGTACCTACCTCCACTCCTTCCCCCTCTATATAATGGTAAATTACTGCACATTACTAGTTGTTTTAGCTCACATTTCATCCTATAGTTATTGTTTTAAAAAATAGAGTTGTGAGAAAGAGTCAAACTTTAGCGTAAAGAGCGAGGTATTGAGGAGGGGACAGCCTCTTTCATATACGGAATAATTTCTATTCTTTTTAGGTTTTAATGTCGCTCCTTACTTTCAGTTAAAAAAAACTTGTTTTTTTTATTTAATTTCTGAACGTTTTTGAATTAATGCAGGTATTGATTTTGGCTCACCGTACCTGAATGATTAAAACGAAATATTTATATTATTGTTATTATTATTTTTTGGTTAAATGGATTTCTAGAAAGTTGTTTAATTTCATTTAAGAACGTTTTTTTTTAGTAGTAAATATACGTAACTTACGAATTAACTTACGTAACGAACTTCTATATTCATATATTTTTTAAAACGCATATTAGGGGGTTCGCCTCCTCGTCAATACCAGAAACCTACAATAATTGAACCGTTTTCAATAAATTGTAAATGAATTGCCCAAATGATGGCAATTATTCTAAAAGAACTTAATCTAAGCCATCATTAGTAGTATGTCTTAACCTCCCGAATTTTTCGGAATCTGGGCTTCCAGTTTCGAGAATCTAAATTCTGGTTGGTATTATAGCGCCTTACTACACTAGTGGGCATTCACTTCTGGATTTTTGATAATCACGGCTTTTAGATACTGAAAAGCTCAAAATCTGGAAGCCAGATTGCAGGAAATCAGGGATTTTATCAAGGGAAGTCGCGAATAAAGCTTTTCATCGCGAGCACAAATCGTCGCTTTTCAATCCGCGGCAACACTGAGCTTAAATGAATTGTTTATCAAATACTTCTTGAAGATAATGACCGCAAAACCGATTTTAGTGATCAGCTTTTTAATTTGTTTGATTGTATTGATCTGATCGTTGCAGCGATTGGCAACAATAAATAGTTTGATGGACATTTATTCCCAAGTTTTCCCAATTCAGACCCTGGAAATCGACGACTTGACAATAAGTAGCAGAAAGACCTTTGCGTGCCTTTCGGAAGTGAGACCGGCTGAAAAACTGGATGGATGTCGGTAGCAACCCTATATAAATATATCTTTACCTAATTCTATGAAGATACTGTTGTCTCTTCCCTGCTCTTATGCTGCTGCTGAACGGTTAATCCATTTCTAGACCCCCCCTCCCCAAAAAAAAAGACAACTTTGGAATAAGTTAAGATTCAGAGGCTGTTTTTGGTGCTGGTGAAAGGGGATCAGTACGTGCCAAATCCAAACGTATGATTTGCTGGGCTTCCCGACTGAGCAAGCATGCAATCAGAAGAAAAATGATTAATTTTTTTCACATTTTCCATAGTTGTGCTATTAATGCCAAACTTCGGAGTATGCTAAAGAAGTTGAATACAAAAGCAATAGTAAGTTTTTTATTTTTGTGATATTAGTTAAGCGGTCTTCAACCAATTTCAATTATTCTTCTTATTGAAGGCTGTATCAGAAGCTACTTGAAAATTTTTTATTTAGATATCTCAGAATGCTTTATGTACTTTTGACTACATCATCCTTCTAGCCTCAACAAGCTCCAGCTGAAAAATTCCCCTCCTCCCTAGGAGAATTCACCCGCGGAAAATCCCCCAGATAATTCCCCCATACACAAAACTCAACCATCCCAGAGAAAGTACAAAATAAGTACCATGTCGAACAGGTGTCCTAAGGGATATCAAAAGCAGTTTCAGGACAGGGGATGGTCAGTCTCCAATCACTTTTAGCTTATAAAAAAAAAGGCTAGAACTCTCCATTTCCGTTTTTGAGGGTACAGATTTAGGTATTAAGGAGGAGGCATTCCCTCTTATTTACCTACTAGTTTTTTTTTTTGTTTGGAGTTTTTAATAATTACGACATATTGTAGCTCAAATAGGAGACAAAATCCAGGAGGCATTGTCATTGTCATGGCATTCATCTGCATTAAATATTAAATGTAGAATTGGTCAATAACTTTGCAGTTGTATTAAGAAGATTTCAATCAGAGGAGTTCCTCGTATTTTATATTATTTATTATAGTCAGATCATAAATTTAATTGAAAATGATACAAAATTAGTTTTTTTTACTCCCCTGAATTACTTGTTTTTCTTCCGTTTTCAGGACAAAGGTATTATGTACACTGCGGAGTACAACACAACAAGTGCCGCAGTATCTGCAAAAAAAAAAAAAAAAAAACACGACCAGAGATCCTTTGTAGTTTATTTGACCTTCCGGACCATAGTGTTGTTGTGCGATATAATTCTTAGTGTTCGTTTTTACCGTTATATTTTACCGTTCGTTTTACCGTAAGTAGGTTTGATGTGTCTTGGTTTATAAATTCTTGTTTCATTTTTTACCTAACTCTTTTAATTGTATAAGGTCGAATATAATTTTGTATTACCCTTTGTTCATTACTATGTATCCCAGGCTTACACAAAGAGCACAACAAAGACTTTTTTTTTTTTGGGGGGGGGGGAATAAAGAGGGACTGAAGTTTTCTTGTGGAATAGGAAAAAGACAAAGTGACAAAATTTCTTTTTACTCTTTTTAACGAACTAGCTAATATCTTGTTAATTGCTCAGCCTAGTATGTCTTTATTAGTGTGAAAGACATATTTTATTCCAACCCCCCTTCTCAAGATCTAATGATTGTTTTCTTTTATATCTGAATTTTACATTTATTTGCCTATTTCGCTTGTTTATGTGCCTGTAACAGCCATGTAAAGTACCTTACTTTATTATTTGTTTATGGATTACTTTTTATGTGACGTATGGCATGTGTATTTAGGATAACGTTTATTTTTTTAGCAAAAAAAAGACCAAATCATATTATAATCAACTTTTATGCATAACTAAAAAAGAAACAACCAAGGAATTAGATTTGTTTTTTACGCTACTCCTGATCGTAATAAGAAATCTTGATTTTGTTTTTTCCCTTTTTTCGTAAGAATGGGTGAATTGGAAGGATAACTCTAAAATAATCGGAAAGATAATAGGAATTACCCAAAAGGAACAATGTTGTGTTAATTTTGCATATTATTTCCTTATTTTTTTTTTTGTTTCCTGTTTAGCATTATCCAACGTGTAATTCTTGTTTTACATTTACCATTTATTTTTTTTGTTTAGAAATTTCTCGTAAGCGTTATAGTTCAAGGTAAATTTTAAGCAATGTATGGACACCAAAAGATTTGGGAAAAATAAATGATGACTGAAAATATGTGTTTGTTAGGGTTTTCAAATGCTCAGAAAATTCAAAGGAGACTGGAGACCGATTTATGTTTGCAAGGATACTTAAGCACCCTAAAATTATTTAAATATTTCGCGCCAGGTGTAATTATATATCCGATTTTCCGCTAGTCTCTTATCGAAGTTTTTGATAACTGTTCAAACTTCTTTTGAAAGAGCCGAGAGAGTAGTTTTTAAAGATGAACTCCCCAGGAAGAAAATCCCAGGTCGAGGAGCAACGTTAAACGCACTTCGATTTTAAAATCAAACAGTTCATGGTAGCGAAGTATAAGTAAGGAGCGACCTGGCTCAATGGTAATCCAAAAAAAAAAGTCCCAGGGGGGAGGACTGAAAGTTATGAACTTTGCCTATTGTTAACATATAGTATTGGTTATTGGGAAGTATACAGAATTTTTCAGGGGGGATTTTTCCTTGTAGTGGGAAGGTTATGTGGAGGATCTTTCCATGAAGGAAGTTTTCATGGGGGAAGGGACATTGCTATTAGGGCGTGTCGGATTTCCCATAATTGTTTTAAAAAAAGATCAGAAATTAAATATAAAAAAAAACTACTTTTTCAACTGAAAGTAAGCAGCAACATCAGAACTTAAAACGAACAGAAAATATTACGTATATGATTGGGTTCACCCCCTTGTCAATACCTTGCTTTTTAGAAGCCAAAGATTTTGTAGTACTTTCATAAGAGCTCTTTATTTTAAATAGCGGCCTTTGTGATTAAGCGGTCATTTTTAAAGAATTGGAACAAAATTTGAACTTTAGCTTAAAGAGCGAGGTATTGACCAGGGGTTGAACCCCCTAATATACGTATAAAAATATATGAACATAGAAGTTTGTTACGTAAGTTAATTCGCAAGCTATGTATATTTATTACTAATAAAACCGTTCGGAAATAAAATTAAACAAACTTCGAGAAAGTCATTTAACCAAATGAAAGTAAAATTAATTTGCAAATTTTGTTTCATTATTCATGTACGGTGAAATAAAATCAAAATCTGCATTAATTGAAAAAACGTAAAAAAATAATTAAAAAAAAGTTTTTTTTAACTGAAAGTAAGGAACGACGTTAAAACTTAAAACGAACAGAAATTATTCCCTATATGAGAGGGGCTGCCCCCTCCTCAACGCCAACAGACTTGGCAACTATGCCAGTAAAAAGAGTAAAATATGGACTTTCTCAAACGAAATTCGCTCTTTTGAAATAATCTTCTTTGTATACTTATCTTTAAATGGACCTTACTTAAGAAACACACCTCGTACACTAGTAGAAATACAAATTAGTTTTTTTTAGAAATTAGAAAAGAAAATCTTTTCAGTAATGTGGTCTCTGTTATCAAAGGCCATATTGATCCGTTTACGTGTGATGAAGAATCATTGGTGAATATCATCAAAAACAGTTCGTGGTAACGAACTATAAATAAGGAGCGACCCAGCTCAATGGTAACCAAAACTCTAGAAAACGGGTTTTTGATACTAATAGAATACATCAAAAGAATCAGATTTTAATGTTAATTTCAAATATATGAGTTTCATCAAGTTTAGTCATACCTATCAAAAGTTACGCGCCTGAGAAAATTTGGCTGATTTTTGTAAAAAGGGGGAAAGGCCCCCTAAAGCTATAGAACCTTAATGAAAATCACACCATCATATTCAGCGTATCAGAGAACCCTACTGCAGAGGTTTCAAGCTCCTATCTACAAAAATGTGGAATTTTGCATAATAAATTGGGATTCAGGATACAGTTCTGACTATAGAGGTAAGTTTATTTCTTAGCTAGCCTACCTGAATGGTCTGTTACTATAAACCTTGCCCAGATTTTTAAAGTTGCTCCCTTTTTAAATGTATCTCAATTGCTTCTAATACTGAATATGGTCATAGGCTATACACAAGCAATTGCTGATTTTGGTGATGTGCATTTGGTTTTCTGGCCATGATGATATCTTGTCAGTAGCTGGCTTGAGCCAGCTAGTGACACAAAAATGTGCTTTCTAGGGCTATAATAGGAGAAAGGTTGAGATGACTAAGACAAGTTCTGTGGATAAAGGATAACAGATTGTCTGTGTTGGCCAATGGGCAAGAACCAAATGAAAACCCAGTTGTCCCTGTTTGGGGGGAGGAGGATGTCATAACAAAAGAATTAAGGGAAATGGGGACATTTTGGAAGGCTCTAAAGAGGAAGGCTTTAAAGATATTAGAGGGAGGAGGAGCATGCGCAGCTGTATTTGCCCCAGGCGGCTTGGTGCTGCAGTGAGATGTTAGCAGTAGTAGTAGTAGTAGTTTGCAGGAACTGATTTACACCTGTGTGGAATTGAATGATTGTGGAATTGGTAGTTGTAATGGGTAAACAATATTTTTGAGAAAATATCTCAACCTGGAATACTGAATTTTGCCACTTTGATCATGCAATCTCAAAGGTGTTGACAGCTGGCCATAACACTAGGTCATCAGCATGTTGTATATTAGTGTTGGGGATGTCTGTGTCCCATAAAAATAAACAGAACAGTTAACTGCTTAGGATTGCCCCCCCCTCTGGGAAAGGCCTTGGTTAAGGGTATTTTGGGAGGAAAAGCTGAACCAATAAATAATAAAGCATCTATTCAATGAAGGACTTGATGTAGAATAGTAAATTTGTGTACCATTGAAGTTATATTTGTAGTGATAGAAAAGATTTGCTCGTGGCGATAGAGATTTCTCCTATAGCGCCACTTATGGCGCTGGAGATTGTGTCAACTAGGCTAGCGCCGCTCTCAATTAATGAGAGAAAATTGAATATGTAGACATACAAATGTGGCTTCTTCTTTCTTGAGCTATCTGGAGATCAGATTCCTTTGGGAGCATTTACCATGGAGACTGGCGAACTAGTTACCCATTATCGGACTAGACTCAGACATATAAGAGAAACAAACACATATAAAAAGGGACAATAGATTTATTGAACTTACATACTTAGTTTGTACAGCAACGGGTCACTTCTATGATAATAACGGTAGCCAAAATAATTTCGTACTACTCGTTTCAGAGCTGGATAGAGATTCAAATTAAAAAGGCACATTTACCCCACTCCCAAACGCAGTTCTTTCGTCCTGCGCCCTAGGGACTGCCTGCCATTGGCTCACGTGCCCCAAGGACGCGAATCCTCGTCCAATAATCTCTTAAAGATTTTTCAGATGATTCAGGAGTTCACACAGTTTTTTGCCTTTTAAACTTCCTTGGAAATTTTATGCATTGCATTTTTTTTTTTGCTACAATTATCTTAGCGAAATTCGAACGACTAGCGCCGTTGTCTGACTGAAGCTAGAAATGCAATTTCTCTTTTTGCTGATTAAGGACTTTTCATTTTTGCGACTAGATTTAGCTTAATTATAAGAAATCGGAATTATCTTTAGAAAGGAACTTTATTTTGGTATTTCAAATACATCGTGTTTTACTCCCGGTACATATCACCCTTCCCATCAATTAATGACGTCCCGTCATTAGTAACTGCTCGCCTTTGGGCTTTATTTTTTTTTTTTTATGTTCGCCATTTATTAACTATTTTTTTTTTTTTTTTTTTTTTTTACATAATTATTTTATATATATGTTATGACTTAATCAGGAGTGCTAAAAATTTTCTCTATTACTTTTCTTATTTTATTCTACATCCCTATCTAAAATTCATCTACCGGACTAAGATTATTCATGTTCTAGGCTAGCTACTATACTAAAGATTTTTTTTTTTTTTTAATTCAATTTTTACAAGGCTTTTTTTTTTTGATTTTGCTGTCTATATGGCATGCTACATTCTATCTACGCTACATTAAATGAACGACATGATAATACTACACCTAATTCTACTTGTGGTACATACATGAATGATTTGTAACATACAATATTGGTTCATTATATTCACTGATGACATTAAAACACTTTCACTATGGGATTTTTGAATTGTCAACGTTATTAGGAAGTAACACATGTAGCTTCACATCTATTCATCACCTTTCGTGTCCTTAGTGTACTACACCCTTCTGTTGTAAATTACTGTCCTTCACTCCTTTTGTCCTGGCAAAAAATTTCGAAGCACTTACGTTATGGTTTCTTCATGGAACAGTTCGAGTCTAGTTGTCTTTACACGGTAAGTTTTCCCTAATAGTCAACTGGGAAATGACCGTTAAATATCGTTCTAATAGTCAACTGAGAAATGATTCTTCCCAGTACAGGTGTTGGTGTTTTTCTTCTCAGCATATCATTTTTTAGGATTTTTGAGGCACATAGAGAATGTATTCTCGCGTAAAATTGTTCATTTGTGCCTTTTGAAACGGGTTGTCGTCCTACTATAGTGACTCTCTTAATATATTGTCTTTAAATTCAACTTCGAACCTCTTCAGCTATCATTTAACCTCAAATATCGTTAAATATCGTTTATCTTGTACTGCTCGATGGTGTTCTCAGAGTTAAAGTTCAAATTGTCTTTAATTTCTGCTTCAAATATCTTCAAATGTCTTTAAGTGTCATTTAACTTCAAATATCGTTTATCGTGTGCTGATCGATAGAGTTCTCAGAATTAAACTTCAAATTGTCTTTAATTTTGTCTTCAAATATCTTCAAATGTCTTTAAGTATTTTTCAACTTCAAATATCGTTAAATATCGTCTATCTTGTTCTGATCGATGGGGTTCTCAGAATTAAACTTCAAATTGTCTCTAACTTCAGTTTCAAATATCTTCAAATGTCTTTAAGTATCTCTTAACTTCAAATATCGTTAAATAGCGTTTATCTTGTTCTGATCGATGGGGTTCTCAGCATTTATGTGATTATATAGTTCGTTAAAGCACTTTATACTGAGGTTCAAATATAGTGTTACCTGATACATATCATAGTCGAAGAAACGACGATCGAAGGTAACTGTTGTTTTCGTAGACGAAGTTGGGATGAAACTTGCCTGGAGTTATGGTGAGTACTCTTCGTTGGTTGAGATATGATGAAAATAGATGCTACTGGGTCGTATCTGTACTGGCAGCTTATTGTAATGCTCAATGACCAAAGTGTCCATTTACTTTCCTGTAATAAAAACAACGCGGCAGAATCACATGTTCTTTGAAGTAAATACATATACAATAATTCACGCATTAATTGGGTTATAATTTCTTAGCTATGAGACAGAATTAAATAAATACACTAATATTAGTACTCACAATGAAAATTTTAAAAATTTAAAACAGAGGTGTTTTCAAATTTATTTTGAGAATGGAGACATCGATAAAGGGCTTATATACTTCTCCAATACTTATTAAATAAACGTTATTTACCCTACATTATTAAGTTTGAGGTCTAATTTTACGACTTATTTCATGCCTTCATTGTTCGCGCAAGTCCGTGCTGTTTAAGAAACGCATGTGCAGCGTCATAACCGCACGGTTTTACGCAAACGATACTACAATGAGGGAACAAGACATAACAAGGACTAGTGGAGACCTCTATACCCACTAGTTTTCTGATGTCTTCCCTATCTCTTGGCTTAGACGTTCTTATGGGGCTCCGGGTTTAACGGCTGAAATGCAAAGGTTCTTAGTCTCAGGATTTTTCCGTAATTGCAAGTCAACATTGGTGCCTTATATTCGCTTTTCGAATAAGGTCATTAGATGCAGGATTTCCAAGCTTGCCTCCGTAGATTCCAGTTAATGCTTGGCAAAGAATATAAGCATAATGAAGAACTGACATCAATATCTTTTTAGAAGGCTATTGTTTGAGCAAATCCTTCAGCACTAAATAAATAAATATTATATTAAAGTCTTATTAGAATCCGTTAAGCGAGAAACACCTTCACATTAATAGGGAATTCCTTGTGGGTTTTACTTAGTCGCCATTGGACATACACAGGGTTTCAATCCATATATCTTAACTGATTAAATGGTTTTAAAAATTTTACATATTATTATTGAGATATAATTT
Organism: Artemia sinica; assembly: GCA_027921565.1. Lineage (NCBI taxonomy): Eukaryota > Metazoa > Arthropoda > Branchiopoda > Anostraca > Artemiidae > Artemia > Artemia sinica. The sequence goes on along the minus strand of JAPEVW010000512.1, from coordinate 33,394 downwards.
CACATCCGCCGTGAAATTCTACATATAAACGTACCATAGGTTGTTTGGTTATAGTTACCAATAGTTGGCTATTGGTACATATATTACTCTCGAGTAAGAAATACACGAATAAGCGAGCGTGCAGCACGTGATTACTCTGGTATCCTATTTTTTATGTGTAGGCCTAAAATAATTATAATCTGCACTAACACAAAATATTTCATATAATTAGACGCATCTGTACTGATAATATCTTGTTTTGGATACTATCCATCTTAGTTAGGGCACGGGTCGAATTTTTCATAGAAAATCCGAGGGAGACCTGAGTCAGTATAGGTAAGATATAATCGTGACTGACTTGCGAAAATATTTCACAAAATTTAGAGCACAATATATGTCATAGATAAACCAATGAAATTAAAGGACATTTTTGTCACAGAACTATAGAACAGTGATCTCTCTGTTATTGTATATGTCATAGATATAAACTAGTGAAATTAAATTTTTCGCCAAGGAGCTAAAGACATTAATGTCTCTGTTTCTCTTTGGAAGTAATGTTTAACACAGAGCTGTAGGACAGCATACGTCATTGATATTATATAATGAAATTAAAAAGCTTTTTTTTTTTTTTCCTTTTTTTTTCGCCTCGGAGCTATAAGAAAGTAAACTCTCTGTTTCTCTTTCAAAGCATTCTGATTCAAAAAACGAAAACTTAGCTCACTGAAGTTTCTATTCAACATTTAAGTATTGCTTTGACTGGCCCTGATTGGCATAAGAATACTAATTTCTTACACTTGAAGGACTGAGAAATATCCCTTCCTACGGTCGTTAAAAAAATTACAAAAAAAACAATGATGGGCCTTGAGTTCCTCCCCAGGCTTCCCACAAGACGTGGTCCAACGCCAGTTGTCGTTTTCAGTAGACCACTAGCTTCCTACCTTTGGTTATTTTCTGTGATCGTCAACGTTTTGACATTACTCGTATCATTTTATTTTATTTTTTTTTTTCCATTAATATTGACTTGGTTAACTTTACTTGCACACTTTTGAATTTATTATGGTGTTAAATTCATATCTTTGAAATTTGTCTTTACATTAATTAGGGATATTTCCATCTGTCAGGTTTTTTAAACAGTTCTACCTGACTGTGTCGTTATTTTCTCCTCTGTTTCTTGCGGTTTTTTCTTTTTCGGTTTGTCTAGCGAAATAAGGTCAAACTTTTTGTATTGTTTTTTCAAAATTCTTGCCCTTTTAATTTCGTTTGTTTCCCGTGTGCGGCTGCTGAGGTCGGCCTTGATTTCCCTATTTCTTTAGCTACTATTTGGCCTGATTCACCATCAGACTCTTCGGAACTAGTTTCTGACGAATCCGGATTGGAACTTTTAGAGGTGGCACTTTTTGTGGTATCACCTGCCATTCCTTCGTAAATTTCTACTCCCCTGGAAGTAGAAGGTTTATTCCCCAAGTCCTCGCCTTGAGTTCTCAACTCGGGGGATTTGAAAGATTCTTGAGAGCTTTGGGAGGAATCAATAGTTTTTGCGGGGGTTCCTCCATTGTTTGAAGGCCATGTCTTCAGGGGGATGGGGCACTCTTTGCAATAGGGATTCCCTCCGTGAAGTCCACGTCCAGTCGTGTTTAGGTTTGACCTTGGACACAGTTATATCATGATATTGACCTTGCTGGTCATCCTTTGGAGTTTTTTATTCCCGGGCAATGTACTTTGACTCATTTTTTATGGGAAAATTTATTAAATCCATAGCTTCTCGCAGGTTTGTTTTAGTTAAATCTTTGGGAGGAGTTTTTCTTTACAGTAATACCGGGTTTCTACAGCTCTGTTTAATTCTTCCTGTAAAGACAGGGGCCTTTCTATTGGTGTTGCAGGGGGGAAACCATATCGTCTGGAAATCTTTTGGGGGGACATGGTGTCGAATTCTATCGGGAAGAAGAATTGGGTTTTTTGGAGATATTGTATAATCTAAATCTCCTGCGTTTGCCGATGAATAACTTTTTGGACTTTTTGGCGTTTTTATTTCAGGAAAAAATCCTGGTATTAGGGATTTTTTCTTAGGAACAACTAGATTTTCCATTGCCAAAAATTCTTCAAAGTTTTGTTCATCACTGTCATTTTCAAAATAATCTTGTTTAAAATTGAAAGGTTTTAGCTCTGCCAATCTTGACCTAGGGGGCTCATTTTCCGAATCTGATGAATCAGTAGAGGAGGGCTGTGACACCCATCTCTCTGGAAATTTGGCTCTTTTTATTCGGCTAACATGCGCCTTGTAAGTTCTTCCACTATCGGGGTTTTCCATTTTAAAGGTATATTCATTATCGTACTTTTTGACTATTCTGTACGGCCCAGAATATTTGTTGGAAAGTTTTTTTTCCTTCCGTTTTCGCCTCGTTCTTTAGGTAAACGAAGTCTCCTACTTTGAAATCTATATTCCCCTTAACTTTGGGTTGGTTTCTTAGCTCTTGGTTTATTTTACATTTTTCCAATTCTTGCCTAACTGTTTTATAAGTTTTCCTCATCCTATTTATGAATTCTTGTTTATAATCTTCTGAGTCGTTATAATATTGCCGAGACTCAATAATCTCATCATATGGGACTCTAAAATCACGACCAAAAAGTAAATAAAATGGATTGTCTTTGGTTGCTTCGGAATAAGCAGTGTTGATTACGTTAGTTAAGTAAGGTAAGAATTTATCCCAGTCGCTCCTATTGTCTTTGTATAAATACTTAGAACGTTCGAAAATATTTTATGTCTGTTTTCTATTTGCCATTAGCTTGTGGATGGTACGGCGCTGTCACCATTTTCTCTATATTAAGGAAACTCATTAAATCTTTTGTTACTTTTGCAACAAAATTGCTCCCGTTGTCGCTCAAAATTTTATTAGGAATGCCAAATTGTAAAAATAATTTTGCTAATGCCTTACTTGTGGCATAAGCACCTTGATTTTTTAATGCTTTTGCAAAAGTAAATCCGGAAAAATGATCCACAACCGAAAGAATAGAAGTATGGCCTTTGCTAGAAACAGGTAAGCCTCCACTTTGTCCCGTACAGGTCAAATGAGATAATATCGAAGGGGTACTTTGCTACTGGGACCCTTCCCATTGGAGGATTTGGATAAGCTGGGGGGGTTTTTCTCAAATTACATGCTTCGCATGTACTTACAAATTCTTTAAGTTTTGTCAGTGCCGATTGTACGTAAAAGTATTGTTTTAACTTATGGAACGTTTTCATAACTCCTAAATGTCCACCTGTGTCCGAATGAAAATATTCAAATGCAGGCCCTATCAAGCTTTGTGGTAATACAGGTATTATCGAGGTTTGGTTTCTATTTGTCTCAGCAGTCACAATCCTACACAGTATTTCTTCATCAAGGTCGTAGTAAAAATTATCTATCTCTTTTCTAAGAGTTTTGAATTTATCCGGTAACGCCTCATCATTCACAAAATAATCAATTAGTGCTACGCACATTTCGTCCTTTTTTTGCTTTCTTTTTATATTTTCCAAAGACAAGGGACAATAGTTAATCTTATTTTCTTTTACTGCGTCTTTGACTTTGTTTTTCTTACATCCATGTTTGCTTTTAGCATTGATAGCATTAACTTCATTTTCTTCAGTTTCCGACGGATCATTTTTCTGGATATCTACTCAAAAAGTCGCAAGCTGCGTTTTGTTTTCCCTTTAAATGTTCAAATTCATAATCTAGGTCTTGGATTTTCATAATCCATCTAGCTAGAATGCCCGTGGGGTTTTTAAATGTTTGCAGGTACTGCAAGCTTTTATGGTCTGATCGTAATATAAATTTTCTACCAATTAAATAATGTCTAAATTTGTCCAAGTGGTAGATAATAGATAACAATTCTAAGTTTGTGGCGGAATAACTGCTTTCGCCCTTTGATAAAGTTTTACTTGAATAGCATATAACTTTTTCTATTTGTTTAGGTGTTCCCTGTAGAGGGTTAGGGTTTTCTACTGGGATTGTTTGCGAAAGGATAGCGCCTATGCCCTTTGAGCTAGCATCAGTGGTAACGATGATTTTCCGTTTTCGAAATCAGGGAGTGATAAAATTGGTTCAGAAGTGAGCGCCTTTTTGAGTTGGTCTAGGGAAGTTTGAGCTTCCTGGGACCAGGTAACATTATGGGAGTTTCCTTTCGTTAATTCCGTGAGGGGTTTCGCAATTTGGGAATAATTGCGTACGAATTTTCTAAAGTAGCCAGTAAGTCCTAAAATTCCCCTTAATTCTTTCATAGTTCTGGGGGGCTTGAGGTTTTCAACACATCTTATTTTATCAGGGTCTGGGGATATCTCTCCCTGGGTCACTACTACTCCTAAAAATTTAATTTTGGATTGAAATAAATTTACTTTCTCAGGCCGGCATTTTAAATTGCCTTGCCTGAACTTCTCGAACACCTTAGCTAAAGTTGCTAAGTGTTGCTCAGTGTTTTCCCCCACGCATATAATATCATCAACAAAATGAATTATATTCTTTAATCCTCTTAACAGGTGCAATAGGGGTCTACATAACGCGCTTGAACTTGTTTTAAGCCCAAATGGTACTCTCAAGTATTCATAAGATCCATATTCGGATGCTGAAAATGCAGTTTTATGGACATCCTTTTCGGCTATTTTCACTTGGTGGTAGCCTTGGGTAAGGTCCAAAGAAGTAAAAATTTTGTTTTTGCTTGAAATTGAGTCAAGAATTTCGTCTATTCTTGGTAGAGGAAATTTATCGCTAACTACTTGTTTGTTGAGAGCCCTATAATCTACCACGAGTCTAAGATCTCCATTCTTTTTTGGTACTAGGATCACTGGTGCACTATACGGACTTATACTTGGGCGTATAATTTCGTTTCTTTCTAATTCATGGATTTTATTTTTTAACCACTCTTTGTGCTTATATGGCACACGATATGGCTGTTTTGCTACGGGATTACCAGTCGTTAAAATTGAATGCTGATAAAATGGAATCAGACCGATATCATTTTCAGATGCAGAAAATACATCCTTAAAATTCCATAATAATTCGCATAACTTTTTTTTTTTAGTTCCATATCCGTAATATGATCCATTTTTAAATTTGTTTAAAAATTGCGATTTAGTCAAAGGATATTCGTTATTTGAAGTTTTAATACCGTTAACTAGGTTTCTTTTAGAATTTTCCCATTTATTTAAATCATTTTCCGTTAAAACCTCGATTTGGACTAAACACGTCCCCTTTTTAATTGTAATTGTATCATTTTCATGGCTATTGGTTACCCAAATAAAACCTTCCCCTTTTGTCATAGGATATAATCTGTTCCTCGCATAACAGATTTTCGGGTATTTCAGACGGTGTAGCAAACCATATTTCTGATTTGCTAATTACTGGCTCGATCATTTGTGATATTTGGATTTTTTGCATCGTTTTGGGAGGGACTTTTGTTTTCCTTATCGCAAATCCGTAATATTTCTCTTCATTTTCCTTGTTTATTAGATTCATGTTGGCGCTATGCTGCGCCATTGCGGCATCTTGTGGCGTCACGTTGGGTTTTACTATGTTTTTCCACAATTCCACTATTTTCTTAATTTCATTTGATCTGTACTGTCGCATATCTCCTTTTTATTTTTCGCAGATTCAATACTGTTATTATTTAAATTTACTTTATTTCTGCGATATCTCTCAGGATAATTGAACAAATTTCTAATTATGCCATGTCTTTGCGAGACATGGGGTTCAAAATACTTCGACATTATACCACTAGAAATTTTGTTTTACTGTTATGTTATCTTCGTAACCTCTGTTACGATTTCTTAAGGTAGAAATTTTTTCCCCCACCTTAGCTGGGTAGACCACCCTCTCGTTGGTTACGTCTAATAGTATTCTATTAGACCTTAGAAAATTTGCCCCTATAATAGCTTCGTATGGGAGATTATCGCATATAATAAAATTTGTCATGAATGTTCTATTGTCTCTTTTTAAGTTTAGGCAATTGACCCTTTTGCATTTAATTTATGGCCTGTAACACTTGTTAAATTGGGATTATTAGGGTTCTTTTGTCGCCTAATGTGCAGAGGCAACGTATTAAATACGCAAGAGTTTATGATATTTACAGTAGCTCCACTGTCGACTAAGGCCGTAAAGTAAACGTTTTCTACACAAAAATCATTAAATATAGGTAACTTGTTAATAATATCACTACAAGAAGGCACTAGTATTGTTTTGGACCTATTAAATATCCCTGGCACCCTCGGGGTCCAACTTATGTTTCTGAGGGGCCTGAAGCGTTTCCCTGAGAATTTATTTCATTTGTCGGTGCCTGTAATAGATATTCAGACGTATTAGGTTCCGTAGGCATATTTAAATGATTTACGTCTGCCTGTCTTTGCCATGTATTATTATGGTAGCGTGGATGTCTCGTGTCAGTGCCATTTGCTGGCGTTGACTGCCAGTGCCGTTGGCTTGTAAAATTTTCATTTCTCATCGGCAAATTTTCATGATTTCTATATTGCATTCTCGCATTATATTGACCTTGGCGAGTATTTGGGTTTTCAAACCGGTAATTAATTTGCCTGTTGGGGAAAGGGCTATACAAATTTGGTTGGTACGCATTATAAGGTACTGATTGGCGCAATCCCCCCTGGCTATAGCCTATTGCACGACCGGTGCTAAAATTTGTTCTTCTGAACAAATGGTTACCGTAATTTTTGCGTATTACCGACAGCATTTCTTGGTATGGGATTGGTGACGTAGTGGCACTCTCTTGCTATGTGGCCAACACGATTGCAGTTATAGCACCTTATTATTGTAGGGTTAATGGGTTGAAAACGTACTGTTTTCTGCCTAGCGGGTTCTGGCGTTTTGTTTCTTTGTGCTACTGGGGAGTTATCCCTTGAAAAGAAATTGGGGGATGCTTGATCGCCCTTGAAGATTGGGTTCGCGTTTGAGTCGCCTAAGCTATTTATTTTTGCATTACTATGATTAGCAACCATTTTATCAACTTCGATTAATCGTTCTACCTCTTGGACTGCAAGATCCAACGTCTGGATATTCTTGGATATTACTACTCTATATAGTTTCGGGGGTAGCCCTTGCAAAAAGGTATTTAGTATGACTTTTTTCATACAGTTGCCCAGAACCACTTCCGTATTTTGCTTCTACAGAAATGCGTATATTATCTAGATATTCCCTTATATTTTGTGAAAAATCAAAGTTCACTACTCCATGTTTTAATTTATTTATTGAACTGGTTTCTATGAATCTCTCTTTGAATGCTTTTAACAAGTCATCAACCGTATTTATTGGCAAGTTGGCGTTATTTCCTATGGTATGTTCGACCTGTTTTAGAAAGGTTAAGGCCTGGCCTCTTAATCGTAGAAGCAGCATGTCTTTTAATGCTCCAACGTCTGTTTTTGTTAATTGTACAAACTGGGTCAATTGGATATTAAATTCGTCAATATCTGATTGACCATTGTATTCCGGGATAGATTTTGCAATCTCTATATTTTTGGCGACTAACTTTTGCACTATTAATAACTCACTGATTTCTTCCATCTTTTTTTTGCGTTTATATCAACTTAAGATTTTACTTAACCTATTTTGGGGGTAGGCTATTATCTCCTATGAGATATAAGGGGTTTCCTATCGTAGCCTAGCGGTTATAGGCCTAATCAATTTTCTTATATGTCTGTATCCCTCCGAAAATCAAATTTGAATTACAAAGTTTAAATGGCCTAACCAGTTCGCAGTTTTCCTCCAATTTCCGACACGCGCCATTTGTACCATTGAAGTTATATTTGTAGTGATAGAAAAGATTTTGCTCGTGGCGATAGAGATTTCTCCTATAGCGCCACTTATGGCGCTGGAGATTGTGTCAACTAGGCTAGCGCCGCTCTCAATTAATGAGAGAAAATTGAATATGTAGACATACAAATGTGGCTTCTTCTTTCTTGAGCTATCTGGAGATCAGATTCCTTTGGGAGCATTTACCATGGAGACTGGCGAACTAGTTACCCATTATCGGACTAGACTCAGACATATAAGAGAAACAAACACATATAAAAAGGGACAATAGATTTATTGAACTTACATACTTAGTTGTACAGCAACGGGTCACTTCTATGATAATAATGGTAGCCAAAATAATTTCGTACTACTCGTTTCAGAGCTGGATAGAGATTCAAATTAAAAAGGCACATTTACCCCACTCCCAAACGCAGTTCTTTCGTCCTGCGCCCTAGGGACTGCCTGCCATTGGCTCACGTGCCCCAAGGACGCGAATCCTCGTCCAATAATCTCTTAAAGATTTTTCAGATGATTCAGGAGTTCACACAGTTTTTTGCCTTTTAAACTTCCTTGGAAATTTTATGCATTGCATTTTTTTTTGCTACAATTATCTTAGCGAAATTCGAACGACTAGCGCCGTTGTCTGACTGAAGCTAGAAATGCAATTTCTCTTTTTGCTGATTAAGGACTTTTCATTTTTGCGACTAGATTTAGCTTAATTATAAGAAATCGGAATTATCTTTAGAAAGGAACTTTATTTTGGTATTTCAAATACATCGTGTTTTACTCCCGGTACATTTGAGAGTCATTCCAAGACTTGAATGTTTGACGATTAGGATCTGGTGGTTCACATCTCATAGTGGACTGATCAAGTGTTTCATATATTCCGTCTTTAAGTTTTGCTTAATTTCATACCAGTATGGCAATTTGTAATTTGGCTCATTAGCATGGAGGCAATGGAGATTCTATTTTGTTGTTAGCAACGCTATCAAAAGCGTAAAATTCAAAATCTTGTGGGCATGACAAATTTAAATTTTGATTCTTGGATATTCCTGATGAAGAAGAAACGACTGTGCAAAAACAGATTTTTCATAATAATGTCAGGATTTTAATTGTAAGGATTGTTTTGATGGAAAATTGCAGGTTATTCATAATTTTCTAACTAAGCTATAAAAGTTAGGCCATAGGCTACTGATCTAAGTGAATTAAACTTCAAGGAATCCATAGACTATATAGGCAAAATTGGGTCGTGAGGCATAAATGGTTCTAAATACTTCTGATGCCCCCTCTCCTGACAACTCACAGGCAACAGCTGTACAATTGGCCTGTTTTGACCAAAAATGTGATGACGATTCTTAGACCTAGTTCATTGGAATCAAGAACTTTCTGTTAATTGGATTTTTGCATAAGGCTTATATTAACATTCAATTCAGGTAGCTAAGAAATAAACTTACCTTCATACTCAGAATTGCATCCTGAATCTAAGTTTAACATTCATTATTGTTGGAAATGAACTTTACCCATACCCTATATATACTGATTCAGGGTGTAAATTCTGCTTTAGCTACTTCTGGCTATCTTGGAAAGGAGTTTGGTTAGGAAAATGAAATTTTCAGGGATAGATCTACAGGCTAAAGTATGTCCCAGGAAGGTATTTTGAAGTACCTACCTCCACTCCTTCTCCCTTTAGAGGGTCCTGACCTTTGATGACCTTTAAAAATCTGTGTGTTATAAAAGTGAAACCTTGTAAAATAGATCTTCTGCTTAAAATGAAGTCCAACAAAATTGTTTTCAGCTTCAAAACTTTGCTCAATCCCAATTTATAAGGTTTTAAAGATATGCAAGTATATTCCCTAAATTTTGAACAAAAAACCCATTGCTATGGCTTAAAATTCTACTCAAATAACAGGAATTGCATTTTCAAAACTAAAGCCAGAGACAAAGAAACTGAAAATAAAGGTTAAAAGTTGTTTGGTCAAAATTTCAATAGGTTATAGACCTGTCATTTAGGCAAATTTCAGGAACCTCTAGAGGCAGAAAGAGTGGAGGTAGGTACTTCAAAATACCTTCCTGGGACATACTTTAGCTGTAGGCCCGTCCCTGAAAGTTTCATTTTCCTAACTTAACCCCTTTCCAAGATAGCCAAAAGTGGATTGAGCAAGATAGCTCAATCCTGATTTATAGTTTTAAAGACATGCAAATACATTTCCTAAATTTTGAAAATTAACATTGATATGGCTTAAAATACTACTCAAATAACAGGAATTGCATTTTCAGAACTAAACCCAGAGAAAAAGAATCTTATAACAGAAAATTAAGGTAAAATTTGTTTTGTCAAAATTTCAATAGATATAGACCTGTCATGTAGGCAAATTTCAGGATCCTCTAGAGGGAGAAGGAGAGGAGATAAGTACTTCAAATACCTTCCCAGGACACATTTTAGCCTGTAGACCCATCCCTGAAAGTTTCAATTTCCTAACCTCACCCCCTTTCTAATATAGGTAAAAGTAACTAAAGTAGAATTTTACCCAATTGAGGATGTATTGCACACTAGGAAGGTCTGGGTAAATTTCATTTCTGGTGCAAAAGCATACTCAATTTGGATTCAGGATACAGTTCTGACTATAGAGGTAAGTTTATTTCTTAGCTAGCCTACCTGAATGGTTTGTTTAGTATCAACCTTACCCAGATTTTTAAAGTTGCTCCCTTTTTAAATGTATCTCATTTGCTTCTAATACTGAATATGGTCATAGGCTATACACAAGCAATTGCTGATTTTGGTGATGTGCATTTGGTTTTCTGGCCATGATGATATCTTGTCACTAGCTGGCTCAAGCACCAAATATTGCTATTTCAAGAAAAAATCCATCAGCCATGTTTTCAATATATCCTTGGGTTATTGTTCTTATTTTGTTAGCCTGATAACATTTTGTACTGAAAAGCTGCTCTCTTGTGTGGTTTCCTGCCCAAGGGTGGTTTCCAGGGATAAGGAGAAAAGGGATGCAGTTAAACTAGAATAAAATCTAGTAATCTAATTAATAGAAAGGCACTGGTGATTGAGAATAGCTCTTCTGAAGGATGCACTATGAATAAAAGAGTAGGCTTGTACCATTTGATTCCTTGTTTTGGGCAATTTAACAGGTATGCTAATTGCATTTGTGAAAGTGCACCTTCCTCATCCCCTGATCGCTCTATGTAGCCCTAAATAATATATTTCTTTGTTGTTTTTCATCTTAAATGGATAATATAGCAGATAGCTACAATCTTGACTTGATGAAATCCAATTTGTCTGAGTGGCTACAAGAGAATTGTGGATAAAATTCTCTTTTGAAATGATTGAAAAATGTTGATAACAATGGAAGAAAACTTGACAATCTGATTAATAGGAATATATGGTTGGCTATATTGTAGGATAGCATAAGAATTCATTATTTTCATGTTTTCTTTTAGTTTCTTATATATCTTAAGACTGTATCCAGGACCATTAAGGGTGGGGGTGCATTGTCACAAATGCAACTATTATATTGCCAGATAGCATAAAATAAGGAACCAAGCCTTCTTTGTTTTACAATGTTTCCTTCAAAAGAGACACTTACATTTGGTGATACTAATTGAAATTTCACAAGTCCAAAAACTGTTATAGCCAAATGGTATTTTGAAAGGCATGCACTCAAAGATGCAGTACAGTTTTGTAAAGACCAAGTGCACCAGCAGAAAATTTTCCAGGGGGAGGGCAGACACCAAAACAGCAGTGGTGGTTGGGTGACAGTTTAGGTGGTTTTTGGCACCACAATACAAATTTACCCAAAAGAGGGCAAATTTGCAATCAATTTAAAATCCTGAGAGGCTAATTAAGTTAAAAGTATCAATAACTATATTTTAGACTTCCCAGTTGCAAAAGAAGTAATGTCACATGGTGGTAGTACTGGATCAACCAAGTTGATTTGCTTTATTTGTAATGGAATTATGCTATGTTTGGTGATCTGTAATTGCATATCAGCTATAATGAGGGGGTGTAAGTCATTGTTTAGGTGGGGGTAGGGTAGATTCCTACAAAAGTACATTTTAATGGACAAACTTCTTACTCTTCATGAGGCTTCAGATAAATGTTGAGAGAGGAGGGGGGAGTAGGAATTAATTAAAATGTTTCTCTATACAGCTAATATGTTACATTCCCATATCTACCTGCACAGAGGTGAAAAAGGCAAGGCAGGTCATCCTCAGTCACACCATGAAATTTCTGTGGGGTGGCAAATACTGCTAGGAACATAGCTTTCAGCAATTTTCAATGGTATTATTTTCTTTTTCATTTGTATGAAGTTTTTCAATGTATAAAAAAAAAAATATTGTAATGTATTTATCAATAAGAAGATCCTATTGTCTAGGTTGTGATGGCTTCAGTTATGTAGAAGATCAAAAGTCTCACAGAGCTATTATCCATTTAAGTATATTCAAATTTTATCCAAAATTGAAATTGCAAATTTAAATGTACAATGGTACTAATCAGTGTACAATTGTTGATTTACACATTTTAAAAGCAATTGAACAGGGATTTAAGGGACCAGTACCTCAAATTGTATCATGGTTAGGCCTGGGTATGATTTGGAAAACAATCAGAAATTAACTAAAAAAAGAGGTTTTCAACTGAAAGCAAGGAACAGAATTGAAACCTATTTGAACAGATTATTCTTTGTATGAAGGGGCTGTTTCCTCCTCAGCTCCTTACTCTTTACTGTGAAGTTTGGCTTTTTTCCAAATTTTTTAAAGAAAATTTGCAATTGAAAAAAAAAATATTTTACAAAGCACTTTAAAAACTTTTTTTTAATGAGCAAGGTATCAAAAAGAGGGCGATTCCCCTTATATACAGAGTGATTTATATTTCTTTTAAGTTTTAAACTTGCTCCTTACTTTAGTTGAAAAAACCTTTTTCTATGTGTTAAATTACATTTCATGAAACTGTGTGACCTGGCTCAAAAGTAACCAAAACTCTTAAAAAACAGAATTTTGATACCAATAGAAATATCAAAAGAATTGCCTTATAATGCTGATTCCAAATATATTAGTTTCATTAAGTTTAGTCTTACCCATCAAAAGTTATGAGCCTGAGAAAATTTGTCATATTTTCAGAGAAAGGGGGAAAGACCCCCTTGAAGTCATATAATTTCAATGAAAATAATGCCATTAGATTGAGCGTATCAAAGAACCCAACTGTAGATTTTTCAAGATCGTATTTGCAAAAAATGTGGATTTTAGTCAGTAATTTTTACCAGAAGATAAATCACAGATGCATGTTTATTATTTTTTTTCCCAGGGGTGATTTTATCAATCCAGTAGGCCTAGAACGTCGGGATAGAGCTCATTTTCATGGAAAAGAAAAGTTCTTGTGCCCTTTTTAAGTGACCAAAAAAAATTGGAGGGCAAACTAGGCCCCCTCCCACGTCACTTTTTTCCCAAAAATGGATGTTATTTTTATGGGGAGGGGGATATTTCCATTGAGGTGGAGCCAGGTATCCTGGTGTTATATAAAAAAATAATGAGAGATAAAAAAACAAGTTTTTCCAACTGAAACTAAGGAGCAACATTAAAACAAAATCAAATTATTATGCATATGAGGGGGGTTGACCCCTCTCCAACATCTTTTTCTTTTTGCTAAAGTTTAAATTTTGTCCCAATCAGGGCGCGCCATTTGGGGGGGGGCAGTGGTGGGCCATTGCCCACCCTAATTTTTCTGGGGGGCCCAAGCTTCAAGCTTCCTCCCAAAAAGGCCTTTTTTTCTTTTACAAAATATACAGGAACAAAATTATAATTAGCAATTAGTCAAAATTTTGAAACTGTTACATTTATATGTAGATTAACTTAGATAATAGTGAGATTAATAGTGCAACTGGGTTGTGTGCAAGGGTTGAAGTGACAGATCAGTTTATGATTATTTACTTACTCTCTACTTATTTTTGGAGGCTTAAGTTTTCGTGCCGGCCAAGGTATTTTGGTTTTGATTCCGTTGAATTGTAATCCTATAATGTCTTATAGAATGGAAGGGTGCAATTGTTTTAGAAGCAGCATCTTTGTCGGGAGCAGCAAAAAGGAAATTCGGGAAATTATAAAGATCAGTTTAAATGAATGAATTTGTTTAAAACCATAAGACCATCCATATATAGCCCATGTATTATTTGCCCAATTCGCCAGTTTACTATCTAATATCAGCAGCTGAAGAGCCATTGAGAATTCATGAGTTTGTCAGGAGCTCAAAAGCGTAAATTGGCAGCATTGAAGAAGGAGAAAGAAGCAGAAAAGCAAGTTTCTCTGAACAGATGGATTAAGAAGCAAAAGCCAAGTGAACCGGCTCGGCAAGTAAGTAACCTGCAGTATTTGTGTTTTATTAAGTTGTTCTTTTTTTTTCGCGATCTGGTGGATCAAAGTTACTATTCTGAACCGCGCTGGGTAGTTTTACATGGTGTTAAGGGGATGCGGTACCTTAAATGTTTTACCCTATCTTGCCATTATAGACTTTTTTAGTTTGTCTGGCCAAACTATTTAGAATTGATTGGGCAGTCTTGCCCTGGCTTGTAGAGCTTGGATAAGAGATTCGAATAATCGACACAAAACTAAAAGCCGACACCTACTTTCCCGGAAATCTTAGAAAAACCATATAACTTCTCGCATGTAGGTTTGTCCCGGAGATAGGGATGTTCAGTTTTAATGAAACATATATCATCGGGAAAGCCTATTTTTATTTTTTTATTAATCGTGGTGTTAATCGGAGTAAATTTTCTTCTTAAAGTTCAGGAAAGGACAGTCCCTCAAAATGTTCCAGCATACCTGCTAGGAAAACGCCGAAAATCACCTCAAAGGAATTATCAGTTGACCAGCTTGGTCCCTTTGGGAATTCCCTATGGCGCTAAAAAAAAGCCAATCTTTTTTACTGTTGTAAAAAAGCTAATTCAGAAGTTAGGTAGCCTCTTTTACTTTCTAGTTTTCTTCTTAGATCTTTTCCTTTTTTTCTGTCATTTAATTCTTCTTTAATAAAAGAAAAATTATAGCCCCTCAACCAATGCAGTATAGTTATCTTTAAAATTAACTAGCCTTTTACTGAAAAATAATAAATACAAAATAATACTGGATATGCAGTAGACCTGGTTTCCAATAAAATAAATATCCCCTCCTCAACGCTTCGCTCTTTACGCAAATTTTTTTTATTGTTTTAAAAAATAAAGTTGTGAGACAGAGTCAAACTTTAGCGTAAGAGCGAGGCGTTGAGGAGGGGACAGCCCCTTTCATATACGGAATAATTTCTGTTGGTTTTCAGTTTTAATGTCGCTCCTTACTTTCAGTTTAAAAAGCTTGTTTTTTTTTATTTAATTTCTGATCGTTTTTTAGTTAATGCAGCGTTTATTTTGGCTCACCGTCATTGAATAAGTAAACAAAATTTGCATAAAAATTGTACTTCTCTTTTGCTAAATGGATGTCTTTAAATTTGGTTATGACGTAATTTACAAATTAACTTACGTAACTAACTTCTTTATTCGTATATTTTTTCTTCTGGCAAAAAATACAAAGTTGCAGATTTTTGTAGATATGAGCTTCAAACCTATGTAATAGGGTTCTGATATGCTGAATCTGACGGTGTGATTTTCATTAAAATTCTTTCACTTGTAGGGGATGTTATACCCCTCTTTAAAAAATTGGTAAATTTTCTCAGGCTCGTAGCCTTTGATGAGTAATACTAAACTTAATAAAATTTATATATTAGAATCAGCATTATAAACCCATTCTTTTGATACATTTATTGACATCAAAATTCCGTTTCTAAAAGTTTCGATTACTATTGAGCCGTATTGCTGTGTTTTTTATTTTTTTTTATTACGTATATGTTATTACGTATATGAGGGGGTTCTCCCCTTAGTCAATACCACGCTCTTTACGTTAAAAGTTTAAAAACAATTTTAATTCAAAAACTTATGAATCACAAAGGCCATTTAATTAGAATAGATAGCTCTTTGAAAGAACTAAAAGAAATGTAGCGTAAAGAGCGAGGTATTGACTTGGGAGAGAACCCCCTCATATACGTTATAATTTCTGTTCGTTTTAAGTTTCTAATGTTGCTTCTTACTTTTAGTTGAAAAAAAAAAAAAAACTTGTTTTTTTTAATTTAATTTCTGATCGTTTTTTAAATAATGCTTGGAAATTTGGCGCCCCCTTCATAGAAATGTCCCTTACCCCAAAGAAACATCCTCCAAGGAAATATTCTCCCGAGTAAAACCTCTCCTCCAGCCCCCCCCCCTCCAGAAAAAAATCTTCCTGAAAATGTCTGTATACTTCCCAATAACCAATAAATAATGCTGGCAAGTCCGGCGCCCCCTTCATAGCAATTTTCCTTCCCCATGAAAACTTCCTTCATGGACAGATCTTCCAACATAAACCCCGACCCCCCCCCCCCACTACCAGAAAAAGCCCTCCTGAAAACTTCTGTATACTTCCCAATAACCAATACTATATGTTAACATTGGGTAAAGTTCATAACTTTTAGCCCTCTCCCTGGGGACTTCGGGGAATTAAGTCATCCTAAAAAGACATAGTTATCATATTTTCGATCATGCTGTACAAAATGGCTATCTCAAAATTTTGATCGGGTGACTTTGGGAAAAAAAATAAGCGTGGGAGGGGGCCTAGTTGCCCTCCATTCTTTGGTCACTTAAAAAGGACACTAGAACTTTTAATTTCCGTTCCAATGAGCCCTCCCACGATATTCTAGGACCACTAGGTCGATACGATCACCCCTGGGAAAAAACAACAACAAAAAAAAAACAAATAATCACGCATCCATGGTCTTTCTTCTGGCAAAAAATGCAAAATTCCACATTTTTGTAGATAGGAGCTTGAAACCCCGACAGTAGGGTTCTCTGACACGCTGAATATGATGGTTTGATTTTCATTAAGGTTCTATAACTTTTAGGGGTTTTTCCTCCTTTTTTTGAAAATCAGCCAAATTTTCTCAGGCGTGCAACTTTGATGGGTAGCACTAAACTTGATGAAAGTTATATATTTGAAATCAGCATTGAAATCTGATTCTTTTGATGTATCTATTGGTATCAAAAACCCGTTTTCTAGAGTTTCGGTTACCATTGAGCCGGGTCGCTTCTTACTTACAGTTCGTTACCACGTACTGTTTGATTAAGATTACCTCTATGTTGTTTTGTTTTGTTTCTTTTTTTTTCTTCTGCAAAGCACTGTTAATTTTATGGATAACAATGTTACATGGGTCAAGGGGCATAAGCCAAAGATTGTCGTTTTTTTTCTTTCTTTTTTTATTGATGGAACCACACAGTTTGGCAGTGCTGTTAATTTTATGGATAACAATGCTACATGGGTTGAGGGGCATAAGCCAAAGATTGTGTTTTTTTTTTTTTTTTTTTTTTTTTTTTTATGATGGAACCACACAGTTTGGCAGTGCTTATAGCATTCAATTTGCTACAATGCCGACTGGTGATATGAAGCCGCATTCGATTTGCTGTAGTCACGCTTCACGTTCGCCATTTGGTCCAAAATTATGAACCTGTTTGGCGGTCACATTATCTGTAGTTCTTCAGGCTAAATGGGAGAACGTCGCAGAAAAAAATGCAAATAAGCTCACAACGGAGAAGGACGTAACTGAATCTACAGCAAATCGAACGCGCCTTTAGCTTATTTGCGATCTTTCATGACACCCGAATCATTCATTCAAGGACTACTGCAAAGGCTTTTTGCGATTTGGGTTGCTATTGCATTAAGCCCAAATTTTCTATTATTGTCTTTACGGGTAGATAAGGATCAACGCATGTATAATCATCCGAAAAACACCCTCTTTGGGCTTTGCTGAAATTTGCTGGTTTTTTTCCGAAGTTCGATATACTTTAGTAAAACTGTCACACCATGGAGGAGTTCTAGCATTATTTTTCCAGAACTGCTGTGCTGAAAGCGGAAACTGCTACGCAGTTTGGACTTAACATACTAAAAAAAGCAAACTGTTTAAATGTTGAAAATGAGTTCAATAGTGCTTCAAAGTACAAGAGTGGCTTTTGACCTTTGGGTATATCTTTCAGGTGCCTGACTCAGCACCCGAACAATCCATTGCCGTCGCTTTGGGTCCTTCGAAGGACGTGGTGGTCGGTCAGACCAAGCTAGTAGAAAACGAGACGACTCAAAGAGACACTGCGCCTGTCACTGCTCAACAGGCACAATCTGGACGAGATACGACTCGAGATGAAGAGCACCATCGTTCAAGTGGTCCTACTGATCTTTCTTCATCCTCCCACGACCATCCATGTCAACCACAGCTGCTACAGTACCCTGCACAGGTTTCAGCAAACGGCAAGCTAAGACGGTCATTTAATATTTCGTATTATGGAAAGCATCCTTGGCTTGAATACTCAGTTAAGGAAAATCCGGTTTTCTGTTTCTGCTGCAGACACTTTGGTGGCACGTCAACCCTTCGCGGACAGAGATACGGGGCGAGGCCTTTCATCGAGACCGGCGTTAGAAGATGGAGGGACATCTCAAGCGTTCTAGAAGAGCATGCGAAAAGTGACCGCCACAGGGACAGAGCAGTTCCGTGGACGAAGTTCAAAGCTATACAAGCCAAGGAGATGGAACCCATCGCATTTGTTTTGTCAACGGACAGGAATAAGGAGATGTATGAAAACAGGGAACACGTAAAGGCTTTACTGAAAGTAACGGCCCTACTGGGGTGACTGGGTACAGCCTTTCGCGGCCACGATGAGACAATCTTCGGCAAACAAAGGACATTTCGTCGAAACTTGCAATCTTCTCGCTGAGTATTCTCCCACGCTTTTCAACAAAGACGATACGGCCACTATAGGTCCCACGAATACCAGAACGATTTAATTTCAGTTATCGGATCTAGGCTTCGGTCTACAATAGTGCAAGAAGTTAAGCGTGCCAAATACTTTGCTGTTCTTGTCGACGAGACAAAAGATAATTCGAGAAAAGAAAGAACAGCTCGCCATTTTTCTGAGGTACTTCGACGAGGGAAAAGTACAAGAGAGACCAATAGTTTGCTACCATATGAAAAGCCTGGATGCTGAGAGTTTAGTCAGCTTTATTCACGACACAGTGGTTGAAACCTGGTCTCGACTGGAAACTATTGTGTTGCTCAGTGCTACAACGGAGCAAGCGTGATGAGCGGGCCCTTCTCTGGTGTTCAAGCGCGACTGAGAGCGAAAGCGGCACAAGCAATATACATTCATTGCCATGCGCATAGACTAAATTTGGTCATTGCAAACTGCGGTGAAGGTGTTGGGACTGTTGGCTCATTTTTTTCGTTTGTCCAAAATCTCTACACGTTCATTTCCAACAGCAACATCAGACATCAGCTTTTGTCGAGTCCCAAAAGGCTAGTCAACTGCCAGTCCTGGAATTAGAAAGGAGTGCTGTGACAAGATGGTCATACTGGTATCGATCAATATCGAAGATAAGACTCCGATATGAATGTGTTCTGGCTGTACTGTCTGCAGTCAGCGAGGGAGCTGATAGTGAAGCTCGAGCAGAAGCAGCTGGGCTCCAGAGAAAAAATGGAATCTTTCACAGTTATATTCCAGTTGCTGTATATGGAAGCAATTCTGAGGACGACAAACTCCCTTTCTGAGCAGCTTCAGGCAGTTGATCTGGTAATATCTAGGTCCCGCACCTTGATTCAAGCAACAAGGAAGGAAATAGCTGAACTGCGCTCTGACACTTCATTTGCATCGCTTTTGGAGAAGGCAAAAGAGTTTGCTGAGGGTCTTGAAATTGAAGTACCTGACGTGATTGGACCCGCGACCGGATCCTCTTCTGTGGGTCAGAAGGGACGACCTAGAAGAACCCAAAAAATTATCAAACACCTGAAAGAATTCATGACCACTTCGACGTTAGGAAAAAAACTTTTGTTGAATCCGACAATAGAGCTCCAACTCTAGCGGAAGAACTGAAAAAGAGAATACCTGGAGACTGTAGGTCGTCGGA
This sequence comes from Artemia sinica, assembly GCA_027921565.1. Classification (NCBI taxonomy): domain Eukaryota; kingdom Metazoa; phylum Arthropoda; class Branchiopoda; order Anostraca; family Artemiidae; genus Artemia; species Artemia sinica. Next base: position 13,649 of record JAPEVW010000512.1, on the reverse strand, counting down.
TTGCGGAATTTGACAGACGGTTTACAGATAACCTTCCAGTGCTCAGTACACTCGAAGCTCTGGACCCCAGCTCTACCAAGTTCATGGATGCAGGGCTCCTCAAGCAATTCTCTGAACTTTATTCTGAAATGAACATTGACCAGATTCTTCTTGAGGTCCAAGCGGTTTTTCGCTCGAGGAGGAGGCAAAGCCGAAGAACTTCATGGACGTCATCGATAATATCGAGACACTTCCAGTGGCCTATTCAGAAATTATCAAAGTTCTTCATATTGCTGCCACACTTTCTGTCACGACAGCCAGCAATGAACGCTTGTTTTCTGGGCTGGAAATAGTGAAGAACTATCTGCGCTCGACCACAGGCGACGATCGTCTTAGTCACCTGCTTTTGATCTTTGCAGAGAAGGGTTTAGTTAAAAACTTGGATTTCGACCAGCTTGTTGACGACTTGCGAAGATGAAACCACGACGGTTCCCCTTGTTGCCTTGAGTGTTCACTGATCTGTTTCAAAATTTTGTTGTATTTTTGATTTTGTAAATATACTTGATCGAGCAAAGTTTTTGCATCGTCATAGCCGGAGCGTGACTCCGACTTGGACTAAAGTATTTACTGTAAGCAGCGAGCTGAAGAATTCGGCTACAGAATATACTTTAGTCAAAGCGTGAGTCTCTACAGAGGTTCGGGGTTTCGTCAAGTTATTGGTTCGGAAAAGTGGAACATTCCCAAACGGCTCCTGTTTTTTTAACATCGCACATACCGTTTCCGCTTTCTTCAGATATCTGGCCTTTTCCGAACCTATGGCATAAGAGCGAAAGAAGGAAAGGCAAAGCAATGGAGACAATTTCCTTAATTTTTACGGTAACTCCCACGGAAGGCGTTTTTTTTTTTCGGATAAAGCTAGAGGCAATTTTTTTTTATACAAGCCTGCTTCGGGGCCCATGTCGATTGCTTGCCCACCCTAAGGTTTGGCTGAAATGGTGCCTCTGGTCCCAATTCTGTGAAAACGATTCCCAAACACAAGAGTCGTTTAATTAGAACAATAAGCAACTTTTTTTAAAGTGCCAAAAAACAGTAGCTTGAAGAGTGAGGTGTTGAGGAGGGGGGGGGGGCAACCGCCCTCATATATGTAATAATTTCTTTTCGTTTAAAGTCTTAATGTTGCTCCTTACTTTCAGTGAAAAAAACTTGTTTAATTTTCTTTATTTAATGAAGATTAGAGGACAAACAATTTTTTAAAGGCAATAGAAGAAGTATGTCAATTAAAGTAAAGTATTTAAAAATGAAAAAAAAATAATTAGTTACAAAAAATACAGAAAGCGATAGCCTGCTTACAAAAACTAAGATACAAAACTCCCAGCAATAAGTTTTGTTGAGCAATGCCAAAGTGTTGGATGGATATTTTCTAACAATATTGACAGTTTTGAACTTGGTTATCAAACACCAAAATATTTAATGCCTTTAGACTCAGTGTTTATAAAAAGTAACGCATTATCAAAGTAGTTTTTTCAAAGTAAAACATCAAAATTAAGATTAAGAAAATCAAACACAAATTTTTAATTCAATAGTTTTAATTTAATTTTGAATGCCTAAAGCCAGTATATTTGACACCTTTATACTTCATAACTGTAAAAAATAAACTTTTTCAAAGTGGAAAATAGATAAAAACAATCACTCCTAGAAACAAAAAAAAATTGATAATAAAACACAAAAAACGTATCCGTTCAGGGGGAAATACAGAAATTCTTAGCATTCCGTCCAGGGGAAAACATTCCTGATTATAGTGGCTTCATATATCAGCTCATGGGTACTCTTGCAATGCAAGCAAGAGTTGACGGCATATTCTTGCCAAAATTGCCCCTTATTAAGTTGCTTTCCTTGTGTTTTCTATAATTGTACAACTTTCTTGTGTTCTAATAACTGCACTAATTTACTAATAAACAAATACATATTTAAGATAAAGCTGGTTAAAAGCTGAAAAGCACCATAAAAAGCTGATTCTTTGACATTATCAATAGTTAGACTCTTATAATTTTGTTATTGACAAGGATCGTTATTTACTTACCATTCATTATTATGAAGAAATTTTTTTTTTTGCTCCAACCAAATCATAAACATTTTTGTGGAAAACTTGTTACGGGTCACTCAGTTACAAATTAGAACTTATATTTTCCTTATTATGGGTCAAAATCTATTGGCAGGCAGCCAACAATGGGGCAACAAACTTTTTTTACATGGTTTTCCCTATTCTGCTTTTTTTCCTTTGGTTTCCTTATAATTACCAAATAGTCTCAAATTTCCAGGGGTGGCCATGCCCCCCCCCTGCCCCCCTTGCCGGCGCCCATGGTAAAGACAACTCAAAAGTGGATAAAGAAAACATAAAGCTCTAGTTATGGTGCTGCAGGACTGGATGCTCAAGGGTGAAAACAATCTTGTCATAAGAGGTGATAAAAGTGTCAAAAAAAAAAAACAACTTCGAGCTGTTAGAGTAATTTATAGCAACATTATAGCAAATGTTGAACGACTGCCAAACCAAACTAATGAGCTGAAATCTTTGATATATTCAAATGATTATGATGTAATACTTCTTACTGAGGTGTGTCCCAAGAATTCAAGAAAACCAGCTTCTAGACTTGCTTGTCAGTTTTCAAGGCTATATCATACAATATCCAACTTGCCATCCAATTATTGCCACCAAGGGAACACTGGCACTTGTCAAAACCTCTTACACTGTCACCTCAATTAGCTACTCCACTGGACGCCCCTATTTTGAAACCATTTTCTTTGATATTTCAGTTACTGAGAATAAAAGCCATCCTCCTGTCAGAATTGGCTGTGTATACAGAAGTCCATCTTTGCCATCACCAAAGGAAACAGATAGGAAACTAGCAGAGCTCATCCACAAGATTACAGACACCCACCATGGGGACCTACTAAGTTGCAGGTGACTTCAACCTGCCTAACATGACCTGGAAAGACAAGTTTCCCCTACATCTCTTCTGGTCCTATGAGCCCAATCAATGACATTGTTCATGATATCCTTCTCCACCCAAATTGTCAACCATCCGACACATTTAGGGAGGGTCAGCAACCCAAGCCTTCTTGACTTGGTATTTCTCCAGAGACCAGAAGCTCTTCTGTCGACTTCATACATGCCCCAAAATTGGAAGAGTGGCCATGTTGTCATAGATATCAGAAAAAGATTCCTCAGAACAACAAATTGCTACATCAAGAAGACCTTCATTAATTATGAGAAGATTCAAATGGATCTTGGCAGTATCACATTAGGATGACGTCTTATCTTGCTCACTAGAACAGCAATGGCAGTGCTTCAAAGAATTGCAAATAAATAAAGCAAATCAGTTCACTTTAAGTAAACTTGTCCCAAACCAAAAACAGTTCCAGTAATGACAAGAGAGATTAAGAGGGAAATCAACTGTAAAAGCAGATATTACCTTACCTTAAATTACCTTAAATTGCAGCTAGGAGCAATCAAACGATTTCTCCTTGTAGAGCTCTGGAATGATGACTAGTTGTATGCAAGGTTCACTGGTGACCAGGTGCTGTTCCATCTTCAGTAGCATCCCAATTGAGTTTACACTCTTTGGAGGACCACTCAGCATCTAGCCTTTGTTTAAAAACATCAACGGATTCAGCAGTAACTGTTTCATTAAATAGTCTGTTCCAATTGTTGACAATATGTGTTGAGAAGAATTGAGTACGGACTCTAGATATTGTAGACTGCTTGACAAGTTTCAGGTGATGACCTCTAGTTCTTAAATTGGTACCAACAGTAGGGAATAATGCTGAGAAAATATTAGCCCTTAATAATTTAAAGGCTAAAATGGGATCCCCTCTATTTCTCCTGCAAACAAGTGTAGGGAGATTTAGATTTGATAGTCTTACAGGGTAGGAAACCTCTTGCATGGCAGATATCACTTTTAGTGGCATGTCTCTGAACATCTTCAAGAACTTATATTTCTATTTTTAAAATATGGAGAGGCAAGAGACATTCCAAACTTCAAGCTTAGGATGCACAAGTCCCTTATAAAGAAGACTGGTGACTTTAGGGGAACAAGAGGAAATAGTGCACGTAATCAGTTCCAAGGTCGAACTAGCCTCAGCAGCAGACCTCTTAGCATCAGTGCTGAATTCTAGTTCATTGTCAATAGTGACACCAAATTTTGCTCATTCTTTACAGAGGAGAGTGGGGGCCTAAGAAAAAATAAGAGGGGCAAGGATTCAGTTTGCCAAATTGAATGATATGGCACTTGGCAACATTGAATTCAAGAAGCCAAGCCTCAGCCCATTGACCCAGCAGTTGAAGATTATTTTGTAGCAAGGCATGATCTTCACAGGACAAAGCTGGTCCAAGAAGCTTCAGGTCATCTGCATAAAGAGTTGATTTACAGCTGATAATGGAAGGAGCATCATTGATGAAGATATTAAATTGTCTAGGACCCAAGACACTTCCCTGAGGAGCTCCAATCAGAACACGCATTGAGGAAGAATGAATACAATTACAAGAGTCATTGAACAACTGAACACATTGATTTTGCAAATAAACAAAAAAACCAAGGATCCAGAGTAGGGATTTCTCTTCAAGCTTTACTGCACGTAATTTAATTGCAAGTCGATGGTGACAAACTCTGTCAAAAGCTTAAAAAAGTCAAGCAGAATCATGTCAGCAGGCACCCCAATATCAAGCAACTTGGTGATGCGATCTTATGATTCAAGGAGATTGGGGTCTTCCAGCAGATCTTCCAGAATCAAAGCCATGTTGTGAACTGTGTAAAATATTGTTGCTTCAAGGTGTTTAACAACTGCAGAATTGATTATTCTTTCAAGAACCTTAACAACTGCTGATGTCATGCTGATGGGTCGATAATTTTCAGATAGGTCTTTTCTACCTTTTTTAAAAATAGGAATGATATGCACAGTTTTCCAGTCCTGAGGTAGTCTAGAAAGATTTTAATGATAATTTAAACAGCAGGGCAAGAGATTGACACAAAACTCTACAACATTTATGTAGGATACATGGGTGAATGCCGCCTGGACCAGCAGATTTTTTCAGATTGAGGGATGTAAGTTCCTTTAGAAACCAAAGTATCTGTAATCAGAATTGGCACCATATTATGTGATGCATCATATTGTAGCGATGAAATTTTTTCTGTGAAAAAAAAAAAATTACGTAAAAGTATTGTTTTAACTTATGGAACGTTTTCATAACTCCTAAATGTCCACCCGTGTCCGAATAAAAATATTCAAATGCAGGCCCTATCAAGTTTTGTGGTAACACAGGTATTATCGAGGTTTGGTTTCTATTGTCTCAGCAGTCACAATTCTACACAGTATTTCTTCATCAAGGTCGTAGAAAAAATTATCTATCTCTTTCTAAGAGTTTGAATTTATCCGGTAACGCATTGTCATTCACAAAATAATTAATAAGCGCTGAACACATATCGTCTTTTCTTTGCTTTCTTTTTATATTTCTAACGACAAGGGACAATAGTTAACCTTATTTTTCCTTTACTGCGTCTTTGACTTTGTTTTTCTTACATTTGTGTTTGCTCTTAGCATTGATTAGCGTTAACTTCATTTTCCTCAGCTTCCGACGGAATATTTTCTGGGTATCTACTCAAAAAGTCACAAGCTGCGTTTGTTTACCTTTTAAATGTTCAAATTCGTAATCTAGGTCTTGGATTTTCATAATCCATCTAGCTAGAATTCCCGTGGGCCTTTTCTACCACCCTTACACAACTTTTTTTAAATGTGCGCAGGTACTGCAAGCTTTTATGGTCTGATCGTAGTATAATTTTCTACCAATTAAATAGTGTTGTCCAAGTGGTGGATTATAGATAATAATTCTAAGTTTGTGGCGGAATAACTACTTTCGCCCTTTGATAAGGTTGTACTCGAATAGCATATAACTTTTTCTATTTTTTTGATTAGAGAAGGCCTTGGAAAGGATCAGGGTTTCCCATGGGAATTATTTGCGAAAGAATAGCCCCAATGCCTTTTGAACTAGCATCGGTCGTAACCACAAATCCTCCGTTTTCGAAATCAGGAAGTGATAAAATGGGTTCAGAAGTGAGCGCCTTTTGAGACGGTCTAGGGAAGTTTGAGCTTCCTGGGACCAGGTAACATTATGGGAGTTCCCTTTAGTTAATTCCGTGAGGGGTTTTGCAATTTGGGCGTAATTGCGTACGAATTTTCTAAAGTAGCCAGTAAGACCTAAAATTCCTCTTAATTCTTTCATAGTTCTGGGGGGTTTGAGGTTTTCAACACATTTTATTTTATCAGGGTCTGGGAATATCTCTCCTTGTGTCACTACTACTCCTAAAATTTGATTTTATGTTGAAATAAATTTACTTTCTCAGGCCGGCATTTTAAATTGCCTTGTCTGAACTTCTCGAACACCTTAGCTAGTGTCGCTAAGTGTTGTTCAGTGTTTTCCCCCAGGCATATGACATCGTCGACAAAATGAATGATATTCTTTAATCCTCTTTAACAGGTGCAGTAGGGGTCTACATAGCGCGCTTGAACTTGTTTTCAGTCCAAATGGTACCTTAAGTATTCATATGAACCACATTCAGATGCTGAAAATGCAGTTTTATGGACATCCTTTTCGGCTATTTTCACTTGGTGGTAGCCTTGGGTAAGGTCCAAAGAAGTAAAAATTTTGTTTTTGCTTGAAATTGAGTCAAGAATTTCATTATTCTTGGTAGAGGAAATTTATCGCTAACTACTTGTTTGTTAAGGGCTCTATAGTCTACTACAAGTCTAAGATCACCATTCTTCTTTGGTACTAATATCACTGGTGCACTATACGGACTTATACTTGGGCGTATAATTTCATTTTTTTCTAATTCCTGAATTTTATTTTTTAACCATTCTTTGTGCTTATATGGCACACGATATGGCTGTTTTGCTACGGGATTACCAGTCGTTAAAATTGAATGTTCATAAAAAGGTATCAGCCCGATGTCATCTTCAGATGCGGAAAACACATCTTTAAAAATTCCATAATAATTCGCATAATTTTTTCTTAAGTTCCAAGTCCGTAATATGATCCATATTAAATTTGTTTAAAAATTGCGATTAGTTAAAGGATATTTGCTTTTGAAGTTTTAATTACCGTTAACTAGGTTTCTTTTAGAATTTTCCCATGTATTTAAATCATTCTCCGTTAAAACCTGGATTTGAACTAAACACGTCCCCTTTTTTAATTGTAATTGTATCATTTTCGTGGTTATTAGTTACCCAAATAAAACCTTCTCCTTTGTCATAAGAAATAATCTGTTCCTCGCATAGCAGATTTTCGGGTATTTCAGATGGGGTCGCAAACCATATTTCGCATTTGCTAACCACTGGCTCAATCATCTGTGATATTTGAATTTTTTGCATCGTTTTTGGAGGGGACTTTTGTTTTCCTTATCGCGAATCCGTAAAATTGCTCTTTATTTTTTCATTATTTATTAGATTCATACTGGCGCTATGCTGCGCCATTGCGGCCTCCTGTGGCGTCACGTTGGGTTTTGCTATGTTTTTCCATAGCTCACTATTTCTTGATTTCGTTTGACCTGTACTGTCGCATATCTCCTATTTTTATTTTTGCGAATTCAATACTTTTATTATTTAAATTTACTTCATCTCTGCAATGTCTTTCAGAATCTTACCGACCGCGCCATTTGTAGCGATGAAATTTTTACTGTGGTTATAAAAGAAAAGGGACTGGGCTTAATTGTGGTCATAAATATTGACCGCGTCAAATGTAATATCGTACCCTAAAAGCTGAGAACTTACACTTTATATGTTCTCCGATAGCGCCGCTTATAGCGCTAAAGATTGTGTCAACTAGGCTAGCGCCGCCCTCAATTAATGGGAGAAAATAGAATATGTAGATATATAAATGTGGCCTCTTTTTTCTTGAGCTATCTGGAGATCAGATTCCGTGGGAACGTCCTTGGAGATTTTGCGAACTAATTGCCTGTTACTAGACTAGATGCAGACATAAAGTGAAATAAACACAGGTATAAAAAACAATAGATTTATTGGGACTTACATATTTAGGTGCACAGCAGTGAGTCACTTCAAACGACAACAATGGTGACAGAGATATAACAATCTAAGAATTGCCCAGATCGTACGCCGAGTAATTCTGTTCTAAGCGGTCCTGATTCTCAAATACGAATCCTTATAAAAGCACTTCTTACCCCACTATCAAATGTAGTTTTTTTCCTCCTGCGCTGTGAGAACTGGCTCACAATTGGCTCGAGTGGCCCCAAGGATGCGAACCCTTCGTCCAATAATACGTCTTAAATATTTTTGATGATTTAGACGTTCACACGGTTCTTATCGTTAAACTTCCTGCGAAAGTGACTGCACTTTTCTCTTTGCTGATTAAGGACTTTTCATTTTTGAAACTAGATTTAACTTAATTAGAGGAAGTTAACTTAATATAAAGGAGGTGTAGGATATACAATACTGGAGTTGGACGAAAAAAACAGAAGAGAAATATTGTTTGAAAATTCCAACTTTCAGTTCAGGATCAGCAAAAAAATTACTATTTTGTAGGATATCTGCGATTGTTCGCCTGCTGCTACATTTTTGAGTGGCATAACGCCAGAAAGATTTAGGGTTATCCTTAACTTCCTCAGCCAGTTTTTCCTCAAACTTTCTCTTAAAACTCCTTTATTTGGTTTTTGTTTGATTACAAAAGGATTTGAAGACTATATAATTTTCTGTGGTCTTTATTTTTCTATAGCAATTCCATGCTCTGTGTTTTCTATTGATTAGCTTGCTTACTTTAGTAGTTAAAAAAGGTAAACTTGTTGCCTGTCTTACCTGATAAATTCTGGTGCATGACTTTCAACATTTAGAATTTCCGTTTTTACAGTTGACCAAATCTCCTCAATATCATCAGTTTTAATAAGCGCTTTTTTCCAGTTGACTTTGGTAATTTTTTCAGAGACTATTTTGTAGTTTGCATATTTTTGTTGCTTAGAGGAACTTTGTTTGGTAGACAGACATAGCTCTGAAATAATTAATACTTGGGTGCTATTACCAACAGGTGTGGTTATTACATTCTTAATAAGAAGGTCAGTAAGGGGTACTGAGTATAACCAGGTCAAGAATGTTGGACACTTGACCTTCCCTGTAAACGAGTTGGTTGTAAGATTGTTTGACAGAAGGAATTATTAGAGAGGCCAGACAAAGAAGGAGTGTCTATTACAAAAACCAGATCCATCAATCCATTGGATTTCAGGTAGGTTAAGGTCCCCATAAGGACAAGATCATAGCTAGCAAATTTGGACATCACATGAAACAACATGGCAACCAAATTAGGTTCATAGTCCAAAACACAGGAAGCACTGGGCTTCTAGAAACAGCACCCACTACAATTGAAATTATTTGATTGTGTATTTTAATCCACACAGATCAATTCCCATCAGGTTCAGAGAATTGAATTGAATGAGACTAACATTTAGTCCATCTCTTATATAAAGGGAACACTCCTCTGTGGCAAAGTGGAGAATTCAGATTAGAAAATAGTTGGTAACCATTGATTTTGATCTCATCAGGAATTAAGACTGACAAGGTATTTTTTTGGTGAAACTTCATGTAATTGCTGCAACGTCCACTCCTTCAGATTTCGCACGAAAGGAAAGTTCAGAAAGCTTTTCGGGAGGCTATCAACATTGGAGCTAAGGAAACTCATTCCCTGAGAGATAGGAATCTGAGAGAATGCAGGAACTAAAGGACTGGTAAGGTTGTTGGATACAGCACTATGAAACGACAAAGAAGAAACATCAGGTAAGCAAGTCGTTGCTGAAGAAACAAGAGAAATGTCAGCATCAGACAGGAAAATATTATTATGTTATGTCACTACTAGACCCATTGGAGAGAGACAGAATTTGGGGATGCAAGTCCATAAACATTTAAACAATTAACAGAGGTAGAAAGGAGGCACATACATTAATGGGACATTGGAGTGGTTGGGGGGATTGCTCCAACTGCAATTTTTTTAATGATGGCACCACCGTTACGAATTATCAAATCTGCCTCTCCCTTTGCTATTCTGCATTTCAGCTCCTCAACTAGAGCTTTGTGGTTTATGCGATCTTCCTTAGGACTATCACCATAGAAACTGATTGATCACCTTTTGTTCAAAAGGATTTCCGTATTATTTGCTTTTCTAAATTCAGTGATGGTACAGAGAAGAGAGAAGAGGAGGGGGCGGCTACCACACGGTGATGGTATTAGAAAGTCTTTTTACTTGGGCTGGGGGGGGGGCACCAATGTCAACTCCATAATTACGTACCAGATAATTGTACAGGAAAACTGTATCATCAGTCTGGTGTGGGGGATACCCATATGGAACAATGTAAAGACGTCTTTCAAGACGCTGGCGCTCTTAAACGGGCTATCTGACGAAACACCAGTTTCAGTTAATTGGGTTACTGGAAGTTGAGACAACTTAGAAGACACTGTAGAAAACACTAGGTCCTGAACGGTTGAAACAGAACAACCTGATTGTAGAGAATTTTCAATATGGGATACCTGTTTGCAATATCACTAACCTAGGCAGAAATATCACTTTTGATTTCAGTTCTCAGATGGAAAAGTGTTTGGGTCAACCAACTAGTGGTGGCAAACCCTTCTTAAGATCTTCCCTGAAAGATTTCAAGGAATTTTCCATAAACAGATGCTAGCCTATTTATCATAGCTTGCTCACTAGGGGGGGGGGGTGGGAGGGTAACTTTGCAGGCTGGACATGACCAGGAATAGGTAAAGGATTGCATCATCTTGTTTAATAATTTATATTCTCCAGGGGACAGGTCCAGACATTCACCACAGATCCACTTCTCACAAATATTGGAAGGAATATGAACAGCACCAATCGCCTGATTACAGAGAGAAGTATTGCAATAGCCGGAAGAGACTTGAAACTTGACAAGGGCCTTGCTTATGAAACTTTGAATCTAGACTTGCTGATGAAGCCAAGACTAACCCAAAAAAGTCTTGGCAGTACATCTCTAGCCAAGGCCACAATAGATGATGTATAAGAAACTGATAACAAAGCAAGATGGAGAAGTTACAGGGATTAATAAACTTGCTAATTTACTGGACCAGCAATTCGTCTCAGTTTTTACCACTGAGCCTGATTGACTTTTATATTGAAGTTTGGGCCCTTTACCTTCCCCACCAAACTTCAATATCAAAGTCCCAATGGAAAGTACCGCAGTATCTATCTACAGATGTTGTCTTAAACTTTTACAAAAGTGGAATGCTAATAAGTCACCAGAAATGGATAATGCACATACCAGGCTACTAAAAGAAATTACAGAAGTGATAGCAGATCCCCTCACAGCATCTTCCAGACATCACTTACCACTAGCGAGCTCCCAGAAGACTGGAAAGTAGCCAACATAACTCTGGTGTTCAAAAAAGGTGACGCACCATGCCTATCAGCCTAACATCAGTTGTGGTTAAGATGCTTGAACGCATAGTCAATTATTCATTGCTCAAAACATTTAACCACTAACAAGATCTTGTTCACCAAACGCAGCATGGATTGTACAGTCATGCAAATCAATCAAAACAAAACTTGTTGCAAAATTGGATGACCAAGGACATCCAGTTGACCTACTGCTGCTAGACTTTGCTAAGGCCTTTGACAAAGTGCCCCGTAGTTGACTGTACTTGAAATTATCTGCTGCTGGTATCAACTCGTCCCTGATAGACTGGATGATAAATTTCCTTACTAACAACAAGAAGAAAGTCTGTTTGTTTGAGACAGCGGGGCCAGCCAATCTACTCTGATGAGGCCATAGTAATGAGTGGAGTACTGCAGGGAACTGTACCCTTTTCCTGATGATATCCAACAATATTTCCAATTATTTGAATAACAATAAGCAATTGGATCACTGATGATGCCAAACTTTTTGGCATTGCTAACCCACACAAAATCCAACACAATCTAGACAGACTGCAGGAATTGGACTCAAGACTAGCTTCTCCAGTTCAATACAAGGTAAATGCTGTATTTTGCACCTTGGAACTAAAACCTAATGGCTACCTATACCATTTTAAATTCAATCATTAGTATAAGGGGCCATCTACTGAAAAGAGAAGAAGAAATTGACCTTGGTGTGATCATTGATGAGGGGTTGAGGTTCTACAGCCACGTCCAGCATGTTGTCTCCCAAGCAAACTCCATCCTTGGCCTATTAAAAAGGACCATCAGTTGCTGACGAGCAACAATATTCATTAAAACTTTTCAAAGCTCTTGTTTTAGACCCACTTTGATTTTAGCATCTTCCTGGCTGGTCCCTTTTAACGGAAAGATGTTAGGCTCATCAAAAATGTTCAGAGGCAAGCTACAAATGCCTAAAATCAGCTTCATATGAGGAACGTCTCAAGTAGCTCAAGTTACCTACTATGTCTACAGACGCATGCGTAGTGATATGATGCCGACTTATAAACTCCAAAAGAAAACTCTACCATCTTCAAGGACAACCACAGTACCAGCCATCATCTTCAAGAGGACACTTCAAAGAAGCTACCAAAATTAAGCTCCTGATCAAGAATCTGTCAAAATGTGTTTTTCAAGAAGAGTAATTTAACCACTGGACTGAATTAAAGGACTTTATTGTCAGCGCTCCTTCCATCCTGTCTTTCAAACATCAAACTGACAAGGACTGAGAAAAAGAAGCAGTGGATGTTTGACTGGGAGTCATTGACTCAAGAGCAACTACAGGTCCGGGGGACCTTAAAGCTCTCAAATGGATTAAGGTGGATTAAGGTAATAAAGTAACAAATGTGCTATTGTAATGCTAGACAGTACATTTAAAGTTCGATCGACATCTTCAGTACCAAGTTGGCAGGAGCCAATATGGCTCTTGGATTGGCAAAACCAAAAGGACCACTGCCACTGGAATCCCTTAAAATTATGAAGAAGTTTTGGCCTAGATAGCGTTAATACAGCTACCTAAAACTTGGATTTTGATAAATAGTTGCCCACCCCTACTATAAATGGACAAACATGGGCAGGAGAGAGTCCAAAGGAGAGCTAACTAAGCTCCTGAACAACTTTTAAACACCTGCAGTATGAGGAATGCATAACGAGGCTGGCTGAATCTGCAAAATGGTAACAAGAAGCTACAAAAGTTTACCTAAAAAAAAAAAAAAAAAAAACAGTGGGCATAAACTACACTTCAACTGCAATTATTCTTGGTGTAACTTTAAGTACTGGCTTTTCTTTCACTACCATGTTTCTAACCTTGTGAAAAAGGGGCAACTATGCTTTGCAATCACTGACTGCACTCTGAAAACCTAGGTTTCCCAGTGAACAGTTACGACTAGCATATATCTCCTATTTATGTACCCTTGCTAGAATACGGGTGCCCTGTTTGGGGACCACAGTGCGCACACCAGTGACACATAGATGACAATCTTGAGGGTGTTCAAAAATGGACAACAAAAATCATTACTGGGCCCCAATATGACATGTATGCAAACTACAATCGTAATGTTGAAAACATCAATACCGAGAGAATGGAGATTCCTTTTCATGTGCAATTTGGACAGTCACTCCTTGCTAGTGAAAAAACCACAGTATGTTTGCCTCCTCTTATTGCCCCAAAGCCAAA
>JAPEVW010000510.1:0-88000 GCA_027921565.1 Artemia sinica | reverse complement strand
GAATATTTCAGTAGTGTTTTGTTGTAGTTTACCTTGTCACAGTTACATTCTCTTGATTTTTCAAAGTTCATTTTGAATTTTTTTCGTTGAAATGCAAGAGTTGGAATATTTCAGTAGTGTTTTATTGTGGTTTATCGTGTCACAGTTACATTCTCTTGAATTTCAACGTTCATTGCGGATTTCTTTCATTGAAATACAAGAGTTGGAATATTTCAGTAGTGTTTTGTTGTAGTTTACCTTGTAGCAGATGCATTTTCTTGATTTTTCAAAGTTCATTTTGGATTTCTTTCGTTGAAATGCAAGAGTTGGAATAATTCAGTAGTGTTTTGTCGTGGTTTACCCTGTCACACTTTCATTCTCTTGATTTTTCAAAGTTCATTTTGAATTTCTTTCATTGAAATGCATGAGTAGGAACATTTCAGTAGTGTTTTATCGTGGTTTACCATGTCACAGTTACATTCTCTTAATTTTTCAAAGTTCATTTTGAATTTCTTTCGTTGAAATGCAAGAGTTGGAATATTTCAGTAGTGTTTTATTGTGGTTTATCGTGTCACAGTTACATTCTCTTGATTTTTTCAAAGTTCATTTTGATTTTTTTCATTGAAATGCAAGAGTTGGATTATTTCAGTAGTGTTTTGTCGTGGTTTACCCTGTCACACTTTCATTCTCTTGATTTTTCAAAGTTAATTTTGAATTTCTATCGTTGAAATGCATGAGTTGGAATAATTCAGTAGGTTTTTGTCGAGGTTTACCCTGTCACACTTTCATTCTCTTGATTTTTCAAAGTTCATTCTGAATTTCTTTCGTTGAAATGCAAGAGTTGGAATATTTCAGTAGTGTTTTGTTATGGTTTACCTTGTCACAATTACATTCTCTTGATTTTTCAAAGTTCATTTTAAATTTCTTTCATTGAAATGCATGAGTTGGAACATTTCAGTTCAGTTCAGTTCAATATGGGTTTTAATTCAAAAAAATATATATAAAAATACACTTAACTTAGTTCCTTGTGCATTGATGCACGTTTTGGCCCGTAATAATTGCACACTCTAAATACAGCGTGGCCTCCTGTCCTCTTCAATTTCCACCCCGAACCGCCATCAAATAACAATAAATTTAACACAACTTCTCCTCCACTCACACCCCTTGAAGTATCAAACTAAAATATGATAATTAATAATAATATCGAAAAATTCTAAACATAATAATAATAAAATAAATCTAGTAAATAAATATTTAATCTTTTAGATATTTTTTCACATTCTTTTTAAAGGATGTTTAAAATTTCAGTAGTGTTTTGTCGTGGTTTATCGTGTCACAGTTACATTCTCTTGATTTTCAACGTTCATTGCGGATTTCTTTCATTGAAATACAAGAGTTGGAATATTTCAGTAGTGTTTTGTTGTAGTTTACCTTGTCGCAGTTACATTTTCTTGATTTTTCAAAGTTCATTTTGAATTTCTTTCGTTGAAATGCAAGAGTTGGAATAATTCAGTAGTGTTTTGTCGAGGTTTACCCTGTCACACTTTCATTCTCTTGATTTTTCAAAGTTCATTTTGAATTTCTTTCATTGAAATGCATGAGTTGGAACATTTCAGTAGTGTTTTGTCCTGGTTTACCTTGTCACAGTTACATTCTCGTGATTTTTCAAAGTTCATTTTGAATTTCTTTCGTTGAAATGCAAGAGTTGGAATAATTCAGTAGTGTTTTGTCGTGGTTTACCCTGTCACACTTTCATTCTCTTGATTTTTCAAAGTTCATTTTGAATTTCTTTCATTGAAATGCATGAGTAGGAACATTTCAGTAGTGTTTTATCGTGGTTTACCATGTCACAGTTACATTCTCTTAATTTTTCAAAGTTCATTTTGAATTTCTTTCGTTGAAATGCAAGAGTTGGAATATTTCAGTAGTGTTTTATTGTGGTTTATCGTGTCACAGTTACATTTTCTTGATTTTTCAAATTTCATTTTGATTTTTTTCATTGAAATGCAAGAGTTGGATTATTTCAGTAGTGTTTTGTCGTGGTTTACCCTGTCACACTTTCATTCTCTTGATTTTTCAAAGTTCATTTTGAATTTCTATCGTTGAAATGCATGAGTTGGAATAATTCAGTAGTTTTTTGTCGAGGTTTACCCTGTCACACTTTCATTCTCTTGATTTTTCAAAGTTCATTCTGAATTTTTTCGTTGAAATGCAAGAGTTGGAATATTTCAGTAGTGTTTTGTCGTGGTTTACCCTGTCACAATTACATTCTCTTGATTTTTCAAAGTTCATTTTAAATTTCTTTCATTGAAATGCATGAGTTGGAACATTTCAGTTCAGTTTTCAGTTCAGTTCAGTTCAATATGGGTTTTAATTCAAAAAAATATATATAAAAATACACTTAACTTAGTTCCTTGTGCATTGATGCACGTTTTGGCCCGTAATAATTGCACACTCTAAATACAGCGTGGCCTCCTGTCCTCTTCAATTTCCACCCCGAACCGCCATCAAATAACAATAACTTTAACACAACTTCTCCTCCACTCACACCCCTTGAAGTATCAAACTAAAATATGATAATTAATAATAATATCGAAAAATTCTAAACATAATAATAATAAAATAAATCTAGTAAATAAATATTTAATCTTTTAGATATTTTTTCACATTCTTTTTAAAGGATGTTTAAAATTTCAGTAGTGTTTTGTCGTGGTTTATCGTGTCACAGTTACATTCTCTTGATTTTCAACGTTCATTGCGGATTTCTTTTATTGAAATACAAGAGTTGGAATCTTTCAGTAGTGTTTTGTTGTAGTTTACCTTGTCGCAGTTACATTTTCTTGATTTTTCAAAGTTCATTTTGAATTTCTTTCGTTGAAATGCAAGAGTTGGAATAATTCAGTATTGTTTTGTCGAGGTTTACCCTGTCACACTTTCATTCTCTTGATTTTTCAAAGTTCATTTTGAATTTCTTTCATTGAAATGCATGAGTAGGAACATTTCAGTAGTGTTTTATCGTGGTTTACCATGTCACAGTTACATTCTCGTGATTTTTCAAAGTTCATTTTGAGTTTCTTTCGTTGAAATGCAAGAGTTGGAATATTTCAGTAGTGTTTTGTTGTGGTTTATCGTGTCACAGTTACATTCTCTTGAATTTCAACGTTCATTGCGGATTTCTTTCATTGAAATACAAGAGTTGGAATATTTCAGTAGTGTTTTGTTGTAGTTTACCTTGTCGCAGATGCATTTTCTTGATTTTTCAAAGTTCATTTTGGATTTCTTTCGTTGAAATGCAAGAGTTGGAATATTTCAGTAGTGTTTTGCTGTAGTTTACCTTGTCGCAGTTACATTTTCTTGATTTTTCAAAGTTCATTTTGGATTTCTTTCGTTGAAATGCAAGAGTTGGAATAATTCAGTAGTGTTTTGTCGAGGTTTACCCTGTCACACTTTCATTCTCTTGATTTTTCAAAGTTCATTTTGAATTTCTTTCATTGAAATGCATGAGTTGGAACATTTCAGCAGTGTTTTGTCCTGGTTTACCTTGTCACAGTTACATTCTCGTGATTTTTCAAAGTTCATTTTGAATTTTTTTCGTTGAAATGCAAGAGTCGGAATATTTCAGTAGTGTTTTGTTGTGGTTTATCGTGTCACAGTTACATTCTCTTGAATTTCAACGTTCATTGCGGATTTCTTTCATTGAAATACAAGAGTTGGAATATTTCAGTAGTGTTTTGTTGTAGTTTACCTTGTCGCAGATGCATTTTCTTGATTTTTCAAAGTTCATTTTGGATTTCTTTCGTTGAAATGCAAGAGTTGGAATAATTCAGTAGTGTTTTGTCGAGGTTTACCCTGTCACACTTTCATTCTCTTGATTTTTCAAAGTTCATTTTGAATTTCTTTCATTGAAATGCATGAGTTGGAACATTTCAGTAGTGTTTTGTCCTGGTTTACCTTGTCACAGTTACATTCTCGTGATTTTTCAAAGTTCATTTTGAACTTTTTTTGTTGAAATGCAAGAGTTGGAATATTTCAGTAGTGTTTTGTTGTGGTTTATCGTGTCACAGTTACATTCTCTTGAATTTCAACGTTCATTGCGGATTTCTTTCATTGAAATACAAGAGTTGGAATATTTCAGTAGTGTTTTGTTGTAGTTTACCTTGTCGCAGATGCATTTTCTTGATTTTTCAAAGTTCATTTTGGATTTCTTTCGTTGAAATGCAAGAGTTGGAATAATTCAGTAGTGTTTTGTCGTGGTTTACCCTGTCACACTTTCATTCTCTTGATTTTTCAAAGCTCATTTTGAATTTCTTTCATTGAAATGCATGAGTAGGAACATTTCAGTAGTGTTTTATCGTGGTTTACCATGTCGCAGTTACATTCTCTTAATTTTTCAAAGTTCATTTTGAATTTCTTTCGTTGAAATGCAAGAGTTGGAATATTTCAGTAGTGTTTTATTGTGGTTTATCGTGTCACAGTTACATTCTCTTGATTTTTCAAAGTTCATTTTGATTTTTTTCATTGAAATGCAAGAGTTGGATTATTTCAGTCTCTCGATTTCTCAAAGTTCTTTTGAATTTCTTTCATTGAAATGCAAGAGTTGGATTATTTTTGTAGTGCTTTGACATGATTTACTATTTCACAGTTAAATTCTCTTGATTTTTCAAAGTTCATTTTCGAATTTTTTCGTTGAAATGTAAGAGTTGGATTATTTCAGTAGTGTTTCGTCGTGGTTTACCTTGTCACAATTACATTCTTGTGATTTTTCAAAGTTCATTTTGAATTTCTTTCGTTGAAATGCAAGATTTGGAATATTTCAGTAGTGTTTTGTGGTGGTTTATCGTGTCACAGTTACATTCTCTTGATTTTTCAAAGTTCTATTTGATTTTTTTTCATTGAAATGCAAGAGTTGGATTATTTCAGTCTCTCGATTTCTCAAAGTTCTTTTGAATTTCTTTCATTGAAATGCAAGAGTTGGATTATTTTTGTAGTGCTTTGACATGATTTACTATTTCACAGTTAAATTCTCTTGATTTTTCAAAGTTCATTTTGAATTTCTTTCGTTGAAATGCAAGAGTTGGAATATTTCAGTAGTTGAATTTCAGTTCTTTTGAATTTCTTTCATTGAAATGCAAGAGATGGATTATTTCAGTAGTGTTTTGTCATGGTTTACCTTGTCGCAGTTACATTCTCTCGATTTTTCAAAGTTCTTTGGAATTTCTTTCATTGAAATGCAAGAGTTGGATTATTTCAGTTGTGTTTTGTCATGATTTACCACTTCACAGTTACATTCTCTTGATTTTTCAAAGTTCATTTTCGAATTTTTTCGTTGAAAAGTAAGAGTTGGATTATTTCAGTAGTGTTTCGTCGTGGTTTACCTTGTCACAGTAACATTCTCGTGATTTTTCAAAGTTCATTTGGAATTTCTTTCGTTGAAATGCATGAGTTGGAATATTTCAGCAGTGTTTTATTGTGGTTTATCGTGTCACAGTTACATTCTCTTGATTTTTCAAAGTTCATTTTGTTTTTTTTCATTGAAATGCAAGAGTTGGATTATTTCAGTAGTGTTTTGTCGTGGTTTACCCTGTCACACTTTCATTCTCTTGATTTTTCAAAGTTCATTTTGAATTTCTATCGTTGAAATGCATGAGTTGGAATAATTCAGTAGTTTTTTGTCGAGGTTTACCCTGTCACACTTTCATTCTCTTGATTTTTCAAAGTTCATTTTGAATTTCTTTCGTTGAAATGCATGAGTTGGAATATTTCAGTAGTGTTTTGTTATGGTTTACCTTGTCACAATTACATTCTCTTGATTTTTCAAAGTTCATTTTAAATTTGTTTCATTGAAATGCATGAGTTGGAACATTTCAGTTCAGTTTTCAGTTCAGTTCAGTTCAATATGGGTTTTAATTCAAAAAAAAATATATAAAAATACACTTAGTTCCTTGTGCATTGATGCACGTTTGGGCCCGTAATAATTGCACACTCTAAATACAGCGTGGCCTCCTGTCCTCTTCAATTTCCACCCCGAACCGCCATCAAATAACAATAAATTTAACACAACTTCTCCTCTGCTCACACCCCTTGAAGTATCAAACTAAAATATGATAATTAATAATAATATCGAAAAATTCTAAACATAATAGTAATAAAATAAATCTAGTAAACAAATATTTAATCTGTTAGATATTTTTTCACATTCTTTTTAAAGGATGTTTAAAATTTCAGTAGTGTTTTGTCGTGGTTTATCGTGTCACAGTTACATTCTCTTGATTTTCAACGTTCATTGCGGATTTCTTTTATTGAAATACAAGAGTTGGAATATTTCAGTAGGGTTTTGTTGTAGTTTACCTTGTCGCAGTAACATTTTCTTGATTTTTCAAAGTTCATTTTGGATTTCTTTCGTTGAAATGCAAGAGTTGGAATAATTCAGTAGTGTTTTGTCGAGGTTTACCCTGTCACACTTTCATTCTCTTGATTTTTCAAAGTTCATTTTGAATTTCTTTCATTGAAATGCATGAGTTGGAACATTTCAGTAGTGTTTTGTCCTGGTTTACCTTGTCACAGTTACATTCACTTGATTTTTCAAAGTTCATTTTGAATTTTTTTCGTTGAAATGCAAGAGTTGGAATATTTCAGTAGTGTTTTGTTGTGGTTTATCGTGTCACAGTTACCTTCTCTTAATTTTTCAAAGTTCATTTTGAATTTCTATCGTTGAAATGCAAGAGTTGGAATATTTCAGTAGTGTTTTGTTGTGGTTTACCTTGTCACAGTTACATTTTCTTGATTTTTCAAAGTTCATTTTGAATTTCTTTCGGTGAAATGCAAGAGTTGGAATATTTCAGTAGTATTTTGATATGGTTTACCTTGTCACAGTTACATTCTCTTGATTTTTCAAAGTTCATTTTGAATTTCTTTCATTGAAATGCAAGAGTTGGAATATTTCACTAGTGTTTTGTCATGGTTTACCATGTCACAGTTACATTCACTTGATTTTTCAAAGTTCATTTTGAATTTCTTTCGTTGAAATGCAAGAGTTGGAATATTTCAGTAGTGTTTTGTTGTGGTTTACCTTGTCACAGTTACATTCTCCTAATTTTTCAAAGTTCATTTTGAATTTCTATCATTGAAATGCAAGAGTTGGAATATTTCGTAGTGTTTCGTCGTGGTTTACCTTGTCACAGTTACATTCTCTTAATTTTTCAAAGGTTCATTTTGAATTTCTTTCGATGAAATGAAAGAGTTGGAATATTTCAATATTGTTTTGTCATGGTTTACCTTGTCACACTTACATTCTCTTAATTTTTCTAAGTTCATTTTGGATTTCTTTCGATGAAATGCAAGAGTTGGAATATTTCAATAGTGTTTTGTCGTGGTTTACCTAGTCACAGTTACATTCTCTTAATTTTTCAAAGTTCATTTTGGATTTCTTTCGTTTAAATGCAAGAGTTGGAATATTTCAGTAGTGTTCTGTTGTGGTTCACCTTATCACAGTTACATTTTCTTGATTTTTCAAAGTTCATTTTGAATTTCGTTCGTTGAAATGCAAGAGTTGGAATATTTCAGTAGTGTTTTGTCATGGTTTACCTTGTCACAGTTACATTCTCTTGATTTTTCAAAGTTCATTTTGGATTTCTTTCATTGAAATGCAAGAGTTGGAATATTTCAGTAGTGTTTTATTATGGTTTACCTTGTCACAGTTACATTTTCTTGATTTTTCAGAGTTCATTTTGGATTTCTTTCATTGAAATGCAAGAGCTGGGATATTTCAGTAGTGTTTTGTCATGGTTTACCTTGTCACAGTTACATTCTTTTGATTTTTCAAAGTTTATTTTGATTTTTTTTCGTTGAAATGCAAGAGTTGGAATATTTCAGTAGTGTTTTATTATGGTTTACCTTGTCACAGTTACATTTTCTTGATTTTTCAAAGTTCAGTTTGGATTTCTTTCATTGAAATGCAAGAGTTGGAATATTTCAGTAGTTTTTTATTATGGTTTACCTTGTCACAGTTACACTCTTTTGATTTTTCAAAGTTCATTTTGATTTTCTTTTCGTTGAAATGCAAGAGTTGGAATATTTCAGTAGTGTTTTGTCATGGTTTACCTTGTCAAAGTTACATTCTCGTAATTTTTCAAAGTTCGTTTTGAATTTCTTTTTGTTGAAATGCAAGAGTTGGAATTGTCACAGTTAAATTCTCTTGATTTTTCAAAGTTCATTGTGGATTTCTTTCGTTGAAATATGTTTTGTTGTGCTTTACCTTGACACAGTTACATTTTCTTGATTTTTGTTAGGTTAGGTTAGGTTAGGCTAGATCAAGTTAGGTTAGGTTAAGTTAGGTTAGGTTAGCCTACGTACGCGCGCATACGTAGAATGTAACTGTGACAAGGCAAACCATTACAAAACACTACTGAAATATTCCAACTCTTGCATTTCAATGAAAGAAATCAAAAATGAACTTTGAAAAATTAAGAGAATGTAACTGTGACAAGATAAACCACAACAAAACACTACTGAAATATTCCAACTCTTGCATTTCAACGAAAAGAAAATCAACTTGATCTTTGAAAAATCAAGAGAATGTAAATGTGACAAGGTAAACCATGACAAAACACTACTGAAATATTCCAACTCTTGCATTTCAATGAAAGAAATCCAAAATGAACTTTGAAAAAGCAAGAGCTTGTAACTGTGAGTAAGGTAAGCCATGACAAAACACTACTGAAATATTCCAACTCTTGAATATCAGCGACAGAAATTCAAAATGAACTTTGAATAATCAAGAAAATGTAACTGTGATAAGGTGAACTACAACAGAACACTACTGAAATGTTCCAACTCTTGCATTTCAACGAAAGAAATCCAAATTAACTTTGAAAAATTAAGAGAATGTAAGTGTGACAAGGTAAACCATGACAAAACCCTATTGAAATATTCCAACTCTTTCATTTCATCGAAAGAAATTCAAAATGAGCTTTGAAAAATTAAGAGAATGTAACTGTGACAAGGTAAACCACTACAAAACACTACTGAAATATTCCAACTCTTGCATTTCAATGATAGAAATTCAAAATGAACTTTGAAAAATTAGGAGAATGTAACTGTGACAAGGTAAACCACAACAAAACACTACTGAAATATTCCAACTCTTGCATTTCAACGAAAGAAATTCAAAATGAACTTTGAAAAATCAAGAAAGTGTAACTTTGACAAGGTAAACCACAACTAAACACTACTGAAATATTCCAACTCTTGCATTTCAACGATAGAAATTCAAAATGAACTTTGAAAAATTAAGAGAATGTAACTGTGTTAAGGTAAACCACAACAAAACACTACTGAAATATTCCAACTCTTGCATTTCAACGAAAGAAATCCGAAATGAACTTTGAAAAATCAAGAGAATATAACCTTGACATGGTAAACCACGACAAAACACTACTGAAATAATCCAACTCTTGCATTTCAATGAAAGAAATTCAAAATGAACTTTGAAAAATCAAGAGAATGTAACTGTGACAAGGTAAACCACGACAAAACACTACTGAAATATTCCAACTCTTGCATTTCAATGAAAGAAATTCAAATGAACTTTGAAAAATTAAGAGAATGAAAGTGTGACAGGGTAAATCACGAAAAAACACTACTGAATTATTCCAACTCTTGCATTTCAACGAAAGAAATCCAAAATGAACTTTGAAAAATCAAGAGAATTTAACTGTGACAAGGTAAACCACAACAAAACACTACTGAAATATTCCAACTCTTGCATTTCAACGATAGAAATTCAAAATGAACTTTGCAAAATTAAGAGAATGTAACTGTGACAAGGTAAATCATGACAAAACACTACTGAAATAATCCGACTCGTGCATTTCAACGAAAGAAATCGAAAATGAACTTTGAAAAATCAAGAGAATGTAACTGTGAAATGGTAAATCATGACAAAACACTACTGAAATAACCCAACTCTTGCATTTCAATGAAAGAAATTCAAAAGAACTTTGAAAAATCGAGAGAATGTAACTGTATCATGGTAAACCACGACAAAACACTACTGAAATATTCCAACTTTTGTTTTTCAACGAAAGAAATTCAAAATGAACTTTGAAAACTTAAGAGAATGTAACTGCGAAATGGTGAACCACGACAATACACTACTGAAATAATCCAACCTCTTGCATTTCAATGAAAGAAATTCAAATGAACTTTGAAAAATCAAGAGAATGAAAGTGTGACAGGGTAAACCACGACAAAATACTACTGAATTATTCCAACTCTTGCATTTAAACGAAAGAAATCCAAAATGAACTTTGAAAAATCCAGAGAATGTAGCTGTGACAAGGTAAACCACGATAAAACACTATTGAATTAATCCAACTCTTGCATTTCAATGAAAAAATCAAAATGAACTTTGAAAAATCAAGAGAATATAACTGTGACACGATAAACCACAACAAAACACTACTGAAATATTCCAACTCTTGCATTTCAACGAAAGAAATTCAAAATGAACTTTGAAAAATCACGAGAATGTAACTGTGACAAGGTAAACCACGACGAAACACTACTAAAATAATCCAACTCTTACATTTCAACGAAAAAATTCGAAAATGAACTTTGAAAAATCAAGAGAATGTAACTGTGAAATGGTAAATCATGTCAAAACACTACTGAAATAATCCAACTCTTGCATTTCAATGAAATAAATTCAAAAGAACTTTGAGAAATCGAGAGACTGAAATAATCCAACTCTTGCATTTCAATGAAAAAAAATCAAAATGAACTTTGAAAAATCAAGAGAATATAACTGTGACACGATAAACCACAACAAAACACTACTGAAATATTCCAACTCTTGCATTTCAACGAAAGAAATTCAAAATGAACTTTGAAAAATCACGAGAATGTAACTTTGACAAGGTAAACCACGACAAAACACTACTGAAATGTTCCAACTCATGCATTTCAATGAAAGAAATTCAAAATGAACTTTGAAAAATCAAGAGAATGTAATTGTGACAAGATAAACCATAACAAAACACTACTGAAATATTCCAACTCTTGCATTTCAACGAAAGAAATTCAGAATGAACTTTTAAAAATCAAGAGAATGAAAGTGTGACAGGGTAAACAACGACAAAACACTACTAAATTATTCCAACTCATGCATTTCAACGATAGAAATTCAAAATGAACTTTGAAAAATCAAGAGAATGAAAGTGTGACAGGGTAAATCACGACAAAACACTACTGAAATAATCCAACTCTTGCATTTCAATGAAAAAAATACAAAATGAACTTTGAAAAATCAAGAGAATGTAACTGTGACACGATAAACCACAATAAAACACTACTGAAATATTCCAACTCTTGCATTTCAACAAAAGAAATTCAAAATGAACTTTGAAAAATCAAGAGAATGAAAGTGGTACAGGGTAAACCACGACAAAACACTACTGAATTATTCCAACTCTCTCATTTCAACGAAAGAAATACAAAATGAACTTTGAAAAATCAAGAAAATGTTACTGCGACAAGGTAAACTACAACAAAACACTACTGAAATATTCCAACTCTTGTATTTCAATGAAAGAAATTCAAAATGAACTTTGAAAAATTAAGAGAATGTAACTGCGACAAGGTAAACCACGATAAAACACTACTGAAATATTCCAACTCATGCATTTCAATGAAAGAAATTCAAAATGAACTTTGAAAAATCAAGAGAATGAAAGTGTGACTGGGTAAACCACGACAAAACACTACTGAATTATTCCAATTCTTGCATTTAAATGAAAGAAATCCAAAATGAACTTTGAAAAATCAAGAAAATGTAACTGCGACAAGGTAAAGGTAAAGAAATTCAAAATGAACTTTGAAAAATCACGAGAATGTAACTGTGACAAGGTAAACCACGACAAAACACTACTGAAATGTTCCAACTCATGCATTTCAATGAAAGAAATTCAAAATGAACTTTGAAAAATCAAGAGAATGAAAGTGTGACAGGGTAAACCACGACAAAACACTACTGAATTATTCCAACTCTTGCATTTCAACGAAAGAAATCCAAAATGAACTTTGAAAAATCAAGAAAATGTAACTGCGACAAGGTAAACTACAACAAAACACTACTGAAATATTCCAACTCTTGTATTTCAATGAAAGAAATCCGCAATGAACGTTGAAAATCAAGAGAATGTTACTGTGACACGATAAACCACAACAAAACACTAATGAAATATTCCAACTCTTGCATTTCAACGAAAGAAATTCAAAATGAACTTTGAAAAATCAAAAGAATGTAATTGTGACATGGTAAATGATGACAAAACACTAAGGTTGTGAGGGGGAGTCAAAAGTTGGGGGGTGGGGCCCTTTTGTGTCCCAAAATGCGCAAATTAAAAAATATTAAGAAATGGGGCTCATGGGCCTTTTGGGGTCCGGGGGCCCTTTGGGAGCCCGGGGATCCTTTGGGGACCGGGGGCTTCCTTCGAGGTTGGGGTAGGGGGATCGGAGTCCTTTGGAGTTGGGGTAGTGGACCTCACGTCACTGTTCAAATGGAACTTGTGTATTATAACGACCACAGAGTTTCACCCTCAAATCCTCTTCTAAATCCTCTTCTAAAATCATCTTTTAAAATGTCTCTAACTGTTTCGCCCAAATAATTCCCTAAAATGTCTAAAACGGTTTCGCCCAAATAACCCCTAAACGTAATTTATGCGTGTTCCTTTTGTTTTTGGCATCCCTGCACTGTCACATTTGAAATTACTAGGAAACTCTTTCCCGCGTTAATCTCTTCATCTCTAAGATCAAAACATTCGCCCAAAACAATTCCCTTTCGTGACAAATCAATCAACTTTGACATCACCTGTCAGACATTAATAAACTTCACCCGGAAACAATTTGATCAACCTTGACATCACCTGTCAGACATTAATAAACTTTGCCCGGAAACAATTTGATTAACCTTGACATCGTCTGTCAGACATTAATAAACTTCCCCTGAAACAATTCTCTTGGACGAACTCCAAAGACATTAATAAACTTCGCCCGGAGATATTTCTCAGAAACGCGTTCTCCCTGGGGATTCCATGCCCATATTTGGTGCCCCGTCATGACTGACAGCACAGGTGTTCTCCCTAGGGACTCTATGCTCAAATACGGACTCCCGTCGGCATTAAACTAAATTGTAGATGGCAGCAGGGGTGAGGGATCGGACCTTTAGATAGGTATCTACTATAATTATGTCTTTGAGCATTACTTAACCCCCAAAATCCCCGGGGGGTAGGGCTGCAAGTTTCGAACTTTGCTCATTGTTTACATATAGTATTGGTTATTGGTAAGTTTATAAACGTTTTCTAGGGGATTTTTCTGGTTGGGGTGGGGGGGGGGGGTCACGTGGAATGATCTTTTTTTTGAGTGAGGTTTTCCCGGATAAGCAGAATGTTTCATAGAGGGGGAGCCGAATATGCAAGCTTTGTTTAAAAATAACCAGAAATTAATTAAAAAAACAGGTTGTTCAACTGAAACTTAAGAAACACATTAAAACCTAAAACAAACATAAATTAATCCGTAAATGAGGGAGATTTCCCCCTCGCCAATATCTCGCTTCTTATGCTCAAGTTTTCTTGTACTTTAAAAGAGCTATTTACTACAATTAAATGGCCTTCGTGATTAAGGAGTCATTTCTAAGGAATTACGAAAATACTTGAACTTTAGAGTAAAGAGTGAGGCATTGACAAGGGGCGAATTCCTTCATATTCTCTTTGTTTTAAATTTTAATGTTGTTCTTTACTTTCAACTGACAAAACTTGCTTCTTTTATTTAATCTTGAGAGAGAATGAGGGTTGTCAGCCCTAATAGTAGTGAAGGGGTGCCAGTTTTGATGGAATGCCCTGCCTTTTACCATTGGATTTTAAAGTCATGCCCTGTTACGTCACGACATCCATGGCAAGATTTCGAGTGCATGCCCTGTTTTTGTGACTAGGTGACACAATTTTGTTTTAGTATTTCCATATGATTAATCTAACTTCTCGAGTGTGGTTGGGGTATTTAAAAAGTACCAATAATAGGAAATTAACATGGGAACTTGGATAAGTGGAGCAACAAATGCCTCAAGCCATCGCACCGGCGTAATGCGGTACCTGTTTCCATGTGTTCTATTAAAGGGAACACAGCTTGCAAGATTCGCAAGACACACCCTCACATTTTAAAGGGCCAGATAAGGAATTAACAGGGGATTTTAAAGGGCCAGATATGAAATTAGCATAGGATTTTAAATTGCCAAACAGGGAAATTTACATGTGATTTCTGGGACTCAGATGATAGAAATTACTAATCTCTCATGCCAACGCGCCAGTAAATTCAGTCAGCTGGCGAAATTCCCGTGACAACCCCTGTATCCATGTGTAATATGGATGACGCAATTTTTGTGTAGCCTTGCGTCAGGACCCCTGAGGTTATCTCCGCTTGTAACTTAATGACAGCGCACACCTTACGCAGTGACGGTGCACCTCTTACGTAATGACAGTGCGCATCTTACGTAATGGCAGCGCACTCATCACTGTCAAATAATATTTTTTGAAATTCTATGTTTCACCGCAACGTTTAAAGCGTTTTTTTTCCTTTAGTTACTGTACTCGCTAGGACTCTAAAGGTCAATTTCCTTCCGATGGAAAAGCACCCTCATCGACAGGACTAACTTGCTATTCCCAGTATTTTGTCCTGGTCATTACTTTCTAGAAATAACATATGAGATTACAGTGACGTCACAATACGCACCTCTGTCTCTTCCATGACACACCTGGTAGGATTCCAAACGCCTGCCATGTTTTTTATGCACCTGCTATAATTGGCATGAACAAGGAGAATATTTATTTCCAGAAATTATTGCTCTTAGTTTATTTTTAGCGATAAAAGACGGAAGGGATACATTTGCATACATTACTTATGATTTCTATTAATTCTTCCAGATTTCTATGCATTGGCTATGATTTTTATGAATTCGTAAGAATTTCTATGCATTAGTCAGGATATTCTAGAGATTGGTCTATCGAACTTTTAATTCTTCTCTTCTTGAAAAATTCAGAAGAGAACTTGAAGTTTTTTCTTTGAAAAATTCAGAACTTATGTGTAACTTTAGCTAACTACATTTAGCTAACAAAATTTAAGTTGGGTTCATTTAGCTTAGTTACCATGACCGCTCATGCTAGCCTAAGCTAATTGAACCTGACTTAAACGTAGTTAACTAAGAGAAAATTTCGAAGAGAAAATTTGTTAGTGTTAAGAAAAATTTACAACTTCTAAGGAAAAAAAACGTGTTACCATTAACAAAAAAACTTATTACTTTAAAAGAAATTTGTTACCTTTGACAGAAAACTTGCTACTATTAGAAAAAATTTGATACTATTAAGAAGACCTGTTACTTCTAAGAAAAATTATTACTAGTAAGAATAACATGGTACTTTTAAGAAAAATTTCGTTAGCATTAATTAAAACTTTATTAGTATTAAGAAAAACTTGTCAATTCTAAGAAAAAATTTGTTAGTATTAAGGAAAACTTGCTACTTCTAGGAAAAACGTCTCGGTTACAGAATATAAGTTTTAGTCTTCATTAACCTCCACAAAACGCGATTATGGCTTAATATCAAGAAATATTAAAGCCTAGAAAGGCAGTGTGTTCCAGGAAAAATCATAAGATGCTTATCTACAAAACAAGGTCATCCCTAGAACCCTCAACCAAACCATAGAAATAAAGTGTAGAAATCATTGTCAACCTCCAAACAATCATTACCAATACAAAGAAACCCTGAAAAAGTCATAAAAAATCAAGAGCAAACAGTAGAAACCAGGCGTAACCCTAGTAATCAAGACCACCGTAGGAATCAAGGGCAAACTGTAGAAATCAAGGTAAAGCTCTAAGAAAATCTTAACTAATACATAAAAAACCCCTACAAATTGATAAAAATCATAGCTCTTACATAGAAATCTGGATAAATTAATATAAATAATAAGTGTTGTATTAAAATCCTAACAAATGTGTAAGAAGCCGGATCAAACCAAAGAAGTCAGACCAAACCAGAGACATCAAGACAAAACTGTAGAAAAGATAACCTCCTACTATTACTACTCCGGATAAATTCATAGAAAATCAAGACCAAACCGTAGAAGTCAGGCCAGATCCTAGAAATCCAAACCAAACCATAGAAATCAGGACCAAACTATAGAAATCAATAGCAAACTTTAAAATTAAGGGAAATCTGAGAATATCCTGATTAACACATAGAAATCCTTACGAATTCATAAAAATCATAACGAATGCCTAGTTATCTGGAAGAATTAATACATAGTGTTTGTAATTATAAGTGTTGTACGGAAATCCTCACAAATTTGCAAAAAATTCAGGATCAACCCAAAAGAATCTAGACCAAACCAGAGACATCAATAGAAAACTGTAGAAAACATAACCAGTCCGCAGGAATCTAGAAAAATTCTCTAGAGATCACAATCAATGTAAGAAATTCAGGAGGAATTCATACAAATCGTACCCAACACTTAGAGATCGAGACAAATTCATAAAAATTGAGACCAAATTGTAGAAATCGGGCCTGATCCTAAAAATCCAGACCAAACCTAATAAATCAGAACTAAACCGTATAAATCAATAGCCAACTCTCTAAATAATCCTGACTAATAGATCTAAATAGATTAATAGATTCAAAAAAATCATAGCCAATACATTGAAATCTAGAAGAATTAATAGAAATCATAAGTATTGTATGGAAATTCTCACAAATTTTTAAAAAACCAGGATAAACTCAAAGAATCCAGACAAAGCCAGAGACATCAAGAAAAAACTGTAAAAAACATAATAGGTCCGTAGGAATCCAGAAAAATCCCCTAAAAATCATAATCAATACAAAAAAATTCAGGAAGAATTTATAGAAATCGTTAGTAATGCTTAGAAAACCAGACAAATTAAGAAAAATCAGGGACATCCCTAGAAATCCAGACCAAACCAAAGATATCAAAACCGAACCCTAGAAAACAAGACGAAACTGTAGAAATCAGGTCCGATCCAAGAAATCCAGAACAAACCATAGAAATCAGGACCAAACCGTAGAAATCAATAGTAAACTTTAAACATTAAGGCTAATCTCAAAAAATTTTTGACAAATACATAGATCTCCATACGAATTCATAAAAATCATAGCCAACACACAGAAATCTGGAACAGTTATTAGAAATCATAAGTGTTGTATGGGAATCCTCCAAATTTTTAAGAAATCAGGATCAACCCTAAGAATCCAGACCAAACCAGAGATATGAAGACAAAACTGTAGAAAACATAATTGGTCCTTAGAAATCTAGAAAAATCCCATAGAATTCATAATCAATGCAAAAAATCAGGAGGAATTTATAGAAATTGTAAGTAATGTTTATAAATCCAGACGAATTCATAAAAATCAGGGACACCCCTAGAAATCAAGACCAAACCATAGAAAGCCATACCAAACCATTGAAATCCAGACCCAACCATAGTTATCCAGACCGAACCCTAGAAAACAAGATCAAATGATAGAAATCATGACCAATACATATAAAACCCGACAAATTCATAAAAAATCGAGACCAAACTTTAGAAATTAATGGCATCCTCTTGAAATCCGGACGAATTCATAAAAACCGAGACCAAACTGTAGAAATCAGGTCTAATCCTAGAAATCTAGACCAAACCGTAGAAATCAGGACCAAACTGTAGAAATCAAGAGCAAACTTTAAAAGTAAGTCCAAACTCTATAAAATACATTCTAAAACAACACTGGGTATACATGACAGATGAAACTCAGAGAGGAAATAAAATAACAAAATGAAAAATAAAATAAAAAAAGGTGAAATAACGAGGATTTTGTCTGCCAGTGGCGAACCATGAAGACGAAAAAATAAGCAAATATTTCGACAGGACCTCCGCCTAGTCGTCCTCAGTGCTAACCAAAAAAGAAAGAAAAGAAAAAAGAAACCAGTGAAAATCAAACCTTTCGAAAGTTGCTTGACAACGACGGAACAACAACTAAATAAGAACCAGGTTGGAATCAATGAAAAAGAAATTTACCAAGATGATTGAGTAATAATCTTTTGTTTTGCTATAACTTTAGCTGGTCTACAAATTTGTTCTTCATTTGATGTGCAAATAGGTTCTCTCCAGTTAGACCGGGCGAAAATATTGATTGAGTCCTTCAAAATTAAACTGTTATAAATTGCGCTTAATGAATTACCTCCAGTATCTCTATTTATTGCTAAATTACGGTTTGTTTATTTTTTTTCTCAATTACCTCTTTAAAAGATTGTGGTAAGCCATTTACAGTAGATATTAAGGTTGCCAGTTTAAAAAGAACCAGATTTGTTGGATTTTCAAAATATACAGGGCCAAAGCCGAATCAAAGTTGTCATTTTTATTTTCCAATCTCAGGGACTTATCTACTGAAACTTTGTGTTCATGCAAACGTTCACCTAGCTGCTGGTGGGTCCTACCAATGTAAAATTTCCCACATGAACACTTAATTCTGTAGACACCACTACCCAGTACAGGGTCAGTTTTATTTTTCCCTGAGTTGAGTCAAAAAGCTATTGCATGAAAATTCCGAGATAGTTAATTGATTTGAAAATCTACAGCCATATTTAACCTCCTGTCTCAGAGGTGGCAATGCTGTGTTTGAATCTAAAATGTGTCACTGGCTTGAAACTGGAAGAAAATAATACCAAGAAAAAAAAATCAGTAAAACTTGGAATTAAGGCATAACTTGTAGTCCCTTTTCACCTTTATTACTTAAAATACATTAAGAACAATCTAGAATATTATCTAGTATCGTTCTCTAAGAAAGCATAGGTAACAGCAAAGTCTAGAAATAGAGTTTTCTGCTCTCTGCGTTTTGTGTCATCCATGTTACACCCTTACAGTAGAAGACGGCATGAGCTCAGAATCCTTCCAGCTGTCCGAATCCACAGAGGTGTATCTTCTGGCGTCATGAGAATGTGTTATTTCTAGAAAGTATTTTTCGATACAGAATACTGGAGAAAGCATTTTAATCTTGTCACTTGAGGCACTGTTACACTGGAAGGAAATTGATCTTTCGAGTCCTAGAAAGGATAAAGAACTAAAGAAAGAAAAACAAACGAAAAAAAGCACTTTGAACGTTTCGGCGAAAAAAGAAATGTCGAAAAAGTATTATTTGACAGAGATGTGTGCGCTGCCATTACGCAAGATGTGCGCTATCATTACGCAACATATGCGCCGTCATTACCTAAGGTATCCGCCGTCATTACATAAGATGTGTGTTGTCATTGCGCAACAACCACCTGTGTGTCGTGTCTAGTTACAAGCGGGGATTCCCCATGGGTTCTCAAAGTCTAGTTTGTCACACACGATTGCGTCATACATATTACAGCTAGTCATGGGAATCCTGGGTGTCTTCAAGAAAACAATATACGTGCCAAAAATGGCTACGAATCGTGGTTTCTGTTTATGCTATGACAAAGGAAGGAACTGGGTATCTTCCAGAAATTAAACTGACTCGTATATGGGAGCTTCTATTTATAGAGGGGGGATAATACACAGGAACTGGGCATCTTCCAGAAAAAGAAAAGACGTCTAGACTTGTATATGAGGCTTTTATTTGTAGAGGGAGGATAATACACATGAACTGAGACAACTTCCAGGAAAACAATAGATGCGCCAAAAATGGCTAAAAATTGTGCAAAATGGCCGTTGCTAGGGGAAATATTGGAGCATGTGGAAGCCTAGGGTTCTATGGGAAGCCTTCCAGCCAACCAGTAGAAACAGGTGACCACATTGCAAAGGTGCGAGGGACTAGGAGCTCATCTTATCCAACTTCCCATGTGAATTTTCTATTATTATTACTTGTTAAATATCCCGACAATAACCAACAAAGAGAAAAATTTCAATGAAAAAAAAACAACTAACGAGACTGTGGCCAGTGGAGAGAAAAGAAAAGACATATGCAAAACAACGCGGATATTTCGCCTGTATCACAAACAAGGTGTCTTTAGCACGAAAGACAGATGAAGAACAAGATAAAAAAAAAACAAGTTAAAACTAAAAAACCAATTTAAACCACAACCAAAACAAAAAATATAAATTAGTTTGTGATACAGGCGAAATATTCGCGTTGTTTTGCATTTGTCTTTTCTTTTCTCTCCACTGGCCGCAGTCTCGTTTGTTGTTTTTTTTTCGTTGAGATTTTTCTCTTTGTTGGTTTTTGTCATGGCTGGCCGGTTCAGCTTAAGATCTTTCATCCCGACAATACTCGAGAAGTTAGATTAAGCATATAGAAATACTGAAACAAAATTGCGGCATAACACCTGGAATCACAGGAATCTTTCCAGCCGACCGGTAGAAACAGGGGCTCTCACGGGAATCTTGCCAGGGACGACATGACGTCAGAGGGCTCTCATAGGAATTGGGTGGTGAGTCTCATAGAATGTATTGTGGTATCACTACTACTTCTATGACCATTATTGCAGTATAGTTCTCCCTAGGCACAAAAAAGTAAAAAAAAGGTGCATCTGTGATCTTTCTTCTGGAAAACAAAAAAGCATACTTACACATTTTTTTTTAATTTTTGTTGATAGAAACTTGAAACCTAGAGTCCTCTAGTATGTCAAATTGGAAGGTGCGATTTTAATCAAGACCAAATGTCTTTTTGGGATTGTTTCCATCCAGTTTGAAAAATCAAGAAAAATATTGTCAGGCTTGTAATTTTTGATGGGTAACTTTAAATTTAATAAATTTTATATATTAGAGAATAATGTAAAAACTGCGTTCTTTTAATAAATTAAATTAGTTTTAGAACTCCCATTCTTAGAGTTTCAATTCCTATAAGCCAGATTCGATCCTTACTTATATTAATTAAAAAAACTTTCCGAAAAATAAGTTTTTCAAAGAAAAGTAAAGGCTATTTTAAACTTAAGCTCAGGAGATACAAATACCTGTTAAAATTCAAACTCAAAACGACCAGAAATTACTATTAAAGAATAAATGAAACTCAAAACGAACATAAATTAAATAAACAATCATAGCAAAAAACATACAACAAGTAATAATATAAATGAATAAATAGATGTTAAAGCAAGTAATGCTTGGATTGAATATGAAAATTTAGCTTAAAACGAAAACAAATATTTTGCTATTAAAGTATAAATGAAACTTAAAACGAACAGAAATTAAATAACAATCAATGCGAACAAACATACAATATATATTAATGTAAATGAATAAATAAATTTTAAAACGAGTGAAATTTAAATTGAATATGCAAATCAAGTTTGAATCGAATAAAAATAACTACAAACAAGAGTTTGGGTATCGCCTCACTGCAGAAGCCTAAAACCTACTGCGTCATTGGCGCTTTACTGAAAACAATTCTTTCATTAATTAAGATTTTAGGGAATAAATATCAGCATATGTATACTAAATTGACAATGCACATTTTTTTTCAGTAAACTCATTTGAATTTTTTTTTCAGTAAAGTACAAATTATATTCTGGCTTTTAGAAAGCATAGGGGTTTTGAACCCTACTCATATTAATTTATGCTCGTTTTGAGTTTGACTCTAATATTTATTTTAATTTTTGTTCGTTTTGGGTTTCATTTATTTATTGATACTGATTTGGGGTAGTTGTATACCCCTAAATTGACCATGCGGATTCAAAAATACCAATGGCACTGGCTTGCGAGTGGTGGAACACTCCGAAACTTGACATCTTATTATATTTTGGTGTTTCATGCAAGAAAATGCATGTTCTACAAAGTTTGAGGTGCAGTTTTTCGCTCAAATAGAAATGCCTAGAAGCTATAGAATGTTTTCATAACAAGCCAACACGATTAGTTAGAAAAAATTGCAGAGTTAAAAAAAATGGCAAAACTATATGAGTCTTGAACAGTCTTGGAAAGTATATACAAAATCAAATTGAATATATAAGATATATAATGATATATAATGATATTAATTGTTGAGAGATCCATCAGTTCAAGATTTTTTTTTCACTGTAATGTTATTTTCATTTTCAATGCTGTAAGAACTGGAAAATAAGAAATTTGTAATATACGAGTAATTCGTTTTCAGTGAAGCACCAATGACGCAGAAGGCTTTAGGTTTTTACAGTTAAAGAAGGGGCAGTATCCAAATTATTTTTGTAGTGAAGCTATATTTGTCTTGACTAATCTTGAAAAGAAGTAATAAGTTAAACTGAATATTTGATGCATAATGATATTAATTGCTAAAAGCTCATCAGTTCAAAATTTTACTGTAATTTTAATATTTATTTTCAATATTAAGTACAAAATAAAACATTTGTAATGTAATTCGTTTTCAGTAAAGCGCCAATGACGCAGTAGGTTCTAGGCTTCTGCAGTGAGGCGATACCCAAACTCTTGTTTGTAATTATTTTTATTCGATTCAAACTTGATTTGCATATTCAATTTAAGTTTCACTCGTTTTAAGATTTATTTATTCATTTACATTAGTATATATTGTATGTTTGTTCGCATTGATTGTTATTTAATTTCTGTTCGTTTTAAGTTTCATTTATACTTTAATAGCAAAATATTTGATTTCGTTTTAAGCTTGATTTTCATATTCAATCCAAGCATTACTCGCTTTAAGATCTATTTATTCATTTATATTATTACTTGTTGTATGTTTTTTGCTATGATTGTTTATTTAATTTCTGTTCGTTTTGAGTTTCATTTATTCTTTAATAGTAATTTCTGGTCGTTTTGAGTTTGAATTTTAACAGGTATTTTTATCTCCTGAGCTTAAGTTTAAAATGGCATTTACTTTTCTTTGAAAAATTTATTTTTCGGAATTTTTTTTAATTAATTTTTGCTCGTTTTTGATTGCAAAAAGTTTCAAGTTTTTATGGCATGGGGGGGGGGGGGTTCTTACTGTCCGATTATTCTTGACTTTAAAAAACGGATCTAGAGCTTTCAATTTAAATCGAATGAGGTTTTTTTCAAAGTCTATACGATTACCTCTTTGATAAAAACCTTAAATATGAACAATAGACAGCTTGCATAACTTGTGGACAGCAATTGACAACAATGAATGGATTGAAAAAATAGCTGCAATAAGGGGCTTTAGACTATTTCACTTGCTGACACAAAGGGATCATGACTGTTTGGAATTGACCTTACTAGGATTTTGTGTGCCAAAGTAGTTTTACATCTATCTCAGAGTATGTATTTTAACCTTATAATTGGATAATTATAATAGATTTCCTATGTATTCTTCCCATACAAAACCCCTTCTTATAAGTTATAAACCCCCTTTAATAAGTTATGCCCCACGGCATAACTTACAATGCCTACCCCCCGTGTCGACACCGGAGTTTTTTGTTAGCAGAACTTTGAACTATCTTAACAAAATGTCTATCTCAAAATTTTCATCTGATGCATTTAGGGTGTGGAGGAGGGGGGGGTCTACACCTACGTGTCGACACCGGAGTTTTTTGTTAGCAGAACTTTGAACTATCTTAACAAAATGTCTATCTCAAAATTTTCATCTGATGCATTTAGGGTGTGGAGGAGGGGGGGGGGGCTAGTCACCCTCCAATCTCTTTTGACTCTTAAAAAGTGAACAAGAACTTTCAGTTTTCAGTCAAATGAGACCTCTCCAAAGTTTATACGAGTATCCCTTCCATAAGAAATAATGGGAAGGATTCGGAGAATTCTTAAATTACAACTCTTGCCTTGAGGGCTGTGGGGGAGTTGTCATCCTCAAAGACCTAATTTCCAGAACTTAAAACTACGTTTAATAAAATAGCTGTCTCAAAATTTTGATTTGATGTGTTTGGGGAAAAGATGGGCGTGAGAGGGGGGTTAGTTACCCTCAAATCACTTTCGACTATTAAAAAGGGCACTAGGCCTTTGAATTTCCAATCGAATGAGCCTTTTTTGAAGTTTCTACGACAACGCCTTCTATAAAAACCTTATATGCCCCCAGGGCATAACTTAAAACCCTTGCCCTGAGGGTTGTGGGGGATTGTCCTCCTCAAAATTTATTTTCTATCGGGAAATCACCTATGCTGAACGAAATGGCTATCTCAAAATTTTGATTGGATGTGTTTGGGGGAATGATGGGCGTGGGGGGGGGGGCTAGTTGCCGTCCAATCACTTTCGAGTATTAAAAAGGGCACTATTCCTTTGATTTTCCAATCGAATGAGCCTTTTTTGAAGTTTCTACGACAACGCCTTCTATAAAAACCTTATATGCCCACAGGTCATACCTTAAAACCCTTGCCCTGAAGGTTGTGGGGGAGTGTCCTCCTCAAAAACATACTTTCTATCTAGAAATCAACTACGTTGAACAAAATGGCTATATCAAAATTTTGATTGGATGTGTTTGGGGAAATGATTGGCGTCGGGAGGGGGGGTTAGTTGCACTCCAATCACTTTCGACTATTAAAAAGGGCACTAGCCCTTTAATTTTCCATCGAATGAGCCTGTTTTGAAGTTTCTACGACAACACCTTCTGTAAAAACCTTATATTCCCTCAGGGCATAATTTAAAACCCTTGCCCTGGGTGTTGTGGTGAAGTGTCCTCCTCAAAATATATTTTCTATCTGGAAATCAACTACGCTGAACAAAATGGCTATCTCAAAATTCTGATTGTATGTGTTTGGGGAAATGATCGGCATGGGGGGGGGGGAGGGGGGCTAGCTACACTCCAATCACTTTTGACTATTAAAAAGGGTACTAGCCCTTTAATTTGCAATCAAATGAGCCTGTTTTGAAGTTTCTACGACAACGCCTTCTATAAAAACCTTATATGCCCCCAGGGAATAACTGAAAACCCTTGCCCTGAGGGTTGTGGGGGAGTATCCTCCTCAAAAATATATTTTCTATCTGGAAATAAACTACGCTGAACAAAATGGCTATCTCAAAATTTTGATTGGATGTGTTTGGAGGAATGATGAGCGTTGGGGGGGGGGAGCTAGTTGCCCTCCAATCATTTTCGACTATTAAAAAGGGCACTAGCCCTTTAATTTCCAATCGAATGAGTCTGTTTTGAAGTTTCTACGACAACGCCTTCTATAAAAACCTTACATGCCCCAGGGCATAACTTAAAACCCTTGCCCTGAGGGTTTTGGGGGAGTGTCCTCCTCAAAAATATATTTTCTATCTTAAAATCAACTACGCTGAACAAAATGGCTATCTGAAAATTTTGATTTGATGTGTTTGGGGAAATGATGGGCGTGTGGGGGGGGGGAGGGGGGCTAGTTACACTCCAATCATTTTCGACTATTAAAAAGGGCACTAGCTCTTTAATTTCCAATCGAATGAGCCTGTTTTGAAGTTTTTACGACAACGCCTTCTATAAAAACCTTATACGCCCCCAGGGTATAACATAAAATCCTTGCCCTGAGGGTTGTGGGGGAGTATCCTCCTCAAAATTAGATTTTCTATGTGGAAATCAACTACGCTGAAAAAAATGGCTATCTAAAAATTTTGATTGGATGTGTTTGGGGGAATGATGGGTATGGGGGGGGCTAGTTGCCCTCCAATCATTTTCGAATATTAAAAAGGGCACTAGAACTCTCGATTTCCAATCGAATGAGCCCCCTTTGAAGCTTCTACGACGACCCCTTCCATATGAAGTGCCTCTGGGGAAAAAGTAAATAATAATAAAACATTGGAGCCGTATGGCCTTTACTATAGGCAACAATACAGCGTTGCCTCTGATGAGGAGTTCGTAGAAGAAGGCCCAATAGTTTTGGCTGTACAAAACCTTCCAGTTGGTGGCCCTGTTTTTACTGATCTTATTGCGAAACTAAAAACCAATACAATATCGAAACCTTATTGCCTTTATGGCGATAAGGAAATCCTTTTATATGGAGGCAAAATCTACAAACAGAAAAAATTCTTTTAGTATCTAGAAAGAATTATATAATCGTTGCAGTATATAAACCTATCCTCCAATTTACGCTGCAAATGGGAGGATATTAGGGGGTTGGGTTTAATGCTAAGGGGTGGACGGGCGGGGCTGGCTGTGCACAACAAAATGAGGAGTATTTAGAAAAAGACTCAATAAAACATTAAAGTCTTATGGTCTTTATGACCTTTGGTTTTCTATTGTCAAAGACTTAGTAACAGAAAACATTAATTAAAAAAAAAAACAACTAAAATAGCCTTATAAAAGAGGTAACCATTAACAAGCAGTATGTAGTGCTATCCTCCCATTTGCGCAACAAATGGGAAGAGGGGGTCGGGTTTAGTGCAAAGGGGTGGGTGGACGGGACTGGCTGTGCAAAACCTTCTAGCTGGTGGTCCTGTTTTCACTGATCTTATTGCACAACTAAAAAAACAATAAAACATCGAAACCTGTCTATTAATATATAAACCTATCATATATTTTCTATCTTGAAATCAACTACGCTGAACAAAATGGCCCAAATAACATCACTTTCGACTATTAAAAAGGGCACTAGCCCTTTGAATTTCTAATCGAATGAGCCTTTTTTGAAGTTTCTACGACAAAGCCTTCTATAAAAACCTTATAAGCCCCCAGGGCATTACTTAAAACCCTTGCCCTGAGGGTTGTGGGGGATTGTCCTCCACAAAAATATATTTTCTATCTGGAAATCAACTATGCTGAACGAAATGGCATTCTGAAAATTTTGATTGGATGTGTTTGGGGGAATGATTAGCGTGGGAGGGGCTACTTGCCCTCCAATCCCTTTCGACTATTAAAAAAGGCACTATCCTTTTGAATTTCCAATCGAATGAGCCTTTTTTGAAGTTTCTACGACAAAGCCTTCTATAAAAACCTTATATGCCCCCAGGGCATAACTTAAAACCCTTGCCCTGAGGGTTGTGGGGGAGTGTCCTCCTCAAAAACATATTTTCTATCTGGAAATCAACTACGCTGAACAAAATGGCCATCTCAAAATTTTGATTTGATGTGTTTGAGGGAATGATGGGCGTGGGGGGCTAGTGTTCCTCCAATCCCTTTCGACTATTAAAAAAGGCACTATCCTTTTGAATTTCCAATCGAATGAGCCTTTTTTGAAGTTTTTATGACAACGCCCTCTATAAAAACCTTATATGCCCCCAGGACATAACTTAAAACCCTTGCCCTGAGGGTTGTGGGGGATTCTCCTCCCTAAAAACATGTTTTCTATGTGAAAATCAACTACGTTGAACAAAATGCCTATCTCAAAATTTTGATTGGATGTGTCAGGGGAATGATGGGTGTGGGGGAGGGGTTAGTTCCCCTCCAATCACTTTCGACTATTAAAAAGGGCACTATCCCTTTGATTTTCCAATCGAATGAGCCTTTTTGAAGTCTCTACGACAACGCCTTCTATAAAAACCTTATATACCCCCAGGGCATATCTTAAAACCCTTGCCCTGAAGGTTCTGGGGGAGTGTCCTCCTTAAAAACATATTTTCTATCTGGAAATCAACTACGCTGAACAAAATGGCTATCTCAAAATTTTGATTGGATGTTTTTGGGGA
This sequence comes from Artemia sinica, assembly GCA_027921565.1. Taxonomy (NCBI): domain Eukaryota; kingdom Metazoa; phylum Arthropoda; class Branchiopoda; order Anostraca; family Artemiidae; genus Artemia; species Artemia sinica. Next base: position 60,486 of record JAPEVW010000510.1, on the reverse strand, counting down.
AATGTTGGGCGTGGGGGGGGGGGGCTAGTTGCACTCCAATCACTTTCGACTATTAGAAAGGGCACTAGCCCTTTAATTTCCAATTGAATGAACCAGTTTTGAAGTTTCTACGACAACGCCTTCTATAAACACCTTATATGCCCCCAGGGCATAACTTAAAACCCTTGTCCTGAGGGTTGTGGGTGAGTGTCCTCCTCAAAAATATATTTTCTATCTGGAAATCAACTACGCTGAACAAAATGGCTATCTCAAAATTTTGATTGGATGTGTTTGGGGAAATGATGGGATTGGGGGGGGGGGGCTAGTTGCACTCCAATCACTTTCGACTATTAAAAAGGGCACTAGCCCTTTAATTTCCAATCGAATGAGCCTGTTTTGAAGTTTCTACGACAACGCCTTCTATAAAACCTCATATGCCCCCAGGGCATAACTTAAAATCCTTGCCCTGAGGGTTGTGGGGGAGTGTCCTCCTCAAAAATATATTTTTTATGTGGAAATCAACTTCCCTGAACAAAATGGCTATCTCAAAATTTTGATTGGATGCGTTTGAGAGAATGATGGGCGTGGGGGGGGGGCTAGTTGCCCTCCAATCAGTTTCGACTATTAAAAAGGGCACTAGAACTCTCGATTTCTAATTGAATGAGCCCTCTTTGAAGTTTCTACGATGACCCCTTCCGTATGAAGTGTCTCTTGAAAAAAATAAATAATAATAATAATAAAACATTGGAGCCGTATGGCCTTTACTATAGACAACGCTTCAGCGTTGCCTCTGATTTTGTTAACATGGGTCGCAATGCTTCACAAACTGTCAACATTTTAAGGAATGCTTGAGCTCTTCTCTCTTCAATTAGATTTCTGACAATAAATAGTAAGATAAAAAGTGCTGACAATTAGTTCCAAGTTATATGTTTTTCTTATATAACCTTAAATTTATATTTATTGTTTGCTGATTTACCACCAATTCAAATTTTAATCTCTAGTTACAATTTACGTATATATGTCTCTGGGGCATCAAATCGTGTAAAAAGTGATGCGCCGAGTCCAAACGTAGTAGTTTAGTGGTGAATTGCTGGCAAGTGGCTGTGCTAGTGTTACGCGAATGAAACGTTGATTTATCTTTTTTTAAATAAATTTTTACAGCCGTACAGCTTTTTTTTCCATCTTACTCGTCAAACTTAATTGACCAAGTGGCTGCACCTCCTCATTCTCCGCGACGCTTAGAGATAATTCTTAATAATATTATCTTAATAGAATTCTTAATAGTAGTGCCATTGCCAACTTTTTAGTCAACTAAAAAGTTAAAAGCTGGCCACCGAAAAACGACAAGCAAAGATAAAAAACGCTAATATCTTTAGAAGCTTCGAACGAGGCATGTTCAATGCCGATTAAAAAATAGAAAAGAACAGAAACGTCTAACAATAAGAAAAAGGGGATTGTTAAGAACAGTTAAGAACAAGTTAAGAACAGAAGGTGAAAATCACCTTCTGAAAACTAAAGCGCCATATTCTGAAAATCACAATATGGTGCTTTACTGAAAATGAATTATATTACAAATATTTTCTTACGTACAATTCCAAATGTTGTTTGTTAATCCATATATTTTTCTTGTATAACCTTAAATTTATATTTATTGTTTGCAGATTTACCACCAATTCAAATTTTAATCTCTAGTTACAATTTACGCAATTTGTGCAATTTATACTGTACATGTTATACGATGAAAGTTACAATGTTACATTTTCAAGTTACTGTGTTACATGTTTTGTTCTTTATCGGCAATTCTTTAGTTGAGTCTAGGCTATTATATCATTTCCAACAGTTTAATTAGGGGGAGGAGTGGATACGATACTCCTAGTTATGAATATGAACATACAAAACTATCTAAATAGTGGATTTGGTACTTGGTACGTGTTATAGCGACCACACTTTGTTCTTCAACTTTTTTTTATATTATTATTATTATTATTAATTTAGGATTTAAATTTAAATTTGTCCTTAGCGTAGTGATTTCTTTCTGTAATAGTTTATATTTTTGTGTATTACGTAAATAGAAGTAAAAATAAGTCAAATCAGTAATGAAACCGGTTTTATGTATCCACTCGGAAGTACTCAGCTTTGCCTGAGCGAGATAAAATACTATGCAGGTATATTTCAATTAAATATCGTGTTTAATAAATAGAGGTGGTTAAGTTATGTATTTAATATAATACGTTCTGGGTAGCCTGCTTTCCATAATTCTCTGTTGTAGTTTCCATAATTTTGTTACTAAAGCATTATATTTTCTGAACCTGCAATCTATTTTGCAAGAATCACTTCTTAAAGAGATGTAAACTCTGTGATGTTGTCTAAATCTGTCCTTGGCGACGCCAGATCATGATCAAGTTATCCACCGGACCATATTTCAAACTTTCAGCCTTGTCACTTAAACGATACAAATTATGCGGAATAATTTCCTAAGGACCGACTTCTTCTTGGATGAGTGCTTCACGTCATATCTTTTCAGATTATGTTTGAAAAATATATTTCGTTTGTTGGGTATCAACAGGCTATATCTCATTACTTTAAATTTTGCTGCAGAGAAAATCATTTTTTATATACTCCTGAAGTGCTTTTTTTGTGTAGATGACTTGTCACAGATACGGGTTATTTTGTAGATGCCCAATTATTTTTTGCAAAGAATAAATTTAAGAAAATAGTGAACTTTTAAAATAATGAGAAGAAAAAGCTCATAAATATCCTATTCGCTTTTTTGGACTGTTGAGTATTTTCGAAGTTATAAGCTTACGAAAATTGTAACTATAATTTTGAAAATGTAATTTTGGAAGTTACAATATAAATATGCATAATTTCTATTTTATAAAACAGTTTCAGTATATAAAACTTTTAGAAAACTAAATAGTGTTTTCTAAGTGGTGGTAACTAGTACTTTACCTTTAGGTATTATTTTCACATTTGACCAAATGGTAGATTTAGTTTTTCCTCTTTGTTTCTGGTATGTCAAATATTTGCATAATAACTGCAAAAACATGAAGCAAACTCTTGTAATTCTAATTAATATCCTAAATATTTGCAGAGTAAACACTCCTTCCACTTAAGACGAGATTCATTGTTTATTTTGTTGTTCAACGAGGTTTTTATGGGGAGTAATTTTTGCTAGTTTTTTCGACTAGTTGTGGCTTTAATAAGTAAGTACGAAAGAATTAATAGGAAATTTGTCAAAAGATATTTGTCAAAAGATATGTCAAAATTTGTCAACAAATTTGTCAAAAGAAACCAAAAGGCACCAATAAACCTTTCTTGCATAATAAGCTGGAAGGATTATTCATGAATTGTGCCTATTACTGTTTAGTTGGAAAGCCTGGTAAAAAATAAAGTTAAATGTGACTAAAGCCAACAAAGCCTTTCTTTGGCTACAGAGTAAAAGAAAAAGTCACATAAACGTGTATAAGTGATCTTATATATTCATTCTCATTAAATAGAGAAAAAAACATATTTATTCAATAAGCTAAACTTTTCTTTTTGTAAAAGCGTCTTCTAAATACGTTGATATTCTACATATAATGAGTAGAGATGCAGTTTTAAAACCACTTTAAACAGAATTTCCTTTATACCAAATAAATCTTATTTTGTCTAAGAAATATCTTCCATTATCCCAAAACAAAACTAGCGGTGGCTCGAGAAACACACGAATCATCCTTTTAATCAATGCAAAGCGGGTAGCTATAATCTTTACAACTTAATCCTTTTCCAATCCTATTAAATCTTGTTCTAATAGAAAGGCAATTAGTTCTAAGGTATAACAACCATTTGCATGCCGACTGTCAAATATATCTATTATTGCTACCTTTATAAATATTTGTTAAATAGATAGGCCTACTTGTTTGGATATCACTGTTTGAAGTTAAAATAAGTTATAACCTTTCTGTGGATGACAGCTATAAATATTAGTGTCGTTATTAATAATATACATATATTTCTATTCTTTCACGTTCAAGGAGCAGCTAATGGTTTTAATTGCAATTTTTCGGCGGATAATTTACTACATCACGAAATGCTGTTTACATCCAGCTTGCCAATACGGCGTATCTGCGATATCTATGGAATGTCTTGGGCTATTAAGTTGAAACTTTCGGGGAATGATGAGGGTGGTGCAGAACTGAATATGAAGACAATATTTACACCCAGCTTGTCAATAGGGCGTATCTTAAATATCTCAGGAACGGCTAGGGCTGTTTTGGTGAAACTTTCAGCAAATATTGAACTAAATCAAAAGACGTTATGCAAAATCAAGGTTGTCAAAAAGGAGTATCTACAATAAATCATGAATATTAAATAGTTTTAAGTTGAACCTTTTAGTGAATGCTGAGGAGGATGCTGAACTGGATAAACCTACATTATTGTCAAAATGTTGTATCTGCAATATCCCAGAAATACCTACTACTACTACTATAACTACTACTAAGGCTTTGGGTATTAAAGGGAAATTTTCGGAAAATTTCAAGAGAAATTCTCAGAAAATGTTAATTCACGGAAAATTCCCCACCCCAATGGAAAATTCCCCTACACACAATTAAGCATCTAAAGAGAAAGCACAAAATAGGTATTTCAAAATGTCGATCAGTCACCCAGTAGAAGTTATAAGCCTAAGAAAAGTTTCCTGATTTTCGAAAAATCCTAGAAAAAGTTTGATTTTGCCCCAAAGAGAACAAAGCTCCTATCAATTGAAAAAAAAAATATGAAAATATCAATCGATTTAAAATTATGAAAAAACTAAGGATTGAGCTTCCAGCTGCAGAGGGAGTAATGTCATATGGAGGCACATTCGTTAGTAAAACGTCAAGTGATCCATGAAACACAAATTCTTGATGTGGGCATTCGCCTTTATGATTTAACTCAGTTAATTCAAATAATTTTTCATAAAATTATGTTTGATATAATGAAATTGAGCTTTTGCCTCTCGTCATGGTTTTATAGAGAATGAATTTTTGCTGGACAAGTCACTTAAGACTTAGTAGCCTGTTACCAAGAACTGTTTGATATACTAGATATAATTTAAAGCTTTCAAACTTTACAGAAAATACATGAATGTAAGTTTTCCTACGAGCTTTTACATCTTGTTATGGTTTTGCCGAGAATGAATATTATCCTCTGGTTAGCTGTTGATGTAAAAATTGAACGATCCTTTTGTCACATGATCTTTTTTTGTGTAAATTCTTATAGATGACTTGTTGAAACATTGAACTATTTTTTTTCTTCTTTTTAAGGATCCACATGGACCCCAAGAGGGCGTGGCCGGCTATTTGGTTTGGGACGGGGGTCTGTGGCGTGACTTGGTAAGCTCAGCCAGAGTCAAACCAGCTCTAAATTAAATAAAAGAACAAGTTTTTTTTAACTGAAAGTAAGGCACGAAGTTAAAACTTAAAACGAACAGAAATTATTCCGTATATGAAACGGGCTGTCCCCTCCTCAACGCCTCGCTCTTTACGCTAAAGTTTTTTATTGTTTAAAAAAAATAGAGTTCTGAGAAAGTCAAACTTTAGCGTAAATAGCGAAAGTAGAGGTCTAAGTTATACTTTGCTTGCCTGTATAGGAATTCCCATGTTATTTGCTTGCCTGTATAGGAATTCCCATGTTATTTGCTTGCGTGTATAGGAATTCCCATGTTATTTGCTTGCGTGTATAGGAATTCCCATGTTATTTGCTTGCGTGTATAGGAATTCCCATGTTATTTGCTTGCAGCTATAGGACCATGTTATTTGCTTACCTGTATAGGAATTCCCATGCTATTTTAAAGGATTATGTTCCCTCCCATGCTATTCTAAGGGTTTATGTACTCTTGCGTGCCATTTTAAGGACTTATGTTCCCTCCCATGCTATTCTATGGAAGCTATAGGAAAACATTTCTATGGAAGCTCTACACCTTTTCAAAGAGAGTGAGTATTAAGAATTGTTTGACGTGCAAATTGCCAAAAAAATTAAGTTTTGAGGAGATTACGTTCCTTGGCACCTTTTCATGTTTTCAATCAGATGGGTTTTGAAAGCACAGTGTGTACATGTGTGTAGGCTTTGTTATTTAAAAAATTTGACGCTACAATCAGAATTCTTTGATTGACATTTGCAAAAAAGGGTTTAGCATTTGCAAATTTGATCCTATTAAGGTGGAAAAAAAAGAGTTTAGCATTTGCGAATACTTCAGAGCTGACTTGCTAGCGAAAAACCCGTGTGATTGACTTGAAATAAAAATTTTTAACAGGAAATGGCTTAAAAGTGTTTTGGGGGAGATGGGATGATTGTGTACTGTATGATACACAAGTGATGTTTGGACAGTGTTGTCAATTTAAAATAGTTTAACGTTATACTATACGAAGAAGTAAAACGATTTTTTTTGTTAAATAAGTAGTTCTTGTATCTTTTAAAAGAGGTTTACGGGGTTTGAGAGACTCGGTTGCCTGATTCCGTGTGGTTTTTCTTTACTTAGTGCTCATTAAAAACGAAATTTTTGTGTTAAATAATTAGTTCTTGTATCTGTTAAAAGCTCATTAGTTTATAAGACGGATCGTGAAAATCCCAAGGTTTTGTGTACCAAGAATGGACCGGAGGTAGCCTCCCCTACATACACGAATGGATATCGCTAGAATATTTTAAGACGGGCTTTGTTATTTAAAAAATTGGACGCTACAATCAGAATTGTTTGATTGACATTTGAAAAAAAGGGGTAATGGATTTGTGAATTGGAGTGTAGGTTTGACATCACCAGGCACGTGCGAGGGAAATTTTTTGTTGGTGGGGGGGGGGAGGCTTAAAAAGGTAAAAATGGGTGAACTACATTAGTTTATAAGACGGATCGTGAAAATCCCAAGGTTTTGTATACCAAGAATGGACCGGAGGTAGCCTCCCCTACATACACGAATGGATATCACTAGAATATTTTAAGACGGGCTTTGTTATTTAAAAAATTGGATGCTACAATCAGAATTGTTTGATTGGCATTGGCAAAAAAAAGGGGTAATGAATTTGTGAATTGGAGTGTAGGTTTAACATCACCAGGCACGCGCGAGGAAATTTTTTTGTTGGTGGGGGGTTTAAAAAGATAAAAATGGGTGAACTACATTAGTTTATAAGACGGATCGTGAAAATCCCAAGGTTTTGTGTACCAAGAATGGACCGGAGGTAGCCTCCCCTACATACACGAATAGATGTCGCTAGAATATTTTAAGACGGGCTTTGTTATTTAAAAAATTGGATGCTACAATCAGAATTGTTTGATTGGCATTTGCAAAAAAAGGGGTAATTAATTTGTGAATTGGAGCGTAGGTTTGACATCACCAGGCACGTGCGAGGGAAAGTTTTTGTTGGTGGGGGGTTTAAAAAGGTAAAAATGGGTGAACTACATTAGTTTATAAGACGGATCGTGAAAATCCCAAGGTTTTGTGTACCAAGAATGGACCGGAAACAACTTCAACCGTGCGCAGCCCCCCGCGATCAGAAATTAAATTATAAAAAAGTTTCTTCAACTGAAAGTAAGGAGCAACATCAAAACTTAAACGGGCAGAAATAGAGACTGTTTCCAAAGATTTAGGATTCATTAACTTTAATGTTGCCAGTCAAAAGCTATGAGCTTGAGAAAATTGCCTGATTAACGAAAAATGGAGAAACAACCTCCAAAAGTCGACAGGAATGGGATTGTGTTGAGGGGGGAATTTTCCATGGAAGAGGGGAGGGTATTTTTACGTGAAAACAACTTCAACCGTACCCAGTCCTCCGCGATCAGAAATCAAATTATAAAAAACTTTCTTCAACTGAAAGTAAGGAGCAACATCAAAAGTTAAAATGGCAGAAATAGAGGGTGTTTCCAAAGATTTAGGATTCATTAACTTTAATGTTGCCAGTCAAAAGCTTCGAGCTTGAGAAAATTGCCTGATTATCAAAAAATGGAGAAACACCCTCCAAAAGTCGACAGGAATGGGATTGACTTGAGGGGGGAATTTTCCATGAAGAGGGGGAGGGTATTTTTACGTGAAAAAAACTTCAACCGTGCCCAGCCCCCCGCGATCAGAAATTAAATTATAAAAAAGTTTCTTCAACTGAAAGTAAGGAGCAACATCAAAACTTAAACGGGCAGAAATAGAGGCTGTTTCCAAAGATTTAGGATTCATTAACTTTAGTGTTGCCAGTCAAAAGCTAAGAGTTTGAGAAAATTGCCTGATTATCGAAAAATGACGAAAACTCCCTCCAAAAGTCGACAGGAATGGAATTGTCTTAAGGGGGGAATTTTCCATGGAAGAGGGGGAGGGTATTTTTACGTGAAAACAACTTCAATCGTGCCCAGCCCCCCACATTTTTAACATGAAGTGGCTGAAAAGTGTTTTTTTTTGGGGGGGGGATGGGTATTAGTCTCTCATAGGCGTGTGTTGTCTGAAACCTATAAAAATAAACTATTTCCGTAAAATCTGAGCTAATAAGGGTTTTGACCGTAAACTCTAGTTTTTTTTGTAAGAAAATTATGGAAAATACAATTATCTGGTACAGGTGTGAAACTTAAGTCTATTTTTTGATTGAAAAATAAAACTATATCCGTAAAATCTGAACTAATAATTCAATATTTTATTTTTCATAAAAACAAACTTTTTTTTTTAACTTCGAAATTTTTCAACTTTATTTATTTTTTTCTTTTTGTACATATCTTAAAATTTCAAAATATGCTTACGGTTCTAACAATTTCGCTCTATGATTGGTCAGAGACATGATGTGGCTTTCCCACTGGTATTCTATGACCGCTTATCGACACCACCTAGTCTATTGCATGTATTAAATCAGTATTTTTTACGCAGTGGAACGATAAACACATAAGTCATATCTTAAAAAAAAAGTGAAGATGGAACATTTTAATAGAATGTATAGTAATAGAGTAATAGAGTAATGTATATTTTTTGTATTAATATTCTACATGACATTATTTCATTGAAAATATATTATGCATTACATTGTTATGTGTTCATTATTTTTAGAGTAAGCTAGCATATCGAACATTCGTTTTTCAAGCAGACTGTTTTTCGAGCCAAAAATAGACTAAAGTTTCAGATTTGAACCAGAGAATTGTATTTTCCATAATTTTCTTACAAAAAAAAACTAGAGTTTACGACAAAAAACCCTTATTAGCTCAAATTTTATAGAAATAGTTTTTTTTTTAACTTCGAAATTTTTCAACTTTATTTATTTTTTTCTTTTTGTACATATCTTAAAATTTCAAAATATGCTTACGGTTCTAAGAATTGTGCTCTATGATTGGTCAGAGACATGATGTGGCTTTCCCACTGGTATTCTATGACCGGTTATCGACACCCCCTAGTCTATTGCATGTATTAAATAAGTATTTTTTACGCAGTGGAACGATAAACACATAAGTCATATCTTAAAAAAACAAAAAGTAAAGATGGAACATTTTAATAGAGTGTGTTCACATAACAAGGTTATTGTAGCATTGAATGCCGACATGGAGAAGTATTTAAACTATGAAACAAGTACAAGTGGTAGCACTATCGGAAACGTATGCGTGCGTTGTCATGACAGTGAGAGTTTAGATTTCTTTGGAGCACCTAAGAATTTCTATTATACAAATGCTGGATATGCGAAATTATCATTTCCCACGATGATTACACTCAAAGAGAATGCTAACATAAAAATAATTGTTGATGATAGAGGACAACTCCTTGCTACTGCTGCAGGTAACATATTACCTACGGATACATCCAATCATCAGCTTGCGGGTATTAGCATTCAACGGAAGGCTAATAAAAGAAAGGCCTACTCTGCTACTAATACCGTAAACCATATCTTGTTTACGTGCCGAAACTGTTACCTGTGTAGAAATAATGTGTTAATAGACAGTGAAATTGTCAGAAAAATAAAAATGGCATTGTCAGAAAATATCACTACATAATATAAAGATGAAACGATGAAAAACAAAGCACCAGAAAACGTTACTGGCATTGATCAAACAGTCAATGAATCAAATAATACCAAAGACGAAAAACATATTGAGCCTGTCGATGACACACCAGTAAAAATTGTGTATGATTCAAAATGGAATAATGATTATTCTACTGATTACGAACTAAGAGAAGACAATAGCTATAGTATCAAGAGAGAACATGGTGAACCATTTTATGGAACAGATTCAAAATGTCCAAAGTTATTCATTGATATTAATAATGTATAATAATATATATTTTTTGTATTAATATTCTATATGACATTATTTCATTAAAAATATATTATGCATTACATTGTTATGTGTTCATTATTTTTAGAGTAGGCTAGCATATCGAACATTCGTTTTTCAAGCAGACTGTTTTTCAATCCGAAAATAGACTAAAGTTTCAGATTTGAACCAGAGAATTGTATTTTCCATAATTTTCTTACAAGAAACTAGATTTTACGGCCAAAAAACCCTTATTAGCTCAAATTTTATAGAAATAGTTTTATATTTAGATCTGAAAATAGACTAAAGTTTCAGATTTGAACCAGAGAATTGTATTTTTTCATAATTTTTTTACAAAAAACTAGAGTTTACGGCCAAAAACCCTTATTAGCTCAGATTTTATAGAAATAGTTTTATTTTTCGATCCGAAAATAGACTAAAGATTCAGATTTGAACCAGAGAATTGTATTTTCCATAATTTTCTTCCAAGAAACTAGAGTTTACGGCCAAAAACCCTTATTAGCTCAGATTTTATAGAAATAGTTTTATTTTTCGATCCGAAAACAGACTAAATTTTCAGATTTAAACCAGAGAATTGTATTTTCCATAATTTTCTTACATCTTTGGAAATGGTTAACAATAACAAACATGTTTTCGACCAGATGGGTTTTTGAAAGCACATTCAGCATGGCGTGCGCTATTTTTTTTTATCAAAACTTAAACGGGCAGAAATAGAGGTTGTTTCCAAAGATTTAAACTATGAAAAACAAAGCACCAGCAAACGTTACTGGCATTGATCAAACAGTCAATGAATCAAATAATACCAAAGACGAAAAATATATTGAGCCTGTCGATGACACACCAGTAAAAATTGTGTATGATTCAAAATGGAATAATGATTATTCTACTGATTACGAACTAAGAGAAGACAATAGCTATAGTATCAAGAGAGAAAATGGTGAACCGTTTTATGGAACAGATTCAAAATGTCCAAAGTTGTTCATTGATATTAATAATGTATGATAATATATATTTTTTGTATTAATATTCTACATGACATTATTTCATTAAAAATATATTATGCATTACATTGTTATGTGTTCATTATTTTTAGAGTTAAGCTAGCATATCGAACATTCATTTTTCAAGCAGACTGTTTTTCGAGACAAAAATAGACTAAAGTTTCAGATTTGAACCAGAGAATTGTATTTTCCATAATTTTCTTACAAAAAAAGACTAGAGTTTACGACAAAAAACCCTTATTAGCTCAAATTTTATAGAAATAGTTTTATTTTTCGATCTGAAAATAGACTAAAGTTTCAGATTTGAACCAGAGAATTGTATTTTTTCATAATTTTCTTACAAAAAAACTAGAGTTTACGGCCAAAAACCCTTATTAGCTCAGATTTTATAGAAATAGTTTTATTTTTCGATCCGAAAATAGACTAAAGTTTCAGATTTGAACCAGAGAATTGTATTTTCCATAATTTTCTTACATTTTTGGAAATGGTTAACGATAACAAACATGTTTTCGACCAGATGGGTTTTTGAAAGCAAATTCAGCATGGCGTGCGCAATTTTTTTTTATCAAAACTTAAACGGGCAGAAATAGAGGTTGTTTCCAAAGATTTAAACTATGAAAAACAAAGCACCAGCAAACGTTACTGGCATTGATCAAACAGTCAATGAATCAAATAATACCAAAGACGAAAAATATATTGAGCCTGTCGATGACACACCAGTAAAAATTGTGTCTGGTTCAAAATGGAATAATGATTATTCTACTGATTACGAACTAAGAGAAGACAATAGCTATAGTATCAAGAGGGAACATGGTGAACCATTTTATGGAACAGATTCAAAATGTCCAAAGTTGTTCATTGATATTAATAATGTATGATAATATATATTTTTTGTATTAATATTCTACATGACATTATTTCATTAAAAATATATTATGCATTACATTGTTATGTGTTCATTATTTTTAGAGTTAAGCTAGCATATCGAACATTCGTTTTTCAAGCAGACTGTTTTTCGAGCCAAAAATAGACTAAAGTTTCAGATTTGAACCAGAGAATTGTATTTTCCATAATTTTCTTACAAAAAAAACTAGAGTTTACGACCAAAAACCCTTATTAGCTCAAATTTTATAGAAATAGTTTTATTTTTCGATCTGAAAATAGACTAAAGTTTCAGATTTGAACCAGAGAATTGTATTTTTTCATAATTTTCTTACAAAAAACTAGAGTTTACGGCCAAAAACCCTTATTAGCTCAGATTTTATAGAAATAGTTTTATTTTTCGATCCGAAAATAGACTAAAGTTTCAGATTTGAACCAGAGAATTGTATTTTCCATAATTTTCTTACATTTTTGGAAATGGTTAACGATAACAAACATGTTTTCGACCAGATGGGTTTTTGAAAGCAAATTCAGCATGGCGTGCGCTATTTTTTTTTATCAAAACCTAAACGGGCAAAAATAGAGGTTGTTTCCAAAGATTTAGGATTCATTAACTTTAGTGTTGCCAGCCAAAAGCTATTAACTTGAGAAAATTGTCTGATTATCGAAAAATGGGGAAACACCCTCCAAAAGTCGACAGGAATGGTATTGTCTTGAGGGGTGAATTTTCCATGGAAGAGGGGAAGGGTATTTTTACATGAAAACACAACTTCAACCATGACCCGCAATCAGAAATTAAATTATAAAAAAAGTTTCTTCAACTGAAAGTAAAAAGCAACATCAAAACTTATACGGTCAGAAAAAGAGGCTGTTTCCAAAGATTTAGAATTCATTAACTTTTGTGGTATCAGTCAAAAGCTATGAGCTTGTGAAAATTGCCTGATTATCGAAAAATAGGGAAACCCCCTCCAAAAGTCGACAGGAATGGTATTGTCTTGAGGGGGGGAGGAGGATTTTCCATGGAAGAGGGGAAGGGTATTTTTACATGCCCCCTCCGGCGCGCCGGAGGGGGGCATTAAATAGTCGAATTTATGCTGATACACACACACACACAGAGACGACACACACACACATAGCGAGGACACATGCACAGAGACGACACACACACACAGAGACGACACACACACACACACAGAGACGATACACACACACACACACAGACGACACACACATAGCGACGACACATGCACAGAGAGGACACACACACAGAGACGACGCACACACAAAGTGACGACTTACACACTAAAGTTAATGAATCCTAAATCTTTAGAAACAGCCTCTATTTCTGCCCGTTTAAGTTTTGATGTTGCTCCTTACTTTCAGTTGAAGAAACTTTTTTATAATTTAATTTCTGATTGCGGGGCACGGTTGAAGTTGTTTTCATGTAAAAATACCCTTCCCCTCTTCCATGGAAAATTCCCCCCCCCCCTCAAGACAATACTATTCCTGTCGACTTTTGGAGGGTGTTTCCCCATTTTTCGATTTTCAGGCAATTTTCACAAGCTCATAGCTTTTGACTGACAACACTAAAGTTAATGAATTCTAAATCTTTGGAAACAGCCTCTATTTCTGACCGTTTAAGTTTTGATGTTGCTCCTTACTTTTATTTGAAGAAACTTTTTTTATAATTTAATTTCTGATTGCGGGCCATGGTTGAAGTTGTGTTTTCATGTAAAAATCCCCTTCCCCTTTTCTATGGAAAATTCCCCCCTCAAGACAATACCATTCCTGTCGACTTTTGGAGGGTGTTTCCCCATTTTTCGATAATCTGACAATTTTCTCAAGTTCATAGCTTTTGACTGGCAACACTAAAGTTAATGAATCGTAAATCTTTGGAAACAACCTCTATTTCTGCCCGTTTAAGTTTTTATAAAAAAAAATAGCGCACGCCATGCTGAATGTGCTTTCAAAAACCCATCTGGTCGAAAACATGTTTGTTATCGTTAACCATTTCCAAAGATGTAAGAAAATTATGGAAAATACAATTCTCTGGTTCAAATTTGAAACCTCAGTCTATTTTCGGATCGAAAAATAAAACTATTTCTATAAAATCTGAGCTAATAAGGGTTTTTTGGCCGTAAACTCTAGTTTCTTGGAATAAAATTATGGAAAATACAATTCTCTGGTTCAAATCTGAAACTTTAGTCTATTTTCGGATCGAAAAATAAAACTGTTTCTATAAAATCTGAGCTAATAACGGTTTTTGGCCGTAAGCTCTAGTTTTTTGGAAGAAAATTATGAAAAAATACAATTCTCTGGTTCAAATCTGAAACTTTAGTCTATTTTCAGATCGAAAAATAAAACTATTTCTATAAAATTTGAGCTAATAACGGTTTTTGGTCGTAAACTCTAGTTTTTTTTGTAAGAAAATTATGGAAAATACAATTCTCTGGTTCAAGTCTGAAACTTTAGTCTTTTTTTGGCTGCAAAAACAGTCTGCTTGAAAAACGAATGTTCGATATGCTAGCTTACTCTAAAAATAATGAGCACATAACAATGTAATGCATAATATATTTTTAATGAAATAATGTCATGTAGAATATTAATCCAAAAAATATATATTATTATACATTATTAATGTCAATGAACAACTTTGGACATTTTGAATCTGTTCCATAAAATGGTTCACCATGTTCTCTCTTGATACTATAGCTATTGTCTTCTCTTAAATCGTAATCAGTAGAATAATCATTATTCCATTTTGAATCATACACAATTTTTACTGGTGTGTCATCGACAGGCTCAATATGTTTTTCGTCTTTGGTATTATTTGATTCATTGACTGTTTGATCAATGCCAGTAACGTTTCCTGGTGCTTTGTTTTTCATCGTTTCATCTTCATATTCCGTAGTGATATTTTCTGACAATGCCATTTTTATTTTTCTGACAATTTCACTGTCTATTAACACATTATTTTTACACAGGTAACAGTTTCGGCAGGTAAATAAGATATGGTTTACGATATTAGTAGCAGAGTAGGCCTTTCTTTTATTAGCCTTCCGTTGAATTCTAATACCCGAAAGCTGATGATTGGATGTATCCGTAGGTAATGTGTTACCTGCAGCAGTAGCAAGGAGTTGTCCTCTATCATCAACAATTATTTTTATGTTAGCATTCTCTTTGAGTGTAATCATCTCTGGGAATGATAATTTCGCATATCCAGCATTTGTATAAAAGAAATTCTTAGGTGCTCCAAAGAAATCTAAACTCTCACTGTCATGACAACGCACGCATACGTTTCCGATAGTGCTACCATTTGTACTTGTTTCATAGTTTAAATACTTCTCCTTGTCGGCATTCAATGCTACAATAACCTTGTTATGTGAACACGTTCTATTAAAATGTTCCATCTTCACTTTTTTTTATAGATATTACTTATGGGTTTATCGTTCCACTGCGTAAAAAGTACTGATTTAATACATGCAATAGACTAGGTGGTGTCAATAACTGGTCATAGAATACCAGTGGGAAAGCCACATCATGTCTCTGACCAATCATAGAGCACAATTGTTAGAACCGTAAGCATATTTTGAAATTTTAAGATATGTACAAAAAGAAAAAAATAAATAAAGTTGAAAAATTTCGAAGTTTAAAAAAAAAGTTTGTTTTTATGAAAAAAAAATATTGAATTATTAGTTCAGATTTTATGGATATAGTTTTATTTTTAAATCCAAAAATAGACTTAAGTTTCACACCTGTACCAGAGAATTGTATTTTCCATAATTTTCTTACAAAAAAAAACTAGAGTTTAGGGTTAAAACCCTTATTAGCTCAGATTTTACGGAAATAGTTTATTTTTATAGGTTTCAGACAACAAACACCTATGAGAGACTAATACCCATCCCTCCCCCAAAAAAAACACTTTTCAGCAATTTCATGTTAAAAATGCGGGGGGCTGGGCAAGGTTGAAGTTGTTTTCACGTAAAAATACCCTCCCCCTCTTCCATGGAAAATTCCCCCTCAAGACAATTCCATTCCTGTCGACTTTTGGAGGGTTTTTCCTTATTTTTCGATAATCAGGCAATTTTCTCAAGCTCATAGCTTTTGACTGGCAACATTAAAGTTTTGATAATGAATCCTAAATCTTTGGAAACAGCCTCTATTTCTGCCCGTTTAAGTTTTGATGTTGCTCCTTACTTTCAGTTGAAGAAACTTTTTTATAATTTAATTTCTGATCGCGGGGGGCTGGGCACGGTTGAAGTTGTTTTCACGTAAAAATACCCTCCCCTTCTTCCATGGAAAATTCCCCCCTCAAGACAATCCCATTCCTGTCGACTTTTGGAGGGTTTTTCTTCATTTTTCGATAATCAGGCAATTTTCTCAAGCTCATAGCTTTTGACTGGCAACATTAAAGTTAATGAATCCTAAATCTTCGGAAACAGCCTCTATTTCTGCCCGTTTAAGTTTTGATGTTCCTCCTTACTTTCAGTTGAAGAAACTTTTTTATAATTTAATTTCTGATCGCGGAGGGCTGGGCATGGTTGAAGTTGTTTCCGGTCCATTCTTGGTACACAAAACCTTGGGATTTTCACGATCCGTCTTATAAAGTAATGTAGTTCACCCATTTTTACCTTTTTAAACCCCCCACCAACAAAAAATTTCCCTCGCACATGCCTGGTGATGTCAAACCAACACTCCAATTCACAAATTCATTACCCCGTTTTTTTGCAAATGCCAATCAAACAATTCTGATTGTAGCATCCAATTTTTTAAATAACAAAGCCCGTCTTAAAATATTCTAGCGATATCCATTCGTGTATGTAGGGGAGGCTACCTCCGGTCCATTCTTGGTACACAAAACCTTGGGATTTTCACAATCCGTCTTATAAACTAATGTAGTTCACCCATTTTTACCTTTTTAAACCCCCCACCAACAAAAAATTTCCCTCGCACGTGTCTGGTGATGTCAAACTTACTCTCCAATTCACAAATTCATTACCCCTTTTTTTTGCAAATGCCAATCAAACAATTCTGATTGTAGCATCCAATTTTTTAAATAACAAAGCCCGTCTCAAGATATTCTAGTGATATCCATTTGTGTATGTAGGGGAGGCTACCTCCGGTCCATTCTTGGTACACAAAACCTTGGGATTTTCACGATCCGTCTTATAAACTAATATAGTTCACCCATTTTTACCTTTTTAAGCCCCCCCCCCCACCAACAAAAAATTTCCCTCGCACGTGCCTTGTGATGTCAAACCTACACTCCAATTCACAAATCCATTACCCCTTTTTTGCAAATGTCAATCAAAGAATTCCGATTTTAGCGTCCAATTTTTTCAATAACAAAGCCCGTCTTAAAATATTCTAGCGATATCCATTCGTGTATGTAGGGGAGGCTACCTCCGGTCCATTCTTGGTACACAAAACCTTGGGATTTTCACGATCCGTCTTATAAACTAATGAGCTTTTAACAGATACAAGAACTACTTATTTAACACAAAAATTTCGTTTTTAATGAGCACTAAGTAAAGAAAAACCACACGGAATCAGGCAACCGAGTCTCTCAAACCCCGTAAAGCTCTTTTAAAAGATACAAGAACTACTTATTTAACAAAAAAGTTCGTTTTACTTCTTCGTATAGTATAACGTTAAACTATTTTAAATTGACAACACTGTCCAAACATCACTTGTGTATTATACAGTACACAATCATCCCATCTCCCCCAAAACACTTTTCAGCCATTTCTTGTTAAAAATTTTTATTTCAAGTCAATCACACGGGTTTTTCGCTAGCAAGTCGGCTCTGGAGTATTCGCAAATGCTAAACTCTTTTTTTTTCACCTTAATAGGATCAAATTTGCAAATGCTAAACCCTTTTTTGCAAATGTTAATCAAAGAATTCTGATTGTAGCGTCCAATTTTTTAAATAACAAAGCCTACACACATGTACACACTGTGCTTTAAAAACCCATCTGATTGAAAACATGAAAAGGTGCCAAGGAACGTAATCTCCTCAAAACTTATTTTTTTTTGGCAATTTGCACGTCAAACAATTCTTAATACTCACTCTCTTTGAAAAGGTGTAGAGCTTCCATAGAAATGTTTTCCTATAGCTTCCATAGAATAGCATGGGAGGGAACATAAGTCCTTAAAATGGCACGCAAGAGAACATAAACCCTTGGAATAGCATAAGAGGGAACATAAGCCCTTAAAATAGCATGGGAGGGAACATAAGCCTTTAAAATAGCATGGAAAGTCCTATACAGGTAAGCAAATAATATGGTCCTATTGCTGCAAGCAAATAACATGGGAATTCCTATACAGGCAAGCAAATAACATGGGAATTCCTATACACACAAGCAAATAACTTGGTCCTATAGCTGCAAGCAAATAACATGGGAATTCCTATACACGCAAGCAAATAACATGGGAATTCCTATACACGCAAGCAAATAACATAGGAATAGCATGGGAATTCCTATACAGGTAAGCAAATAACATGGTCCTATTGCTGCAAGCAAATAACATGGGAATTCCTATACAGGCAAGCAAATAACATGGGAATTCCTATACACGCAAGCAAATAACTTGGTCCTATAGCTGCAAGCAAATAACATGGGAATTCCTATACACGCAAGCAAATAACATGGGAATTCCTATACACGCAAGCAAATAACATAGGAATTCCTATACACGCAAGCAAATAACATGGGAATTCCTATACAGACAAGCAAAGTATAACTTAGACCTCTACTAGCGAAGCGTTGAAGAGGGGACAGCCCCTTTCATATACGGAATAATTTCTGTTCGTTTTAAGTTTTAACGTCGTTCCTTACTTTCAGTTAAAAAAAACCTGTTTTTTTAATTTAATTTTTGAACGTTTTTAAATTAATACATGAATAATTACAACAAAATTTTCATATAAATTTTACTTTTATTTGGTTATCTCGAATTTTGTTTAATTTTATTTACAAACGTTTTTATTAGTAATAAATATACGTAACTTACGAATTAACTTACGTAACGAACTTCTATATTCATATATTTTTAATACGTCTATTAGGGGGTTCGCGCCCTAGTCAATACCTTGCTCTTTAAGCTAAAGTTAGAATTTTGTTCCAGTTCTTTAAAAATGACCTCTTAATCACAAAGGCCGTTAATTGGAATAAGTAGCTCTTATGAAAGTACTAAAAAATCTTTGGCTTACAGAGCTAGGCATTCACTAGCGGGTGAACCCAATCATATAGGTAATATTTTCTGTTTGTTTTAAGTTTTGATCTTGCTCCTTACTTTCAGTTGAAAAACTTGTTGTTTTTTTTTATTTAATTTCTAATCTTTTTTTTAAATAATGCTGGGAAATCCGGCGCCCCCTTCATAGCAATGTCCCTCCCCCCATGACAAATTTCTTCATGGAAAGATCTTCCCACATAACCCCCGACCCAACCCCCTCCCCCCCCCCCCCAATAACCAGAAAAAATTCCCCCTGAAAACGTCTGTATATTCCAAATAACCACTACAATACGCTAACATTGGGTAAAGTTCATAACTTTCAGCCCTTCTTCCGGGGACTTCGGTGGATTAAGTCATCCTAAAAGATATACTTATCATATTTTTGACCATGCTGAACAAAATGGCTATCTCAAAATTTTGATCGGGTGACTTTGGGAAAAAAATTTGCGTGGGAGGGGGCCTAGTTGCCCTCCATTTTTATGGTCACTTAAAAAGGGCACTAGAACTTTTAATTTTCGTTCCAATGAACCCTATCATGATATTTTAGGACGACTGGGTAAATACGATCACCCCTGGGAAAAAAAACACAAAAAAAACAAATAAACACATTTCCGTGATCCTTCTTCTGGCAAAAAATGCAAAATTCCACATTTTTATAGATAGGAGCTTGAAACCTCTACAGTAGGGTTCTCTAATACGCCAAATAAGATGGTGTGATTTTAATTAAGATTCTATAGCTTTTAGGGGGCCTTTCCCCCTTTTTTCGAAAAGCAGGCACATTTTCTCAGGCGCGTAACCTTTGATGGGTAGGACTAAACTTGGTTAAATTTATATATTTGAAATCAGCATTAAAATATAATTCTTTTGGTGTATCTATTGGTATCAAAATCCCGTTTTCTAGAGTTTTGGTTACCATTGAGCCGGGTTGCTCCTTACTTACAGTTTGTTACCACGAACTGTTTGATGGGTACCTGTCTTGACTCTAAGTAGACATAGTTTTGACTCTATAGTCCCAAATAACACAACTGGGACACTAGAACTTAATCCTCACCAAGATTTGTTTCTGTCTATACTCTTATACTTATCCTGGTTCAACTCTGGCAATACTCTAAATTATTGTCTTTGTAGATTTTTAAAATAAAAAAAGGGCCTAGAAGGCTAAGACAAATACAAGATTCAACTATGTTCGGTTATGATTGGAAAATCTATCTAGGTAAAGGCTTTGGTGGTAATCGTGTACAGACTCATCCAGATTTTTTCAGGTATGATGTGATTGCATCTACTTAACACAGCTTCAACTTTGTGTTCCACTACCTTAAAGTCTGTCAGGATTTTATATGTCTTTCTGGAGGATATATTCCTTGAAGTAACTCTAAGGACCCTATTTCCTTACCCAAGAGCTTGAGGCCCTCGTCAAATCAATGCATTACAAAAAAAAAACAAAAAAAAACAATGTTCGGATCAAAAATCTATTTTTATTATTATTCATTAAAAAGTGCAGAGTGCAGATGGTGTTGATATAACGATATTGCAGAAACATTATTTTTTAGTCATTATATATATAGTTATGTCAATATGTTTCTCAGTGACTTGGGAAGTAAAGAAAGAATTTCAATTGCATATTGTCTCTTTTCGTTCAAACGACCACATTTTATTATTTATTAATATTTTGCAATTGAGTAGAAGTGAAAACTGAAGCCTATATTCACACCTATATTGTTTTCTCCTAAGTTTGAATAATAAACAGTCCTAGGTTTACAAATCTAGCTTTACAGATCTCTGTAACAAAGTTTGAGAGCCATCACTCAAGTTTTAGCTGTACATTAACAAGTTTCAATAATGACATGCCTTAAAAATCTTCTAAAGTTTCTTCTAAAATCTTCTTCTAAAAATCTTCTAAAGTTCAATTTATTTGATGTTTTTCATGGATGTCAACAGCAATTCATGTCTGTTTTATGGTTTTTGTCAGTGAGAATGAAAAAAACAGGAACTTTCTCACATTTATGGATGTCAACAGCAATTTATGTCTGTTTTATGGTTTTTGTCAGTGAGAATGGAAAAACAGGAACTTTCTCACTTTGATGGATGTTTTCTTGGACGATTATGGGTGTTGGTCAATTTATTTGATGTTTTTCATGGATGTCAACAGCAATTTATGTCTGTTTTATGGTTTTTGTCAGTGAGAATGAAAAAACAGGAACTTTCTCACTTTGATGGATGTTTTATGGTTCATTGTCAGTGAGAATGGAAAAACAGGAATTTTCTCACTTTGATGGATGTTTCAAGGTCGATTTATTTGCTGTTGTTTGTCCAGGTGTAATGACATTGGGGTGATTTACATAATCGGTGGGGGAATTATTGGTTCACAAAAGGGGAATTAAGAAACAAACATCTGCGGGGGAATTATTGGTTCACGAAAGGGGAATTAAGAAACAAACATTATGGCTTCTTTAATCTTAGGTCTGAGGGATAAACGTTCTTTGGGTCAGAGAGAAAAATTAATATTCTATTTTTAAATAGGGCTTCATTGATCTTTATTGTCAGGAATTAGAAATGACATAACTTGTTAGCTTGGAATTATGCGGGAGTCTAAAGAAATAGAAATTCTATTTTTAAATACGGCTTCACTGAGCTTTAAGTCGGAGAGATAAATTGATATTCTAATGAAGCCTTAATAGTGTAGCTAGGAACATTTATGAGATGAAGAGATTAACGTAGGAAAGGGTTTCCTAGAAATTTGAAATGTGACAGCGCAGGGATGCCAAAAACAAAAGGAACACACAGAAATTACTTTTAGGGGATTATTTGGGTGAAACGGTTTTAAACATTTTAGGGAATTATTTCGGCGAAACAGTTAGAGACATTTTAAAAGATGATTTTAGAAAAGGTTTTAGAAGATGTTTTGAGTGTGGTCGTTATAGTAAACAAGTTCTATTTGAACAGTGTCGTGAGGTCCTCTACCCCAACGCCAAAGGTCCCTGATCGCCCTACCCCAACCCAAAGGGCTCCGATCCCCATACCCCAATCCCGAAGGAACCCCCCGGTCCCCAAATGTTCCCCCCTCCCCCCCCCAGACCCTCAAAGGCCCTCCCCGGGCCCCGTCTTTCGTTGATGTATGTTGTCTGAAACCTATGATTTGGGGTGCATGGGTTGCTATTTTTGACTTTTCTGAGTTGGATTTCTTAGTCTTTCATAGGTATGTGTTGTCTGAAACCTATGATTTGGGATGGGTGGTTTGCTATTTTTGACTTTTCTGAGCTGGATTTCTTAGCCTTTCATAGGTGTGTGTTGTCAGAAAATTATGATTTAGGATGTATAGTTTGCTATTTGAACTTTTCAGAGCTAGTATTCTTAGTCTCTCATAGGTGTTTGTTGTCTGAAACTTCTAGTTTGGGATGAGTAGTTTGCTATTTCAGACTTTTATGAGCTAGGCTTTTCTAGTATATCGTAGGTGAATGTTGTCAGAAAATTATGATTTGGGATATGTAAATTACTATTTCAGGCTTTTCTGAGCTAGATTTCTTAGTCCCTCATAGGTTTTTGTTGTCTGAAACCTATAGTTTGGGATGAGTAGTTTGCTATTTTGACTTTTCTGAGCTAGGTTTGTTAGCCTTTCATAGGCGTGTGTTGTCAGAAACTTATGGTTTGGGATATGTAAATTACTATTTTTGACTTTTCTGAGCTAGATTTCTTAGCCTTTCATAGGTGTTTGTTGTCTGAAACCTATAGTTTGGGATGAGTAGTTTGCTTTTGGACTTTTCAGAGCTGGATTTCTTAGCCTGTTGTAGGTGAATGTTGTCTGAAACTTATGATTTGGGATATGTAAATTACTATTTCGGGCTTTTCTAAGTTAGATTTGTTAGTCTTTCGTTGGTGTGTGTTGTCTGAAACCTATGATTTGGGATTTGTAGTTTTGCTTTTTGGACTTTTCAGAGCTAGGATTCTTAGACCCTCATAGGTGTTTGTTGTCTGAAACCTATAGTTTGGGATGAGTAGTTTGCTATTTCAGGCATTTCTGAGCTAAGGTTTCTTAGTATTTCGTAGGTGTGTGTTTTCTGACACTTATGACTTGAGGTGTCTAATTTGCTATTTCAGGCCTTTCTGAGCTAAGGTTTCATAGTATTTCGTAGGTGAATGTTGTCTGAAACTTATGATTTGGGATATGTAAATTACTATTTCGGGCTTTTCTAAGTTAGATTTCTTAGTCTTTCGTTGGTGTGTGTTGTCTGAAACCTATGATTTGGGATTTGTAGTTTGCTTTTTGGACTTTTCAGAGCTAGGATTCATAGTCCCTCATAGGTCTTTGTTGTCTGAAACCTATAGTTTGGGATGAGTAGTTTGCTATTTCAGGCTTTTCTGAGCTAAGGTTTCTTAGTATTTCGTAGGTGCGTGTTGTCTGAAACTTATGATTTGGGATATGTAAATTACTATTTCGGGCTTTTCTAAGCTAGATTTCTTAGTCTTTCGTTGATGTGTGTTGTCTGAAACCAATGTTTTGGGATGGGTGGGTTGCTATTTTTGACCTTTCTGAGCTTGATTTCTTAGCCTTTCATAGGTATGTGTTGTCTGAAACCTATGATTTGGGATGGTTAATTTGCTATTTTTGACTTTTCTGAGCTAGGTTTCTTAGCCTTTCATAGGTGTGTGCTGTCAGAAAATTATGTTTTGGGATTTGTAGTTTGCTTTTTAGACTTTTCAGAGCTAGGATTCTTAGTCCCTCATAGGTGTTTGTTGTCTGAAACCTACAGTTTGGGATGAATAGTTTGCTATTTCAGGCTTTTCTGAGCTAAGGTTTCTTAGTATTTCATAGGTGTGTGTTGTCTGAAACTTATGATTTGAGGTATGCAATTTGCTATTTCAGACTTTTCATAACCAGATTTCTTAGTCTTTCGTAGGTGTGTGGTGTCTGAAACCTATGATTTGGGATGTGTGGGTTGCTATTTTTTGACTTTTCTAAGCTGGATTTCTTAGCCTTTCGTAGGTGTGTGTTGACTGAAACCTATGATTTGGGAATGAGTGGTTTGCTATTTTTGACTTTTCTGAGCTAGATTTCTTAGCATTTCATAGGTGTGTGCTTTCAGAAAATTATGATTTGGGAGGTGTAGTTTGCTTTTTGGACTTTTCAGAGCTAGGATTCTTAGTCCCTCATAGGTGTTTGTTGTCTGAAACTTCTAGTTTGGGATGAGTAGTAGGCTATTTCAGGCTTTTCTGAGCTAAGGTTTCCTAGTATTTTGTAGGTGAAGCTTCCACGTCAGTTTTAAGTTCACCAAGACATACAAAATTTAAAGTTCAGTTCTAAATTTTTCCATAGAAGATAGGAAAAGTTATACTATGATTGTGATTATTTTCTATGATGATAGAAAGTTTCACTTTAATTCAAAATTTTCTTAAATTCAGTTCCGACTTTTCTCAAAGAGATGAAAAAATTTAAAGTTCGGCTCCAAATATTTTCCACGTCAGTTTTAAGTTCACCAAGACATAAAAAATTTAAAGTTCACTTCTAAATTTTTCCACAGAAGATAGGAAAAGTTATACTATGATTATGATTATTTTCCATGAAGATAAAAAGTTTCACTTTAATTCTAAATTTTCTTAAATCTTAAAATGACATGAAATATGCTTACGGCTCTACCAATTGTACTCTGTGCTTGTTCATAGACACGACGCGGCTTTTCCACTGATACTCTATGGCAGGTTATCGACACTACCGAGTTTATTGCATGCATTAAATCAGTATTTTTTACGCAGTGGAAGGATCAACACACAATTCATATCTGTAAAAAGTAAAGATGAATTATTCGACGAAAGTATGTGCACATGAAAAAATAATCGTCGTGTTGAATTCTGACAAGGAGAAATACCTGAACTATGAAACGAGTGCAAGTGGAGATCTTATTGGGAATGTATGCATACGTTGTCATGACAGTGAGGAGTTAAATTCCTTTGGTGTACCCAAGAATTTCCATCATGCAAGTGGTGGATATGCGAGAGTAAGATTACCAGAGAAATTAGTAGTCAAAGAGAATGCCAACTTAAAAATAATAGTTGATGAAGAGGGACAACTTCTAGCTAATGGTTCTGGTAGCATGTTAGCCGTTGATAGATCTTATCGCAATCTTTCCGGTGTTAGCATTCGAATGAAAGCAAAAGGAAAAAGAAGACATGCATACAGCTGTATCAACATCATAAATCATATCATGTCAATGTGCCAAAACTGCTATCTATGTAAAAATAATGTGACAATAGACAGTGAAATCGCAGGCAGAATAAAAAGGACTTTAGCAGACAATATCATCAATGAATATAAAGATGAATTGACGGAAAGTGAAGCGCAAGTGTACTAATAATGTATAATAATGTATTTAACATATTTTTATATTAATATTCAACATGTCGTTATTTCATTAAAAATATCTAATGCATTATTTTGTTAAGTGTTCATTATTTTTAGGGTATGCTAGAACGTCAAACGTTCTGAATATCTATTAAAAAGGTCAGAGATGTAAGAAAAATAATTTTAGAGATAATGATACTACTAGCAGGCTCAATTTTTCATAGAAGATAGAAAAGTTCAAGTTCTCTTCTGAATTTTACCAAAGAACACAATTCAATTCTAATTTCATCAGAGAAAATAAAAAGCTTACACTTCAGTTTTAAGTTCACCAAGACATAAAAAATTTAAAGTTCACTTCTAAATTTTTCCGTAGAAGATAGGAAAAGTTATACTATGATTATGATTATTTTCAATGAAGATAAAAAGTTTCACTTTAATTCTAAATTTTCTTAAATTTTTCTTAGAAGATAGAAAAGTTCAAGTTCTCTTCTGAATTTTACCAAAGAACACAATTCAATTCTAATTTCACCAGAGAAAATAAAAAGCTTCCACTTCAGCTTTAAGTTCACCAAGACATCAAAAATTTAAAGTTTAGTTCTAAATTTTTCCGTAGAAGATAGGAAAAGTTATACTATGATTGTGATTATTTTCCATGAAGATAAAAAGTTTCACTTTAATTCTAAATTTTCTTAAATTCAGTTCCGGCTTTTCTCAAAGAGATGAAAAAATTTAAAGTCCTGTTCAAAATATTTTCCCGGAAGAAGAAAAGTTCAACTTCGATTCTGAATTTTCTTAATGAAAATGAAATAAGTTATTGATCAATTCTATTTTTCCAAATAATATAAAAAGTTTCCACTTCAGTTCAGATTTTTCTCAAAGAGATGAAAAATTTAAAATACTTCCAAATTTTTCATAGAAGATAGAAAAGTTCAAGTTCTCTTCTGAATTTTACCAACGAACACAATTCAATTCTAATTTCTCCAGAGAAAATAAAAAGCTTCCACTTCAGTTTTAAGTTCACCAAGACATAAAAAAATTTAAGTTCTGTTCTAAATTTTTCCGTAGAAGATAGGAAAAGTTATACTATGATTGTGATTATTTTCCATGAAGATAAAAAGTTTCACTTTAATTCTAAAGTTTCTTAAATTCAGTTCCGACTTTTCACATAGAGATGAAAAAAATTTAAAGTTCTGTTCCAAATTTTTCATAGAAGCTTGGAAAAGTTATGCTTTGATCGGGAATATTCAAGTTCTCTTCTGAATTTTACCAAAGAACACAATTCAATTCTAATTTCTCCAGAGAAAATAAAAAGCTTCCACTTCAGTTTTAAGTTCACCAAGACATAAAAAATTTAAAGTTCAGTTCTAAATTTTTACATAGAAGATAGGAAAAGTTATACTATGATTGTGATTATTTCCTATGAAGATTAAAAGTTTCACTTCAATTTTATATTTTCTCAAAGAAGTGAAGAAAAGTTCAACTTCGATTCTGAATTTTCTCAATGAAAATGAAATAAGTTATTGATCATTTCTATTTTCCCAAAATAATATAAAAATTTTCCACTTCAGTTCAGATTTTTCTCAAACAGATGAAAAAATTTAAAATACTGTTCCAAATTTTCCATAGAAGATAGAAAAGTTCAAGTTCTCTTCTGAATTTTACCAAAGAACATAATTCAATTATAATTTCTCCAGAGAAAATAAAAAGCTTCCACATCAGTTTTAAGTTCACCAAGACACAAAAAATTTAAAGTTCAGTTCTAAATTTTTCCATAGAAGATAGGAAAAGTTATACTATGATTGTGATTATTTTCCATGAAGATAAAAAGTTTCATTTTAATTGTAAATTTTCTTAAATTCAATTCCGACCTTTCTCAAAGAGATGAAAAAATTTAAAGTTCTGTTCCAAATATTTTCCCGGAAAAGAAAAGTTCAACTTCGATTCTGAATTTTCTCAATGAAAATGAAATAACTTATTGATTAATTCTATTTTCCTAAAATAATATAAAATTTTCCACTTCAATTCAGATTTTTCTCAAAGAGATGACAAAATTTAAAATATTGTTCCAAATTTTTCATAGAAGATAGAAAAAGTTATGCTTTGATTGTGAATATTCTTCATGAAGATATGGAGTTCCACTTCAATTCTAAGTTTTCTCGAAGAAGTGCAAAATGTACAAGTTCTCTTCTGAATTTTCTTAGAGAGGAGAAAAAAAAGTTAGCTCAATTCTGAAATTTACCAATGAAAATGAAAAAGCTTCCATTTCAGTTCTTAATTTCTCAAAGACATAAAAAGTTTAAAGTTCAATTCTAAATTTTTCCATAGAAGATAGGAATGGCTATACTATGATTGTGATTATTTACCATGAAGATAAAAAGTTTCACTCTATTTCTAATTTTTCTTAAATTCAGTTCATTCATCTAACCACCAAAAACAATAGGTTAGGTTAGGTATAAATAAATATTAATACATAATTAGAAACATTTCTCCATGTTTAAGTTAGGCTAGGTTAGGTTAACTTATCATGAGCGCTCATGATAAGCTAACCTAACCTAACTTAAACATGGTAAAAAGAGTAATTTAGGTTAGGTTAGGCTAGATTAAGTTAGGTTAGGTTAAGTTAGGTTAGGTTAAGTTAGCCTACGTACGCGCGCGTACGTAGGCTAACCTAATCTAACCTAACTTAATCTAGCCTAACTTAACCTAATTTAATCTTTTTACCATGTTTAAGTTAGGTTAGGTTAGCTTATCATGAGCGCTCATGATAAGTTAACGTAACCTAGCCTAACTTAAACGTGGAGAAATGTTTCTAATTATTTATTAATATTTATTTATACCTAACCTAACCTAATCTATTGTTTTTGGTGGTTAGATGAATGAACTGAATTTAAGAAAAATTAGAAATAGAGTGAAACTTTTTATCTTCATGGTAAATAATCACAATCATAGTATAGCCATTCCTATCTTCTATGGAAAAATTTAGAATTGAACTTTCAAATTTTTATTTCTTTGAGAGATTATGAACTGAAATGGAAGCTTTTTCGTTTTCATTGGTAAATTTCAGAATTGAGCTAACTTTTTTTTCTTCTCTCTAAGAAAATTCAGAAGAGAACTTGTACATTTTGCACTTCTTCGAGAAAACTTAGAATTAAAGTGGAACTCCATATCTACATGAAGAATATTCATAATCATAATCATTTGGGATAATCATTATTCATAATCATTTGGGATGAGTAGTTTGCTATTTCAGGCTTTTATGAGCTAGGTTTCCTAGTACTTCGTAGGTGTGTGTTGTCTGAAACTTATGATTTGGGATATGTAAATTACTATTTCGGGCTTTTCTGAGCTAGATTTCTTAGTCTTTCGTTGGTTTGTGTTGTCTGAAACCTATAATTTGGTGTGGGTGGGTTGCTATTTTGACTTTTCTGAGCTGGATTTCTTAGTCTTTCATAGGTGTGTTTTGTCTGAAACCTATGATTTGGGATGGGTGGTTTGCCATTTTTGACTTTTCTGAGCTGGATTTCTTAGCCTTTCATAGGTGTGTGTTGTCAGAAAATTATGATTTGGGATGTGTTGTTTGCTATTTGGACTTTTCAGAGCTAGGATTCTTAGTCTCTCATAGGCGTTTGTTGTCTGAAACCTATAGTTTGGGATGAGTAGTTTGCTATTTCAGGCTTTTATGGAATAGGCTTCCTAGTATTTCATAGGTGTGTGCTGTCTGAAACTTATGATTTGGGATATGTAAATTACTATTTCGGGCTATTCTGAGCTAGATTTCTTAGTCTTTCGTTGGTGTGTGTTGTCTGAAACTTATGATTTGGGATATGTAAATTACTATTTCGGGCTTTTCTGAGCTAGATTTCTTAGTCTTTCGTTGGTTTGTGTTGTCTGAAACCTATGATTTGGGATGTGTGGGTTGCTATTTTTGACTTTTCTGACCTGGATTTCTTAGCCTTTCATAGGTGTGTGTTGTCTGAAACCTATGATTTGGGATGGGTGGTTTGCTATTTTTGACTTTTCTGAGCTAGATTTCTTAGCCTTTCATAGGTGTTTCCAAAGATTTAGGATACATTAACTTTAGTGTTGCCAGTCAAAAGCTAAGAGTTTGAGAAAATTGCCTGATTATCGAAAAATGAAGAAAACACCCTCCAAAAGTCGACAGGAATGGAATTGTCTTAAGGGGGGAATTTTCCATGGAAGAGGGGGAGGGTATATTTACGTGACAACAACTTCAACCGTGCCCAGCCCCCCGCATTTTTAACATGAAATGGCTGAAAAGTGTTTTTTTTTTGGGAGGGGGGGGGGACCGGTATTAGTCTCTCATAGGCGTGTGTTATCTGAAACCTATAAAAATAAACTATTTCTGTAAAATCTGAGCTAATAAGGGTTTTGACCGTAAACTCTAGTTTTTTTTTGTAAGAAAATTATGGAAAATACATTTATCTGGTACAGGTGTGAAAAATAAAACTATATCCGTAAAATCTGAACTAATAATTCAATATTTTTTTTTCATAAAAACAAACTTTTTTTTTAACTTCGAAATTTTTCAACTTTATTTATTTTTTTATTTTTGTACATATCTTAAAATTTCAAAATATGCTTACGGCTCTAACAATTGTGCTCTATGAT
The DNA here is from genome assembly GCA_027921565.1 of Artemia sinica. NCBI lineage: Eukaryota > Metazoa > Arthropoda > Branchiopoda > Anostraca > Artemiidae > Artemia > Artemia sinica. The sequence continues at coordinate 30,185 of JAPEVW010000510.1, read as the reverse complement.
TGGTCAGAGACATGATGTGGCTTTCCCACTGGTATTCTATGACCGGTTATCGACACCCCCTAGTCTATTGCATGTATTAAATAAGTATTTTTTACGCAGTGGAACGATAAACACATAAGTCATATCTTAAAAAAACCAAAAGTAAAGATGGAACATTTTAATAGAGTGTGTTCATATAACAAGGTTATTGTAGCATTGAATGCCGACATGGAGAAGTATTTAAACTATGAAACAAGTACAAGTGGTAGCACTATCGGAAAGGCATGCGTGCGTTGTCATGACAGTGAGAGTTTAGATTTCTTTGGAGCACCTAAGAATTTCTATTATACAAATGCTGGATATGCGAAATTATCATTTCCAGAGATGATTACACTCAAAGAGAATGCTAACATAAAAATAATTGTTGATGATAGAGGACAACTCCTTGCTACTGCTGCAGGTAACATATTACCTACGGATACATCCAATCATCAGCTTTCGGGTATTAGCATTCGACGGAAGGCTAATAAAAGAAAGGCCTACTCTGTTACTAATATCGTAAACCATGTCTTGTTTAAGTGCCGAAACTGTTACCTGTGTAAAAATAATGTGTTAATAGACAGTGAAATTGTCAGAAAAATAAAAATGGCATTGTCAGAAAATATCACTACATAATATAAAGATGAAACGATGAAAAACAAAGCACCAGCAAACATTACTGGCATTGATCAAACAGTCAATGAATCAAATAATACCAAAGACGAAAAACATATTGAGCCTGTCGATGACACACCAGTAAAAATTGTGTATGATTCAGAATGGAATAATGATTATTCTACTGATTACGAACTAAGAGAAGACTATAGCTATAGTATCAAGAGAGAACATGGTGAACCATTTTATGGAACAGATTCAAAATGTCCAAAGTTGTTCATTGATATTAATAATGTATAATAATATATATTTTTTGTATTAATATTCTATATGACATTATTTCATTAAAAATATATTATGCATTACATTGTTATGTGTTCATTATTTTTAGAGTAAGCTAGCATATCGAACATTCGTTTTTCAAGCAGACTGTTTTTCAAGCCAAAAATAGACTAAAAATTCAGATTTGAACCAGAGAATTGTATTTTTTCATAATTTTCTTACAAAAAACTAGAGTTTACGGCCAAAAACCCTTATTAGCTCAGATTTTATAGAAATAGTTTTATTTTTCGATCCGAAAATAGACTAAAGATTCAGATTTGAACGAGAGAATTGTATTTTCCATAATTTTCTTCCAAGAAACTAGAGTTTACGGCCAAAAACCCTTATTAGCTCAGATTTTATAGAAATAGTTTTATTTTTCGATCCGAAAACAGACTAAATTTTCAGATTTGATCCAGAGAATTGTATTTTCCATAATTTTCTTACATCTTTGGAAATGGTTAACGATAACAAACATGTTTTCGACCAGATAGATTTTTGAAAGCACATTCAGCATGGCGTGCGCTATTTTTTTTTATCAAAACTTAAACGGGCAGAAATAGAGGTGGTTTCCAAAGATTTAAACTATGAAAAACAAAGCACCAGCAAACGTTACTGGCATTGATCAAACAGTCATTAAATCAAATAATACCAAAGACGAAAAACATATTGAGCCTGTCGATGACACACCAGTAAAAATTGTGTATGATTCAAAATGGAATAATGATTATTCTACTGATTACCAACTAAGAGAAGACAATAGCTATAGTATCAAGAGGGAACATGGTGAACCATTTTATGGAACAGATTCAAAATGTCCAAAGTTGTTCATTGATATTAATAATGTATAATAATATATATTTTTTGTATTAATATTCTACATGACATTATTTCATTAAAAATATATTATGCATTACATTGTTATGTGTTCATTATTTTTAGAGTAAGCTAGCATATCGAACATTCGTTTTTCAAGCAGACTGTTTTTCGAGCCAAAAATAGACTAAAGTTTCAGATTTGAACCAGAGAATTGTATTTTCCATAATTTTCTTACAAAAAAAACTAGAGTTTACGACAAAAAAACCCTTATTAGCTCAAATTTTATAGAAATAGTTTTATTTTTCGATCTGAAAATAGACTAAAGTTTCAGATTTGAACCAGAGAATTGTATTTTTTCATAATTTTCTTACAAAAAACTAGAGTTTACGGCCAAAAACCCTTATTAGCTCAGATTTTATAGAAATAGTTTTATTTTTCGATCCGAAAATAGACTAAAGTTTCAGATTTGAACCAGAGAATTGTATTTTCCATAATTTTCTTACATTTTTGGAAATGGTTAACGATAACATGGTCGGAAACATGTTTTCGACCAGATGGGTTTTTGAAAGCAAATTCAGCATGGCGTGCGCTATTTTTTTTTTATCAAAACTTAAACGGGCAGAAATAGAGGTTGTTTCCAAAGATTTAGGATTCATTAACTTTAGTGTTGCCAGCCAAAAGCTATTAACTTGAGAAAAATGTCTGATTATCTAAAAATGGGGAAACACCCTCCAAAAGTCGACAGGAATGGTATTGTCTTGAGGGGGGAATTTTCCATGGAAGAGGGGAAGGGTATTTTTACATGAAAACACAACTTCAACCATGACCCGCAATCAGAAATTAAATTATAAAAAAAGTTTCTTCAACTGAAAGTAAAAAGCAACATCAAAACTTAAACGGTCAGAAATAGAGGCTGTTTCCAAAGATTTAGAATTCATTAACTTTAGTGGTGTCAGTCAACAGCTATGAGCTTGTGAAAATTGCCTGATTATCGAAAAATGGGGAAACCCCCTCCAAAAGTCGACAGGAATGGTATTGTCTTGAGGGGGGGAGGAGAATTTTCCATGGAAGCGGGGAAGAGTATTTTTACATGCCCCCCTCCGGCGCGCCGGAGGGGGGCATTAAATATTCGAATTTATTCTGATACACACACACACAGAGACGACACACACAAACATAGCGAGGACACATGCACAGAGACGACACACACACAGAGACGACACACACACACACACAGAGACGATACACACACACACACACAGAGAAGACACACACATAGCGACGACACATGCACAGAGAGGACACACACACAGAGATAACGCACACACAAAGTGACGACTTACACACTAAAGTTAATGAATCCTAAATGTTTAGAAACAGCCTCTATTTCTCCCCGTTTAAGTTTTGATGTTGCTCCTTACTTTCAGTTGAAGAAACTTTTTTATAATTTAATTTCTGATTGCGGGGCACGGTTGAAGTTGTTTTCATGTAAAAATACCCTTCCCCTCTTCCATGGAAATTTCCCCTCCCCCCCTCCAGACAATACCATTCCTGTTGACTTTTGGAGGGTGTTTCCCCATTTTTCGATTTTCAGGCAATTTTCACAATCTCATAGCTTTTGACTGACAACACTAAAGTTAATGAATTCTAAATCTTTGGAAACAGACTCTATTTCTGACCGTTTAAGTTTTGATGTTGCTCCTTACTTTTATTTGGAGGAACTTTTTTTATAATTTAATATCTGATTGCGGGCCATGGTTGAAGTTGTGTTTTCATGTAAAAATCCCCTTCCCCTTTTCTATGGAAAATTCCCCCTCAAGACAATACCATTCCTGTCGACTTTTGGAGGGTGTTTCCCCATTTTTGGATAATCAGACAATTTTCTCAAGTTCATAGCTTTTGACTGGCAACACTAAAGTTAATGAATCCTAAATCTTTGGAAACAACCTCTATTTCTGCCCGTTTAAGTTTTGATAAAAAAATAGCGCACGCCATGCTGAATGTGTTTTCAAAAACCCATCTGGTCGAAAACATGTTTGTTATCGTTAACCATTTACAAAGATGTAAGAAAATTATGGAAAATACAATTCTTTGGTTCAAATTTGAAACCTCAGTCTATTTTTGGATCGAAAAATAAAACTATTTCTATAAAATCTGAGCTAATAAGGGTTTTTGGTCGTAAACTCTAGTTTTTTTTGTAAGAAAATTATGGAAAATACAATTCTCTGGTTCAAACCTGAAACTTTAGTCTATTTTCGGATCGAAAAATAAAACTATTTCTATAAAATCTGAGCTAATAAGGGTTTTTGGCCGTAAACTCTAGTTTTTTGTAAGAAAATTATGAAAAAATACAATTCAATGGTTCAAATCTGAAACTTTAGTCTATTTTCAGATCAAAAAATAAAACTATTTCTATAAAATTTGAGCTAATAAGGGTTTTTGGTCGTAAACTCTAGTTTTTTTTGTAAGAAAATTATGGAAAATACAATTCTCTGGTTCAAACCTGAAACTTTAGTCTATTTTTGGCTAAAAAAACAGTCTGCTTGAAAAACGAATGTTCGATATGCTAGCTTACTCTAAAAATAATGAACACATAACAATGTAATGCATAATATATATTTAATGAAATAATGTCATGTAGAATATTAATACAAAAAATATATATTATTATACATTATTAATATCAATGAACAACTTTGGACATTTTGAATCTGTTCCATAAGATGGTTCACCATGTTCTCTCTTGATACTATAGCTATTGTCTTCTCTTAGTTCGTAATCAGTAGAATAATCATTATTCCATTTTGAATCATACACAATTTTTAATGGTGTGTCATCGACAGGCTCAATATGTTTTTCGTCTTTGGTATTATTTGATTCATTGAATGTTTGATCAACGCCAGTAACGTTTGCTGGTGCTTTGTTTTTCATCGTTTAAATCTTTGGAAACAACCTCTATTTCTGCCCGTTTAAGTTTTGATAAAAAAAAAGCGCACGCCATGCTGAATGTGCTTTCAAAAACCCATCTGGTCGAAAACATGTTTGTTATCGTTAACCATTTCCAAAGATGTAAGAAAATTATGGAAAATACAATTCTCTGCTTCAAATCTGAAACTTTAGTCTGTTTTCGGATCGAAAAATAAAACTATTTCTATAAAATCTGAGCTAATAAGGGTTTTTGGCCGTAAACTCTAGTTTTTTGAAAAAAATTTATGAAAAAATACAATTCTCTGGTTCAAATCTGAAACTTTAGTCTATTTTCAGATCGAAAAATAAAACTATTTCTATAAAATTTGAGCTAATAAGGGTTTTTGGCCGTAAACTCTAGTTTTTTGTAAGAAAATTATGGAAATACAATTCTCTGGTTCAAATCTGAAACTTTAGTCTTTTTTTGGCTGCAAAAACAGTCTGCTTGAAAAACGAATGTTCGATATGCTAGCTTACTCTAAAAATAATGAGCACATAACAATGTAATGCATAATATATTTTTAATGAAATAATGTCATGTAGAATATTAATCCAAAAAATATTTATTATTATACATTATTAATATCAATGAACAACTTTGGACATTTTGAATCTGTTCCATAAAATGGTTATTCCATTTTTCCATTTTGAATCATAAACAATTTTTACTGGTGTGTCATCGACAGGCTCAATATGTTTTTCGTCTTTGGTATTATTTGATTCATTGACTGTTTGATCAATGCCAGTAACGTTTGCTGGTGCTTTGTTTTTCATCGTTTCATCTTTATATTCCGTAGTGATATTTTCTGACAATGCCATTTTTATTTTTCTGACAATTTCACTGTCTATTAACACATTATTTTTACACAGGTAACAGTTTCGGCACGTAAATAAGATATGGTTTACGATATTAGTAACAGAGTAGGCCTTTATTTTATTAGCCTTCCGTTGAATTCTAATACCCGAAAGCTGATTATTGGATGTATCCGTAGGTAATGTGTTACCTGCAGCAGTAGCAAGGAGTTGTCCTCTATCATCAACAATTATTTTTATGTTAGCATTCTCTTTGATTGTAATCATCTCTGGAAATGATAATTTCGCATATCCAGCATTTGTATAATAGAAATTCTTAGGTACTCCAAAGAAATCTAAACTCTCACTGTCATGACAACGAACGCATACGTTTCCGATAGTGCTACCATTTGTACTTGTTTCATAGTTTAAATACTTCTCCTTGTCGGCATTTAATGCTACAATAACCTTGTTATGTGAACACACTCTATTAAAATGTTCCATCTTCACTTTTTTTTTAAGATATTACTTATGTGTTTATCGTTCCACTGCGTAAAAAGTACTGATTTAATACATGCAATAGACTAGGTGGTGTCAATAACTGGTCATAGAATACCAGTGGGAAAGCCACATCATGTCTCTGACCAATCATAGAGCACAATTGTTAGAACCATAAGCATATTTTGAAATTTTAAGATATGTACAAAAAGAAAAATATAAATAAAGTTGAAAAATTTCGAAGTTAAAAAAAAAGTTTGTTTTTATGAAAAAAAAAAATATTGAATTATTAGTTCAGATTTTACGGATATAGTTTTATTTTTCAATCCAAAAATAGACTTAAGTTTCACACCTGTACCAGAGAATTGTATTTTCCATAATTTTCTTACAAAAAAAACTAGAGTTTACGGTTAAAACCCTTATTAGCTCAGATTTTACGGAAATAGTTTATTTTTATAGGTTTCAGACAACAAACGCCTATGAGAGACTAATACCCATCCCCCCCAAAAAAAAATAATTTTCAGCAATTTCATGTTAAAAATGCGGGGGGCTGGGCAAGGTTGAAGTTGTTTTCACGTAAAAATACCCTCCCCCTCTTCCATGGAAAATTCCCCCCTCAAGACAATTCCATTCCTGTCGACTTTTGGAGGGTGTTTTCTTCATTTTTCGATAATCAGGCAATTTTCTCAAACTCATAGCTTTTGACTGGCAACATTAAAGTTAATGAATCCTAAATCTTTGGAAACAGCCTCTATTTCTGCCCGTTTAATTTTTGATGTTTCTCCTTACTTTCAGTTGAAGTATCTTTTTTATAATTTAATTTCTGATCGCGGGGGGCTGGGCACGGTTGAAGTTGAGTTCACGTAAAAATACCCTCCCCTTCTTCCATGGAAAATTCCCCCCTCAAGACAATCCCATTCCTGTCGACTTTTGGAGGATGTTTCTCCATTTTTCGATAATCAGGCAATTCTCTCAAGCTCATAGCTTTTGACTGGCAACATTAAAGTTAATGAATCCTAAATCTTTGGAAACAGCCTCTATTTCTGCCCGTTTAATTTTTGATGTTTCTCCTTACTTTCAGTTGAAGAAACTTTTTTATAATTTAATTTCTGATCGCGGGGGGCTGGGCACGGTTGAAGTTGTTTTCAAATAAAAATATCCTCCCCCTCTTCCATGGAAAATTCCCCCCTCAAGACAATCCCATTCCTGTCGACTTTTGGAGGGTGTTTCTCCATTTTTCGATAATCAGGCAATTCTCTCAAGCTCATAGCTTTTGACTGGCAACATTAAAGTTAATGAATCCTAAATCTTCGAAAACAGCCTCTATTTCTGCCCGTTTAAGTTTTGATGTTGCTCCTTACTTTCAGTTGAAGAAACTTTTTTATAATTTAATTTCTGATCGCGGGGGGTTGGGCACGGTTGAAGTTGTTTCCGGTCCATTCTTGGTACACAAAACCTTGGGATTTTCACGATCCGTCTTATAAACTAATGTAGTTCACCCATTTTTAACTTTTTAAACCCCCCACCAACAAGCAATTTCCCTAGCACGTGCCTGGTGATGTCAAACCTACACTCCAATTCACAAATTCATTACACCTTTTTTTCGCAAATGCCAATCAAACAATTCTGATTGTAGCATCCAATTTTTTAAATAACAAAGCCTGTCTTAAAATATTCTAGCGATATCCATTTGTGTATGTAGGGGAGGCTACCTCCGGTCCATTCTTGGTACACAAAACCTTGGGATTTTCACAATCCGTCTTATAAACTAATGTAGTTCACCCATTTTTACCTTTTTAAACCCCCCACCAACAAAAAATTTCCCTCGCACGTGCCTGGTGATGTCAAACCTACACTCCAATTCACAAATTCATTACACCTTTTTTTTTGCAAATGCCAATCAAACAATTCTGATTGTAGCATCCAATTTTTTAAATAACAATCTAGCCTGTCTTAAAATATTCTAGCGATATCCATTTGTGTATGTAGGGGAGGCTACCTCCGGTCCATTCTTGGTACACAAAACCTTGGGATTTTCACGATCCGTCTTATAAACTAATGAGCTTTTAACAGATACAAGAACTACTTATTTAACACAAAAATTTCGTTTTTAATGAGCACTAAGTAAAGAAAAACCACACGGAATCAGGCAACCGAGTCTCTCAAACCCCGTAAAGCTCTTTTAAAAGATACAAGAACTACTTATTTAACAAAAAAATTCATTTTACTTCTTCGTATAGTATAACGTTAAACTATTTTAAATTGACAACACTGTCCAAACATCACTTGTGTATTATACAGTACACAATTATCCCATCTCCCCCAAAACACTTTTCAGCCATTTCTTGTAAAAATTTTTTATTTCAAGTCAACCACACGGGTTTTTCGCTAGCAAGTCGGCTCTGAAGTATTCGCAAATGCTAAACTCTTTTTTTCCACCTTAATAGGATCAAATTTGCAAATGCTAAACCCTTTTTGCAAATTTCAATCAAATAATTCTGATTGTAGCGTCCAATTTTTTAAATAACAAAGCCTACACACATGTACACACTGTGCTTTCAAAACCCATCTGATTGAAAACATGAAAAGGTGCCAAGGAACGTAATCTCCTCAAAACTTAATTTTTATGGCAGTTTGCACGTCAAACAATTCTTAATACTCACTCTCTTTGAAAAGGTGTAGAGCTTCCATAGAAATGTTTTCCTATAGCTTCCATAGAATAGCATGGGAGGGAACATAAGTCCTTAAAATGACATGGAAGAGAACATAAACCCTTAGAATAGCATAAGAGGGAACATAAGCCCTTAAAATAGCATGGGAGGGAACATAAGCCTTTAAAATAGCATGGGAATTCCTATACAGGTAAGCAAATAACATGGTCCTATAGCTGCAAGCAAATAACATGGGAATTCCTATACAGGCAAGCAAATAACATGGGAATTCCTATATACGCAAGCAAATAACTTGGTCCTATAGCTGCAAGCAAATAACATGGGAATTCCTATACACGCAAGCAAATAACATAGGAATTCCTATACACGCAAGCAAATAACATGGGAACTCCTATACAGGCAAGCAAATAACATGGGAATTCCTATACAGGCAAGCAAAGTATAACTTAAACCTCTACTAGCGAAGCGTTGAAGAGGGGACAGCCCCTTTCATATACGGAATAATTTCTGTTCGTTTTAAGTTTTAACGTCGTTCCTTACTTTCAGTTAAAAAAAACCTGTTTTTTTAATTTAATTTTTGAACTTTTTTAAATTAATACATGAATAATTACAACAAAATTTTCATATAAATTTTACTTTTATTTGGTTTTCTCGAATTTTGTTTAATTTTATTTACAAACGTCTTTATTAGTAATAAATATACGTAACTTACGAATTAACTTACGTAACGAACTTCTATATTCATATATTTTTAATACGTCTATTAGGGGGTTCGCCCCCTAGTCAATACCTTGCTCTTTAAGCTAAAGTTAGAATTTTGTTCCAATTCTTTAAAAATGAACTCTTAATCACAAAGGCCGTTAATTGGAATAAATAGCTCTTATGAAAGTACTAAGAAATCTTTGGCTTACAGAGCTAGGTATTCACTAGCAGGTGAACCCAATCATATAGGTAATATTTTCTGTTTGTTTTAAGTTTTTATCTTGCTCCTTACTTTCAGTTGAAAAACTTGTTGTTTTTTTTTTATTTAATTTCTGATCTTTTTTTTTAAATAATGCTTGGAAATCCGGCGTCCCCTTCATAGCAATGTCCCTTCCCCCATGAAAAATTCCTTCATGGAAAGATCTTCCCACATAACCCCCGACCCACCCCCTCCCCCCACTACCAGAAAAAATTCCCCCTGAAAACGTCTGTATACTTCCAAATAACCACTACAATACGCTAACATTGGGTAAAGTTCATAACTTTCAGCCCTTCTTCCGGGGACTTCGGTGGATTAAGTCATCCTAAAAGATATACTTATCATATTTTTGACCATGCTGAACAAAATGGCTATCTCAAAATTTTGATCGGGTGACTTTGGGAAAAAAATGTGCGTGGGAGGGGGCCTAGTTGCCCTCCATTTTTTTTGGTCACTTAAAAAGGGCACTAGAACTTTTAATTTTCGTTCCAATGAACCCTATCATGATATTCTAGGACGACTGGGTAAATACGATCACCCCTGGGAAAAAAAAACACAAAAAAAAAACAAATAAACACATTTCCGTGATCCTTCTTCTGGCAAAAAATGCAAAATTCCACATTTTTATAGATAAGAGCTTGTACAGTAGGGTTCTCTAATACGCCGAATATGATGGTGTGATTTTAATTAAGATTCTATAGCTTTTAGGGGGTCTTTACCCCTTTTTTGAAAATCAGGCAAATTTTCTCAGGCGCGTAACCTTTGATGGGTAGGACTAAACTTGATTAAATTTATATATTTGAAATCAGCATTAAAATATAATTCTTTTGGTGTATCTATTGGTATCAAAATCCCGTTTTCTAGAGTTTTGGTTACCATTGAGCCGGGTCGCTCCTTACTTACAGTTTGTTACCACGAACTGTTTGATGGGTACCTGTCTTGACTCTAAGTAGACATAGTTTTGACTCTATAGTCCCAAATAACACAACTGGGACACCAGAACTTACTCCTCACCAAGATTTGTTTCTGTCTATACTCTTATACTTATCCTGGTTCAACTCTGGCAATACTCTAAATTATAGTCTTTGTAGATTTTTAAAATAAAAAAAGGGCCTAGAAGGCTAAGACAAATACAAGATTCAACTATGTTCGGTTATGATTGGAAAATCTATCTAGGTAAAGGCTTTGGCGGTAATCGTGTACAGACTCATCCAGATTTTTTCAGGTATAATGTGATTGCATCTACTTAACACAGCTTCAACTTTGTGTTCCACTACCTTAAAGTCTGTCAGGATTTTATATGTCTTTCTGGAGGATATATTCCTTGAAGTAACTCTAAGGACCCAATTTCCTTACCCAAGAGCTTGAGGCCCTCGTCAAATCAATGCATTACAAAAAAAACAAAAAAAAAAACAATGTTCGGATCAAAAATCTATTTTTCTTATTATTCATTAAAAAGTGCAGAGTGCAGATGGTGTTGATTTAACGATATTGCAGAAAAATTATTTTATAGTCATTATATATATAGTTATGTCAATATGTTTCTCAGTGACTTGGGAAGTAAAGAATGAATTTCAATTGCATATTGTCTCTTTTCGATCAAACGACCACATTTTATTATTTATTAATATTTTGCAATTGAGTAGAAGTGAAAACTGAAGCCTATATTCACACCTATAACGTTTTCTCCTAAGTTTGAATAATAAACAGTCCTAGGTTTACAAATCTAGCTTTACAGATCTCTGTAACAAAGTTTGAGAGCCATCACTCAAGTTTTAGCTGTACATTAACAAGTTTCAATAATGACATGCCTTAAAAATCTTCTAAAGTTAATTATGCTTAATAATAGACAGATTTATGGTCGTCTCTACTTAAAGGGTAAAGATACAAATGCCAAAATCAGAAGAAAACATATTTATTATCCACAAAGCATTTACCTGAAAAACTAAAATAGGCACAAGTTATGATTGCTCTCCGTAGTTATCACGTAAACATTTTTTGAAGATCCTGTTTTTAGAAAAAAAAATCTCTTGACTGCTACTCCTTTCCAAATCTGGCAGCAGCTAGGTAATATCAGATCATCAACAAGATTCAAGAATATATTTCATATTTTCCCCTAAAGTAAATAGTTAGATGCAAGGTAAGGCTTATACTCATTTTTGCCTAAACGTTAAGCAGTACATGGTGACTGCCTTAGAAGTCAGTGTTTTAAAATACATAGAATATATGTTAATGTTCTAAAGAACGTTTAGAAGTCTTAATTATTTTTATGTCATCCATTTTGACCGATATTAAAAAAAAAATTGTCTATTTGGCTACTTGAATAAATTAGTTTTCGAAGACTTTTTTTTAGAAATAACTGAAGTTAAAATAGCTAAAATAAACGTTTACCCTTTTCAGTACGAAAATGGGAGGTACTAGATAAGATATTGGATATAAAATCACATATCCAATAAAAACACATACAAAACAGTGGTATACTTTGAAAACCCTAATGTTACGTTATATTTTTTTAAACCCTTTTTTTAGTAGCATATAGAAACAAAAATTGGTTTTGTAGCTTGTATAATCCTTTTTTGAAGATTAAAAAATACTCTAGTTTTGGCAGCAAAATGAAAGTTTTACGCGCTGATACGTAGAGAGTGTATCAAAGTTTGTTACACTCAAAAATGAATTCATAATGATTGTAGAAAATGTTTAGTAATAGATTGTGAAAAAGAAACTGACTATTAAGGAAGAAAAAATTCTTGAAAAATATAACTTCAAAACATTAATTTGTACAAATGACTATTGAAGTGTTCAAGTGCTTTCACTGTTTCTCAGAAATGTCATTTTATATCCAGTATTTATTGACATAGTTGTTTAATACTGTGTAATGCCTGTTTTAGAAATTTAAGTTTTGATATTGCTCCTTACCTATCAGTTGAAAAAAAACCTTATTTTGTAATTGTGTTACGACAAGATTGGATTATTTATTCTATGTCTGTTCGGAAAGGCTAAGTGCATTAAAGTGGAAATTTGCGAATGTTGATGGGGATCTTGAGCTAAATCTAAAGATACTATATGCATCCGGAACATCTGAGAGTATTAAGTTTAAACTTTAAGGGCATGTAGGGAACGATGTTAGAAAGTGATCAAAGGGCAATCAGTTCCCCTTCCATTCCCTATATAGCTGCCCTCGCTCTAAATATATAAGTTAAAAGTTTTGAAACAGTCATATTGTTCAACATAGTCAAATAACTATATCTCCGGGGAGAACTTGACCCCCAAAGCCCCTGGGGCTGGTGTTATCATATTACTAGCGTGGTCATATACAAAGTTAGTGATTTTGGAAACAGGGCATGTTAGTAGTAATCTATTACACAGTTTCAAGCGTACATTCAAGCGTACATTCACGCCTACAAGAATATACAGTGTGGTATCACGTGGACATTTAAAAAGAGTTGGCAACCTATAGAGTGGTTCAACTTGTTTTGAGAATATGATTATTTTTTTTCTTTTTTTGGCAATTGACATTTTTCTGATAACAAGTAGCATTCATTGGGATTGTAGCTCTATGGTGTAGATGACTTGAAAATAAAATTTTTAACGAGAAATGCCTGAAAAGTGCATGGATGCTACAATCAGAATTGTTTGATTGACATTTGCAAAAGGGATAAGGGATTCACGAATTGGACTGTACGAACGATCTTATTTGAATAATAGGAAAACAAACAGACCTATATAACATTCGCGAATTCGATTGTATAAAGGTGGAAAAAAAAACAAAAAGGGTGGTCTTATGACTTGACCTAGCTTTGCTTCTTCGATGTGTACTGTATAATACACAAGTGGTGTTTGAACAGTGTTGTCAATTTAAAATAGAGTTTAACGTTATACTATACTAAAAAGTTGATACTAAGATAGATGTAGATGGCAAGAAGAGTATTTTAATAACGGATAGCTTTACTTCTTCGATGTGTTCTGTATAATACACAAGTGGTGGGTTGATGGGAGCGGGGTGTCTTAGAGTACTTATAGTGCTGTACTGTGGATCGAGTTGCTAGCGAAAAACCCGTGTGGATGACTTGAAATAAAAATTTTTACGAGAAATGGCTGAAAAGTGTTTTGGGGGAGATGGGTTGATTGCCAGAAGGATGTCTTAGCGTACTTAGAGTGTGATAGTGGGGGGCGAGTCGCTAACGAAAAACCCGTGTGGATGACTTGAAAATAAAATTTTCAACGAAAAATGGCTGAAAAGTGTTTTGGGGGAGATGGGTTGATTGGCAGAAGGATGTCTTAGCGTAGTTATAGCGTGATAGGGAGGGTCAAGTTGCTAGAGAAAAAACCCTTGTGGATGACTTGAAATAAAAGTTTTAACGAGAAATGGCTGAAAAGTGTTTTGGGGGAGATGGGTTGATTGCCAGAAGGATGTCTTAGCGTACTTAGAGTGTGATAGTGGGGGGCGAGTCGCTAACGAAAAACCCGTGTGGATGACTTGATAATTAAATTTTTAAAGAAAAATGGCTGAAAAGTGTTTTGGGGAAGATGGGCTGATTGGCAGAAGGATGTCCTAGCGTAGCTATAGTGTGATAGTGGGGGTCGAGTTGCTAGCGAAAAACCCGTGTGGATGGCTTGAAAATAAAATTTTTAACGAGAAATGGCTGAAAAGTGTTTTGGGGGAGATGGGTTGCTATTTTTGACTTTTCTGAGCTGGATTTCTTAGCCTTTCATAGGTGTGTGTTGTCTGAAACCTATGATTTGGGATGGGTGGTTTCTATTTTTGACTTTTCTGAGCTGGATTTCTTAGCCTTTCATAGGTGTGTGTTGTCAGAAAATTATGATTTGGGATGTGTAATTTGCTATTTGGACTTTTCAGAGCTAATATTCTTAGTCTCTCATAGGTGTTTGTTATCTGAAACCTATAGTTTGGGATGAGTAGTTTGCTATTTCAGGCTTTTATGAGCTAGGTTTCCTAGTACTTCGTAGGTGTGTGTTGTCTGAAACTTATGTTTTGGGATATGTAAATTACTATTTCGGGATTTTCTGAGCTAGATTTCTTAGTCTTTCGTTGATGTGTGTTGTCTGAAACCTATGATTTGGGGTGGGTGGGTTCTATTTTTGACTTTTCTGAGCTGGATTTCTTAGTCTTTCATAGGTGTGTGTTGTCTGAAACCTATGATTTGGGATGGGTGGTTTGCTATTTTTGACTTTTCTGAGCTGGATTTCTTAGCCTTTCATAGGTGTGTGTTGTCAGAAAATTATGATTTGGGATGTGTAGTTTGCTATTTGGACTTTTCAGAGCTAGGATTCTTAGTCTCTCATAGGCGTTTGTTGTATGAAACCTATAGTTTGGGATGAGAAGTTTGCTATTTCAGGCTTTTATGGAATAGGCTTCCTAGTATTTCATAGGTGTGTGCTGTTTGAAACTTATGATTTGGGATATGTAAATTACTATTTCGGGCTTTTCTGAGCTAGATTTCTTAGTCTTTCGTTGGTGTGTGTTGTCTGAAACCTATGATTTGGGATGGGTGGTTTGCTATTTTTGACTTTTCTGAGCTAGATTTCTTAGCCTTTCATAGGTGTGTGTTGTCTGAAACCTATGATTTGGGATGGGTGGTTTGCTATTTTTGACTTTTCTGAGCTAGATTTCTTAGCCTTTCATAGGTGTGTGTTGTCAGAAAATTATGATTTGGGATGTGTAGTTTGCTTTTTGGACTTTTATTAAGAGCTAGGATTTTTAATCCCTCATAGGTGTTTGTTGTCTGAAACCTATAGTTTGGGATGAGTAGTTTGCTATTTCAGGCTTTTCTGAGCTAAGGTTTCTTAGTATTTCGTAGGTGTGTGTTGTCTGAAACTTATGATTTGGGATGGTTAATTTGCTATTTCCGGCTTTTATTAGCTAGGTTTCTTAGTCTTTCGTAGGTATGTGTTGTCTGAAACCTATAAAAATAAACTATTTCCGTAAAATCTGAGCTAATAAGGGTTTTTGACCGTAAACTCTAGTTTTGTGTAAGAAAATTATGGAAAATACATTTCGTTGACTCATAGGTGAAACTTAAGCCCAGTTATGGATCGAAAAATAAACTATTTCTATAAAATCTGAGCTAATAAGGGTGTTTGACCGTAAACTCTAGTTTTTTGTAAGAAAATTATGGAAAATACAATTCTCTGGTTCAAATGTGAAACTTAAGTCTATTTTTGGATCGAAAAATAAAACTATTTCCGTAAAATCTGAGCTAATAAGGGTTTTTGACCGTAAACTCTAGTTTCTTGTAAGAAAATTATGGCAAATACAATTCTCTAGTTCAAATGTGAAACTTAAGTCCAGTTTTGGATACTCATAATGATGAGGACTGATAGTTCTAATTCACTATTTTTTTTAAAACCTCGAAATTATTCAACTTTTTTTTTGTACGTATCTTAAAATGACAAAATATGCTTACGGCTCTAACAATTCTACTCTATGATTGGTCAGAGATATGATGTGGCTTTCCCACTGGTAATCTATGTCTGGTTATCGACACTACCTAGTCTATTGCACGTATTAAATCAGTATTTTTTACGCAGTGGCACGATAAACACATAAGTCATATCTTTAAAAAAAAAGTGAAGATGGAGCATTTTAATAAAGTGTGTTCACATAACATTAAATGCAGACAAGGAGAAGTATTTAAACTATGAAACAAGTATAAGTGGTAGCACTGTTGGAAATGTATGCATGCATTGTCATGACAGTAAGGAATTAAATTTCTTTGGAATACCGAAAAAATTCAACTCTTATGTTGATGGTTATGCGAGATTGAGATCTCCAGAGATGATTGCACTCAAAGAGAATTCCAACATAAAAATAATCGTTGATGATAGAGGACAACTCCTTGCTACTATTGCAGGTAACACATTACCTACTGATACATCCAATCGTCACCTTTCGGGTATTAGCATTCAACGGAAGATCAATAAAAGAAAGGCCTACTCTTCTGCTAATATCGTAAACCATATCTTGTCTACGTGCTGAAACTGCTACCTGTGTAAAAATAATGTGATAATAGACAGTGAAATTGCCAGAAAAATAAAAAGGGCGTTGTCAGAAAATATCACTATGGAATATAAAGATGAATCGATGAAAAACAAAGCACCAGCAAACGTTACTGCCATTGATCAAACAGTCAATGAACCAAATAATACCAAAGACGAAAAGCATATTGAGCCTGTTGATGAGACACCAGTAAAAACTGTGTATGACTCAAAATGGAATAATGATTATTCTACTGATTACGAACTAAGAAAAGACAATAGCTTTAATATCAAGAGAGAACATGGTGAACTATTTTATGGAACAGATTCAAAATGTCCAAAGTTAATCATTGATATTAATAATGTATTATAATATATTTTTTGTATTAATATTCTACATAGCATTATTTTATTAAAAATATATTATGCATTACATTGTTATGTGTTCATTATTTTTAGAGTAAGCTAGCATATCAAACGTTTAGAATGTCTAATAAAACGTCGGAGATGTAAAAAAAGGAATCTGCATACATCTATTGTCAGACACATGGGATAACATTTACAAAATCTTGGTATCAGAATGAATAAATTATTTATCAACATCCGTTGTTGGATATGTCATTATGAAAAAATTGTAAGTAAGTAAGTAACAAACTCTTTCTTGAATTCACCTCTTGGATACACAATACAGAAATTTAATTAAGAAAATTATGAAAAAAAATTGTAAGTAAGTAACAAACTCTTTCTTGAAGTCACCTCTTGGATACACAATGCAGAAATTTCATTTAAGAAATTATCAAAAAATTGTAAGTAAGTAGCAAATTCTTTCTTGAATTCGCCTCCTGGATAAATAAAAAAGACATTTCATTCAAGAAATTGTGACAAAATTCTAAGTAAGTAACAAACTCTTTCTTAAAGTCACCTCTTGGATACACAATGCAGAAATTTCATTCAAGAAATTATGAAAAAAAATTGTAAGTAAGTAACAAACTCTTTCCTGAAGTCACCTCTTGGATACACAATGCAGAAACTTCATTTAAGAAACTATGAAAAATTGTAAATAAATAAGTAACAAATTCTTTCTTGAAGTCACCTCTTGGATACACAATACAGAAATTTCATTAAAGAAATTATGAAAAATTTTAAGTAAGTAGCAAATTCTTTCTTGAATTCGCCTGCTGGATAAACAAAAAAACATTTCGTTCAAGAAATTATGACAAAATTCTGAGTAAGTAACAAACTCTTTATTGTTTTCACGTCTTAGATACACGATGTAGAAATTTCATTCAAGAAATTATGAAAAAATTCTCAGTAAGTAACAATTTCTTTCTTGAAGTCCCCTCTTGGATACACAATACGGAAATTTCATTAAATAAATTATGAAAATATTTGTAAGTAAGTAACAAACTCTTTATTGATTTCACCTCTTGGATACACAATACAGATACTTCATTCAAGAAATTATGAAAAAATCGCAAGTAAGTAACAAACCCTTTCTTGAATTCACCATTGGGATGCACAATACAGAAATTTAATTCAGGAAATTATGAAAAACATTGCAAACAAACTCTTTCTTGAACTCGCTTCCTGGACAGACAATACAGCAATTTCACTCAAAAAATTATGAAAAAATTGTAAGTAAGTAGCAAACTGTTTCTTGAATTCTCCTCCTGGATGCACAATACAGATATTTCATTCAAGAAATTATAAAAAAAAATTGTAAGTAAGTAACAAACTCTTTCTTGAATACACCTCTTGGATACACAATACGGAAATTTCATTCAAGGAATTATGAGAAAATTCTAAGTAAGTAACAATATCTTTTTTGAAGTCCCCTCCTGGATACGCAATACGGTACGGAAATTTCATTCAAGAAATTATGAGAAAATCCCAGGTAAGTAACAATCTCTTTCTTGAAGTCCCCTCTTGGATACACAATACGGAAATTTCATTCAAGAAATTATAAAAAAAATTGTAAGTAAGTAACAAACTCTTTTTTGATTTCACCTCTTGGATATAAAAAACAGACTTTTCATTCAAGAAATTATGACAAAATTCTAAGTAAGTAACAAACTCATTCTTGAATTTGCCGTTTGCATGCACAATACAGAAATTTCATTCTATGGGACCTCTACACGTGATTAAACACGTTTTGAAACTACATGCTATTTGCTTGCCTTTCCTTGGTACCTTTCCAAACGAGCGGGGATTCCCCACTGGTTCCTACACATTGCAAAAGAGTGAGCAGTACGAACGGGGATTACCCAAACAAGTTTGTTTCATCTCCACGTTTTCAACCAGACTGGTTTTTTAGACAACACCCATTTTTAGGGGCCAATCAGAGACAGCGGAGGTTGCTCAATATACGATAACTTGATTGGTTATTGGTTACACACCGCAACGGCGCATACATAGTGAGAGAGACATGCAAAGTCGATATAGCTTTATTTCATTTTTTTAAGGTTAATTTAGACGAGGTTACGTGCACGCACGTAATTTCCGTATCGTATTGCGTATCCAGGAGGGGACTTCAAGATAGAAATTGTTACTTACTTAGAATTTTCTCATAATTTCTTGAATGAAATTTTCGTATTGTGTATCCAAAAGGTGTATTCAAGAAAGAGTTTGTTACTTACTTACATTTTTTTTTTATAATTTCTTGAATGAAATATCTGTATTGTGCATCCAGGAGGAGAATTCAAGAAACAGTTTGCTACTTACTTACAATTTTTTCATAATTTCTTGAGTAAAATTGCTG
This sequence comes from Artemia sinica, assembly GCA_027921565.1. NCBI lineage: Eukaryota > Metazoa > Arthropoda > Branchiopoda > Anostraca > Artemiidae > Artemia > Artemia sinica. The sequence goes on along the minus strand of JAPEVW010000510.1, from coordinate 10,768 downwards.
TATTGTCTCTCCAGGAAGCGAGTTCAAGAAAGAGTTTGTTTGCAATGTTTTTCATAATTTCCTGAATTAAATTTCTTTATTGTGCATCCCAATGGCGAATTCAAGAAAGGGTTTGTTACTTACTTAGAATTTTGTCATAATTTCTTGAATGAAATGACTTTTTTGTTTATCCAAGAGGCGAATTCAAGAAAGAATTTGTTACTTACTTACTTACAATTTTTTCATAGTTTCTTAAATGAAGTTTCTGCATTGTGTATCCAAGAGGTGACTTCAGGAAAGAGTTTGTTACTTGCTTACAATTTTTTCATAATTTATTGAATGAAATTTCCGTATTGTATATACTAGAAGTGAAAACAATAAAGAGTTTGTTACTTACTTGTGATTTTTTCATAATTTCTTGAATGAAGTATCTGTATTGTGTATCCAAGAGGTGAAATTAATAAAGAGTTTGTTACTTACTTACAAATATTTTCATAATTTCTTGAATGAAATTTCCGTATTGTGTATCCAAGAGGGGACTTCAAGAAAGAAATTTTTACTTACTGAGAATTTTTTCATAATTTCTTGAACGAAATTTCTACATCGTGTATCTAAGACGTGAAAACAATAAAGAATTTGTTACTTACTTAGATTTTTGTCATAATTTCTTGAACGAAATGTCTTTTTGTTTATCCAGCAGGCGAATTCAAGAAAAAATTTACTACTTACTTACAATTTTTTCATAATTTCTTTAATGAAATTTCTGTATTGTGTATCCAAGAGGTGACTTCAAGAAAGAATTTATTACTTACTTACTTACAATTTTTTCATAGTTTCCTAAATGAAGTTTCTGCATTGTGTATCCAAGAGGTGACTTCAAGAAAGAGTTTGTTACTTGCTTACAATTTTTTCATAATTTATTGAATGAAATTTCCGTATTGTATATCCAAGAGGTGAAAACAATAAAGAGTTTGTTACTTACTTGCGATTTTTTCATAATTTCTTGAATGAAGTATCTGTATTTTGTATCCAAGAGGTGAAATCAATAAAGAGTTTGTTACTTACTTACAAATATTTTCATAATTTCTTGAATGAAATTTCAGTATTGTGTATCCAAGAGGGGACTTCAAGAAAGAAATTGTTACTTACTGAGAATTTTTTCATAATTTCTTGAACGAAATTTCTACATCGAGTATCCAAGACGTGAAAACAATAAAGAGTTTGTTACTTACTAAGAATTTTGTCATAATTTCTTGAACGAAATGTCTTTTTGTTTATCCAGCGGGCGAATTCAAGAAAGAATTTGCTACTTACTTACAATTTTTTCATAATTTCTTTAATGAAATTTCTGTATTGTGTATCCAAGAGGTGACTTAAAGAAGGAATTTGTTACTTATTTATTTACAATTTTTTCATAGTTTCTAAAATGAAGTTTCTGCATTGTGTATCCAAGAGGTGACTTCAGGAAAGAGTTTGTTACTTGCTTACACTTTTGTTACTTGCTGATTTTGCTGCTTACAATTTTGTTGAACACATAACAATGTAATGCATAATATATTTTTAATGAAATAATGCTATGTAGAATATTAATACAAAAAATATATTATAATACATTATTAATATCAATGATTAACTTTGGACATTTTGAATCTGTTCCATAAAATAGTTCACCATGTTCTCTCTTGATATTAAAGCTATTGTCTTTTCTTAGTTCGTAATCAGTAGAATAATCATTATTCCATTTTGAGTCATACACAATTTTTACTGGTGTCTCATCAATAGGCTCAATATGCTTTTCGTCTTTGGTATTATTTGGTTCATTGACTGTTTGATCAATGGCAGTAACGTTTGCTGGTGGTTTGTTTTTCATTGATTCATCTTTATATTCCATAGTGATTTTTTCTGACAATGCCCTTTTTGTTTTTCTGGCAATTTCACTGTCTATTATCACATTATTTTTACACAGGTAACAGTTTCGGCACGTAGACAAGATATGGTTTACGATATTAGTAGAAGAGTAGGCCTTTCTTTTATTGATCTTCCGTTGATCACTAATACCCGAAAGGTGACGATTGGATGTATCAGTAGGTAATTTGTTACCTGCAACAGTAGCAAGGAGTTGTCCTCTATCATCAACGATTATTTTTATGTTGGCATTCTCTTTGAGTCCAATCATCTCTGGAGATCTCAATCTCGCATAACCACCAACATAAGAGTTGAATTTTTTCGGTATTCCAAAGAAATTTAATTCCTTACTGTCATGACAATGCATGCACACATTTCCAATAATGCTACCACTTGTACTTGTTTCATAGTTTAAATACTTCTCCTTGTCGGCATTCAATGCTACAATAACCTTGTTATGTGAACACACTTTATTAAAATGCTCCTTCTTCACTTTTTTTTGAAAGATATGACTTATGTGTTTATCGTTCCACTGCGTAAAAAATACTGATTTAATACGTGCAATAGACTAGGTAGTGTCAATAATCAGACATAGAATACCAGTGGGAAAGCCACATCGTGTCTCTGATCAATCATAGAGTACAATTATTAGAGCCGTAAGCATATTTTGTCATTTTAAGATACGTACAAAAAAAAAAAAAGTTGAATAATTTCTAGGTTTAAAAAAAAATAGTTTGTTTTTATGAAAAAAATATTGAATTAGAACTATCAGTCCTCATCATTATGAGTATCCAAAACTGGACTTAAGTTTCACATTTGAACTAGAGAATTGTATTTGCCATAATTTTCTTACAAGAAACTAGAGTTTACGGTCAAAAACCCTTATTAGCTCAGATTTTACGGAAATAGTTTTATTTTTCGATCCAAAAGTAGACTTAAGTTTTACATTTGAATCAGAGAATTGTATTTGCCATAATTTTCTTACAAGAAACTAGAGTTTACGGTCAAAAACCCTTATTAGCTCCGATTTTATAGAAATAGTTTATTTTTCGATCCATAACTGGGCTTAGGTTTCACCTATGAGTCAAAGAAATGTATTTTCCATAATTTTCTTACACAAAACTAGAGTTTACGGTCAAAACCATTATTAGCTCAGATTTTACGGAAATAGTTTATTTTTATAGGTTTCAGACAACACATACCTACGAAAGACTAAGAAACCTAGCTAATAAAAGCCGGAAATAGCAAATTAACCATCCCAAATCATAAGTTTCAGACAACACACACCTACGAAATACTAAAAAATCTAGCTATGAAAAGTTGGAAATAGCAAATTACACCCCCCCAAATCATAAGTTTCAGACAACACACACCTACGAAATACTAAGAAATCTTAGCTCAGAAAAGCCTGAAATAGCAAACCACTTATCCCAAACTATAGGTTTCAGACAACAAACACCTATGAGGGACTAAGAATCCTAGCTCTGAAAAGCCCAAAAAGCAAACTACACATCCCAAATCATAATTTTCTGACAACACACACCTATGAAAGGCTAAGAAATCTAGCTAAGAAAAGTCAAAAATAGCAATCCACCCATCCCAAATCATAGGTTTCAGACAACACACACCTATGAAAGGCTATGAAATCCAGGTCAAAAAAGTCAAAAATAGCAACCCACACATCCCAAATCATAGGTTTCAGACAACACACACCAACGAAAGACTAAGAAATCTAGCTCAGAAAAGCCCGAAATTGTAGTTTACATATCCCAAATCATAAGTTTCAGACAACATACACAAACGAAAGACTAAGAAATCTAGCTCAGAAAAGCCTGAAATAGTAATTTACATATCCCAAATCATAAGTTTCAGACAACACACACCTACGAAATACTAGGAAACCTAGCTCATAAAAGCCTGAAATAGCAAACTACTCATCCCAATTTATAGGTTTCAGAAAACAAACGCCCTTGAGAGACTAAGAATCCTAGCTCTGAAAAGTCCAAATAGCAAACTACACATCCCAAATCATAATTTTCTGACAACACACACCTATGAAAGGCTAAGAAATCCAGCTCAGAAAAGTCAAAAATAGCAAACCACCCATCCCAAATCATAGGTTTCAGACAACATACACCTATGAAAGGCTAAGAAATCCAGCTCAGAAAAGTCAAAAATAGCAACCCACCCACCCCAAATCATAGGTTTCAGACAACACACATCAACGAAAGACTAAGAAATCTAGCTCAGAAAAGCCCGAAATAGTAATTTTCATATCCACAAACATAAGTTTCAGACAACACACACCTACGAAATACTAGGAAACCTAGCTCATAAAAGCCTGAAATAGCAAACTGCTCATCCCAAACTATAGGTTTCAGACAACAAACACCTATGAGAGACTAAGAATCCTAGCTCTGAAAAGTCCAAATAGCAAACTACACATCCCAAATCATAATTTTCTGACATTACACCTATGAAAGACTAAGAAATCCAGCTCAGAAAAGTCAAAAATAGCAACCCACCCATCCCAAATCATAGGTTTCAGACAACACACACCTATGAAAGGCTAAGAAATCCAGCTCAGAAAAGTCAAAAATAGCAACCCATCTCCCCCAAAACACTTTTCAGCCATTTCTCGTAAAAATTTTTATTTCAAGTCATCCACACGGGTTTTTCGCTAGCAACTCGCCCCCACTATCACGCTATAACTAAACTAAGACATCCTTCTGCCAATCAACCCATCTCCCCCAAAACACTTTTCAGCCATTTTTCGTTAAAAATTTTATTTTCATGTCATCCACACGGGTTTTTTGTTAGCGACTCGCCCCCCACTATCATACTCTAAGCACGCTAAGACATCCTTCTGCCAATCAACCCATCTCCCCCAAAACACTTTTCAGCCATTTTTCGTTAAAAATTTTATTTTCAAGTCATCCACACGGGTTTTTTGTTAGCGACTCGCCCCCCACTATCACACTCTAAGTACGGTAAGACATCCTTCTGGCAATCAACCCATCTCCCCCAAAACACTTTTCAGCCATTTTTCGTTAAAAATTTTATTTTCATGTCATCCACACGGGTTTTACACTAGCAACTCGACCCACAGTACAACACTATAAGTACTCTAAGACACCCCGCTCCCATCACCCCACCACTTGTGTATTATACAGAACACATCGAAGAAGTAAAGCTATCCGTTATTAAAATTCTCTTCTTGCCATCTACATCTATCTTAGTATCAACTTTTTAGTATAGTATAACGTTAAACTATGTTTTAAATTGACAACACTGTTTAAACACCACTTGTGTATTATACAGTACATATCGAAGAAGTAAAGCTATCCGTTCTTAAAATTCTCTTCTTGCCATCTACATCTCTCTTAGTATCATCTTTTTAGTATAGTATAACGTTAAACTCTATTTAAATTGACAACACTGTTCAAACACCACTTGTGTATTATACAGTACACATCGAAGAAGTAAAGCTAGGTCAAGTCATAAGACCACCCCTTTTGTTTTTTCTCCACCATCATAAAATCGAATTCGCGAATGTTATCTAGCTCTGTTTTTTTTCCTATTATTCAAATAAGATCGTTCGTACAGGCCAATTCACGAATCCCTTATCCTTTTTTGCAAATGTCAATCAAAACATTCTGATTGTAGCATCCATGGACTTTTCAGACATTTTTCGTTAAAAATTTTATTTTCAAGTCATCCACACCATAGAGCTACGATCCCAATGAATGCTACTTGTTATCAGAAAAATTTCAATTGCCAAAAAATGAAAATAAACAATCATACTCTCAAAACAAGTTGAACCACTCTATAGGTTGCCAGCTCTTTTAAAATGTCCACGTGATACCACACTGTATATTCTTGTAGGCGTGAATGTGCGCTTGAATGTACGCTTGAAACTGTGTAATAGATTACTACTCATGTTTGATTCTTAGTCTCCAAAAAGGGGAAGAATATTGAGGTTAAACTTAGAAAAATTTTGAAGCGGAAGTGAAACTGTGCAGCAAATTATGTGCAGGAGGGTCTTCAAACGGATTCACCAGCAATATATAAGTAACGGTTGAGGATGTTAAATTGAAGTTTTATAAGCATATTGAGAGGGATGTTGAACAAAAACGAAAGACAGCCCCCTTCTCTTTTGCCCTTTTAGATTCTCCTCTTAACACTGATAAAGATTTTAAGGAGTCTTTTTCTTTGAAATTGTCAAAATGCATAATATCTATACCTCTGGGGAGGCCTTGCCCCCACAGCGTCCTAGGCAAGAAATGTAAATGATGCAAATTGCGAAACTTTGATGTTGGAAATGATGTTGATGTAGGATTTTATTTCTGCTGATATTACGTTTAATATGGCCTTTACTCTTAAGTGAAAAACTTCGTTTTCCAAGAGCTTTTTTTAAAATAATTTCTGTTTGTTTTTGATTAAATTAATTTCTGTAAGTTTCAAGTTTTTAAAAATTCGCTATTTTAAAATATTTTTTTTTGCAGCGTCAAAGTTTCATCAAAGCATCAAAACTAGTATCAAAGTACCAATATCAAAGTAGTAAAGTATCAAAGTAAATAAAATATGGAAGTATCAAAGTAATGATAAGTAACTTGCATAACTTACAGCCCTTGCACAGCCCCTGAGTTATAGTTATTTCACTTTTGAACTATTTTGAACAAAATGGCTGTCTCAAAATTTTTATCAGATGCATGTAGAAGGAAGTGAAGGTAATGCCGTTTACCCTCCAATCACTTTAGACTCTTAAAAAAGTAGCTGGAACATTTAATTTCCAATCAAATAAGCCCCCTGCAAAGTGCATACACCCATCCCTTTCACAAAAGTGTTATATATTAAAAATAGGCAACTAGACGAATTTATCTTTCCCCATGGGCTGGAGGTTGTCAACCCCCGAGGCAGAGTTATTTTTCCTTGGGAATATTTGAACAACATAGCTATTTCAAAGTTTTGACTGGGTCCATTTGAGGAAAAAAGGTGGAAGGAGGGGGGGGGGTGGCTTGACCTCTTATCACTTTGACTGGTTGACCTCTCATCACAGTCTCTTAAAGGGGAACGAAAACTTTCATTTTCTAAAAAGTGGTTCGTTTTTAGAAAATAAGGAGTCTTTGGAAAAAAACAGTAAGTAAACAATAAACATTGAAGCCTTATGACCGTTGTGACTTTCAGTTTTTTATTGTCTAAGACTTATACATATATAGTACCAAGAGCCCTGCAGCTTCACCGTCAGGCCTCGGAATTCGGCATGGGGCAGACTTCTATATACAGATTCTCACTGTTGCCTATCTTCTAAACGCAGACACTTTGAGCCTTTTCTTGATATCGTGACGTCAAAATAGACTTTAAATTAGAAGTGGTGCGTTTGTATAATTACATTATTTTTATTGGACCTTTAGCTTTTACCCCGGCTTGTCTTTTGTCATTATGAAAGGCATATCGCATAACCTTTGTTTCTTTCAATTGTTCAGGTGGTGGGACAAAAGCTTCTTTTTCTTCCAACGTTTTATCTTGTCCAGGTTTTTGATTTTCAAAAAATGGAAGGCATTGACGATCACCTTTGTTTCTTTTAATTGTTCAGCTGGTGGGACAAAAACTTTTTCTTTTGCCTTGGCTTGTCTTTTGTCATTATGAAAGACATATCGCCAAACCTTTTGTTTCTTTTAATTGTTCAGGTGGTGGGACAAAAACTTCTTTTCTTCCAACGATTTATCCAGTCCATATTTTTGATTTTCAGAAGTGTGGTAGCTATTGATGACCTTATCCAGGTCAAAATACAAAACCCAAAGATCATCGCTAAGATTTTCAATTTTATCACGTTTTGATTCTCACTGTCCAGGCTAATTTTAATTGACTCGTTGCTCTTCATTTTCATTTTTGACTCCCTCACTTGTTCAGTGTCGTATGTCTTCTAAAAGCACGTGTCTATGCCCTTCATTTTCATGCCGTTCATTTATGCCCTTCATTTTCATTTTCTAATTGCCAGGGTTTTTAGACTTCTGACCTATTTAGATTGTTTTCTCATGCAAGAATATCCCAAAATACCAATTTCCCCCCAAAAATATGGAGCCATTTTTGAGAACATCATGCATTCATACATAAATACATACATACACAATTATTACTCGTATATATATATATATATATATATATATATATATATATATATATATATATATATATATATATATATATATATATATATATATATATATATATATATATATATATATATATATATATATATAGTAGCTTCATAGTAGTAGAACTACATAGTAGCTTCAACAACGGAATGGCTACGCTCTGCCTAGGTTAATTTTTGTAATTTTTAGTTTGAATTTTCCTCTTAACTTAAATAATAATGGATCGCTAGCTTTTAATCGGCCAGCTATATGTTGCATAATGATAATTACATATACACCAAAGACCGAAGACAACTGTCTTATCATGGATTAAATAAAAAAAAACAAGTTTTTTTTAACTGAAAGTAAGGAACGACGTTAAAACTTAAAACGAACAGAAATTATTCCGTATATGAAAGGGGCTGTCCCCTCCTCAACGGCTCGCTCTTTATGCTAAAGTTTTTTATTGTTTAAAAAAATAGAGTTGTGAGAAAGTCAAACTTTAGCGTAAAGAGTGAGGCGTTGAGGAGGGGACAGCCCCTTTCATATACGGAATAATTTCTGCTCGTTTTAAGTTTTAACGTCGTTCCTTACCTTCAGTTAAAAAAAACCTTTTTTTTATTTAAATTTTTGGACATTTTTGAATTAATGCAGGTTTTGATTTTGGCCCACCGTACATTAATAATTAAAACAAAATTTGCATATTAATTTTACTTTCATTTGGTTAAATGGCTTTCTCGAAACTTGTTTAATTTTATTTACGAACGTTTTTATTAGTAATAAATATACGTAACTTAAAAATTAACTTACGTAGCGAACTTCTATATTCATATATTTTTAATACGTATATTAGGGGGGTCGCCCCCTAGTCAATACCTCTCTCTTTAAGCTAATGTTCGAATTTTGTTCCAATTCTTTAAAAATGACCCCTTATTCACAAAGGCCAGTAATTAGAATAAATAGATCTTATGAAAGTACAAAAAAATCTTTGGCTTAAAGAGCGAGGTATTGACTAGGGTGTGAACCCAATCATTTACCTAATATTTTCTGTTCGTTTTAATTTTTGATGCTGCTCCTTTCTTTCAGTCGAAAAACTTGTTTTTTTTTATTTAATTTCTGATCTTTTTTTAAATAATGCTGGGAAATCTGGCGCCCCTTTATAGTAATGTCCCTTCCCCATTAAAAACTTCCTTGATGGAAAGTTCTTCCCAAATAACCCCCGACCCACTCCCCCCCCCCACTTACCACAAAAAATCCTCTGAAAACGTCTGTATACTTTCCAATAACCAATCCTATATGTTAACATTGGGTAAAGTTCATAACTTTCAGCCCTCCCCCGGGGACTTCGGGGGATTAAGTCATCCTAAAAGAGATAGTTATTATATTTTCGATCATAATGAACAAAATGGTTATCTCAAAATTTTGATCGGGTGACATTGGGAAAAAATGAGCGTGGGAGGGGGCCTAGTTGACCTCCATTTTTTTGGTCACTTAAAAAGGGCACTAAAACTTTCAAACTCCGTTTCAATGAGCCCTCCCACGATATTCTAGGACCACTGGGTCGATACGATCACCCCTGGGAACAAAAAACAAATAAACACGCATCCGTGATCTTTCTTCTGGCAAAACTGCAAAACTCCACATTTTTATAGATAGGAGCTTGAAACCTCTACAATCAGGTTCTGTGCTACGCTGAATATGATGGTGTGATTTTCATTAAGGTTCTGTAATTTTTAGGGGGTCTTTCTTTAGGGGGTCAGGCGCGTAACTTTTGATGGGTAGGACAAAACTTGATGAAACTTGTATATTTGAAATCAGCATTAAAATCTGATTCTTTTGAGGTACGTTTTCTAGAGTTTCGGTTACCATTGAGCCAGTTCGCTCCTTACTTACAGTTCGTTACCACAAACTATTTGATTGAAAGTGTACAAAGTATATCAGTAAAATTGCACAATAGTCTCCTACATGTAACAACTATTCAAGAACTTTACTATTTTAGGCAGAGATATGCTAATTTTCTTGATTCCAGAAGCGATACCCGTATGAATAATAAGTGATTTTTTCTTCGCTCTGACCGAAGAATGTTCATCCTTAAAATAATGACTGCAATAAATCTGTCAGTTGAAATATGCCTACCCTTCAAATAATGACTTCAATAAATCAGGCAAGGAAGACTAATAAATTTCATAAGCTAAAATTCTTAAATGATACATATAATCCCCAACTAATTTAAATGGAAGTAAAAACTTTTGCATTAATGGTGAGTTTTGCATCAATCATTAAAAAAACAACAACATCAAAACCTTAAGTGTTATAAAAGGGTCTCAAATGATAGAATTCTCTTCTTTATGTTGAAACATTTGAATTTCTCAGGGAGGTTCTGGCTAGAGCTTATCAAAAATGTATTAATCCTAAGGAGGGCTTAGCTTCTTTTTTGCCTTTTAGCCGGTGATCATATTTAAATTTTGTAAAAATACCAAAATAAAGCAATGGCAGAAAGTGAGATATCACAATTTTAATATCAGCACCGTATTTAGATTTTTTGGGGAGGGAGGAGGAGGGGGCAGTTAAAAAAAACTAGGGGGAGGTTACGAAAAAACTTTAAAAAACGCTTCAAAAATCTATTTAAATTCATTTCTGTTACGTTTTTACGAGTCGGACAAACATTTCGAGAAGGGGGGTCAAATCCCCTAATCCTCCCCCCTGGGTATAGCCTTGCTTAACATCTTGATTATACATTTAGTCCA
>JAPEVW010000509.1:42500-88303 GCA_027921565.1 Artemia sinica | reverse complement strand
ACAATTTCTCTTAGAAATAATATTTTTTCATCATGTGATGAAACCTTTTTCTGTTCGAACTAGCAAGTTTTTCTATCAAGATACCAAATTTTTTTCGTAGAAGTAACATTTTTGATTTGATAAACAACTTTTCTGTCAGAAGTGCGAAGTTTTTGCTTAACACACAAACATTCTCATCAAAGTAACGAAATTTTACTTAATTACTAACATACTTTTTACTGAACACACACAAAGTTCTCTTAGAAATAATTTTTTCATTCAGTGATAACACTTTTTCTGTTCTTCTAGCCAGTTTTCTATCAACGATCAAATTTTTTCGTAGAGCAACATTTTTTGATTGTGATACAACTTTTTCTGTCAGAAGTAGCAAAGTTTTTGCTTAAAACACTAACAAACATTCTCCATCAAAGTAACGAAATTTTACCATAAGACACTAACATACTTTTACTTAACCACACACAAATTTTCTCTTAGAATAATATTCAGATGGTTTCATCAGTGATAACACTTTTTCTGCTGGTCGAACTAGCAAGTTTTCTATCACAGATACCAAATTTTTTTCGTAGAAGTAAGCATTTTTGTTGTGATACACACTTTTCTGTCATGAAGTAGCAAGTTGCGCTTACACCTAACAACACATTCTCATCAAAGGGAACGAAAATTTTGACCATAATACTAACAGAATTGTTACTGAAACACCACACAAATTTATCTTAGAAATAAATATTTCATCAGTGATAACACTGTTGTTGTGTTCGACACTTAGCAAGTGTTCTACCAGATAATACCAAATTTTTTCATTAGAAGCAAAATTTGTTGATTTGTGATAACAACTTCTCTGTCAGAAGTAGCAAGTTTTGCTTAAAAATACTAACAAACTTTTTCTCATCAAAGTAAAATGATTTTTACCTTAAATACTAACATTATACTTTTTTACTGAAACACAACACAAAAATTTCTCTTAGAAATAAGATTTGTTCATCAATGATAACGACACTTTTTTTTTCTGTTCGAACTAGCAAGTTTTTCTACCAAAGATATCAAATTTTTTTCGTAGAAGTAAAACATTTTTTTATTCTGATAAACAACTTTTCTGTCAGAAGTAGCAAGTTTTGCTTAACACTAACAAGTCATTATCCCCATCAACAGTAATTATTTTTTACCTAATACTAACATACTTTTTTACTGAACACACACAGAGTTCTCTTAGAAATAATATTTTTCATCAGTTGATAACACTTTTTCTGTTCGAACTAGCAAGTTTTTCTACCAAAGATACCAAATTTTTTCGTAGAAGTAACATATTTTTTTTATTGTGATAACAAACTTTTCTGTCAGAAGTAGCAAGTTTTGCTTAAACTAACAACAAACATTCTCATCAAAGTAACGAAAGTTTTACCTTAATACTAACATACTTTTACTGAACACAGCCACAAAGTTCTCTTAGAAGTACTATTTTTTCATCAGTTTGATAACACTTTTTCTGTTCGAAGCGAACTAGCAAGTTTTCTGTCAAAGATACAAATTTTTTCGTAGAAGTAACATATTTTTGATTGTGATAGCAACCTTTTCTGTCAGAAGTAGCTAGTTTTGCTTAACACTAACAAACATTTCTCATCAAAAGTAACGAGATTTTACTTTCATACTGAACATACATTTAACTGAAACATACGAATAATTTCTCTTAGAAAATAATATTTTTCATCAGTGATAACACTTTTTCTGTTTTCGAACTAGCAAGTTTTCTACCAGAGATACCAAATTTTTTCTTAGAAGTAACATTTTTTTTGATTGTGATAACAACTTTTCTGTCAGGAAGTAGCAAGTTTTTGCTTAACACTAACAAAAACATTCTCATCAAAGTAAAGGATTTTTTACCTTAATACTAACATACTTTTTACTGAAACACACAAATTTCTCTTAGAAAAAATAATATTTTTCATCAATGATAAAACACTTTTCTGTTCGAACTAGCCAAGTTTTCTACCAAAGATACCAAACTTTTTCGTAGAAGTAACATTTTTTTTATTGTGATAACAAACTTTTCTGTCAGAATTAAGTAGCAAGTTTTGCTTAACACTAACAAACATTCTCATCAAGTAACTGATTTTTTACCTTAATACTAACATACTTATTACTGAACCACACACAAAGTTCTCTTAGAAAATAATATTTTCATCAGTGATAACACTTTTTCTGTTCGAACTAGCAAGTTTTCTACCAAAGATACCAAACTTTTTCGTAGAAGTAACATTTTTTTTATTGTGATAACAACTTTTCTGTCAGAAGTAGCAAAGTTTTGCTTAACACTAACAACCATTCTCATCAAAGTAATGATTTTTTACCTTCAATACTAACATACTTCTACTGATTACACACACAAGTTCTCTTAAAAATAATATTTTTCATCAGTGATAACACTTTTTCTGTTCGAACAGTAAGTTTTCCTACCATAAAAATACCAAATTTATTCTTAGAAGTAACATTTTTTGATTGTGATACACCACTTTTCTGTCAGAAGTAGCAATTTTTTTGCTTAACACTAACAAACATTCTCATCAAAAGTAACGACATTTTAACCATATACTAACAAATTTTACTGAAACACACACCAAATTTCTCTTAGAAATCATATTTTTCATCAGTGATAACACTTTTTCTGTTCGAAACTAGCAAGTTTCTATCAAAGATACCAATTTTTTCGTAGAAGTAACATTTTTTGATTGTGATAACAACTTTTCTGTCAGAAGTAGCAAAGTTTGCTTAACTATACTAACAAAACATTCTCATCAAAGTAACGAAATTTTACTTAACTACTGAAACATACTTGTACTGAACACACACAAACTTTCTCTTAGAAATAATATTTTTCATCAGTGATAAACACTTTTCTGTTCGTTCTAGCAAGTTTTTCTATCTAAAAGATACCCAAATTTTTTCGTAGGAGCACACATTTTTTGATTGTGATAACAACTTTTCTGTCAGAAGTAGCAAGTTTTGCTTAACACTAACAAACATTTCATCAAAAGTAACGAAATTTTACCATATAACTAACATACTTTTACTGAACACACACAAATTTCTCTTGGAAATAATAATTTTCATCAGTGATAACTTTTTCTGTTCGAACTAGCATTAAGTTTTCTTATCAAAGATACCAAATTTTTTCGGAGACTCGAGAAGTAACATTTTTTGATTGTGATAACAACTTTTCTGTCAGAAGTAGCAAGTTTTGCTTAACACTAACAAACATTCTTCATCAAAGTAAACGAAATTTTTACCATAATACGTAACATACTTGTACCGAACACACACAATTTATTTAGAAATAATATTTTTTCATCAGTGATAACACTTTTTCTGTTCGAACATAGAAGTTTTCTACCAGAGATACCAAATTTTTTCTTAGAAGTAACATTTTTTTGATGTTGATAAACAACTTCTCTGTCAGAAGTAGCAAGTTTTGCTTAACATTAACAAACATTCTCATCATGTAATGATTTTTTTTTACCTTAAGTTACTAACATACTTTTTTTACTGAAAACACACAACAAAATTTCTCTTAGAAATACTATTTTTCATCAATGATAACACTTTTTTTCTGTTTTCGAACTAGCAAGTTTTTCTACCATAAAGATACCGAATTTTTTTTCGTAGAAGTAACATTTTTTTATTGTGATAAACAACTTTTCTGTCAGAAGTAGTAGCAAGTTTTGCTTCTTAACAACAACAAACATTCTCATCAAAGTGATGATTATTTACCTTAATACTAAACATACTTTTACTGAACACACACCAAATTTGCTCTTAGAAATAATATTTTTCATCAATGATAACACTTTTCTGTTCGAACTAGCAAAGTTTTCTACCAAAGATACCAATGCTTTTTCGTATAGAAGTAAAACATTTTTTTGATTGTGATAACAACTTTTCTGTCAGAAGTAGCAAGTTTGGCTTAACACTAACAAAACGTTCTCATCAAAGTAATGATTTTTTACCTTAATACTAACTATACTTCTACTGAACACACACAAAGTTCTCTTAGAAATAATATTTTTCATCAGTGATAACACTTTTTCTGTTCGAACTAGTAAGTTTTTCTACCCAAAAATACCAATTTATTCTTAGAAGTAACCATTTTTGATTGTGATAACAACTTTTCTGTCAGAAGTAGCAAGTTTTGCTTAACCCTAACAAAACATTCTCATCAAAGTAACGACATTTTACCATAATACTAACAAACTTTTACTGAACACACACAAATTTCTCTTAGAAATAATATATTCTTCATCAGTGATAAAACTTTTTCTGTTCGAACTAGCAAGTTATTTCTATCAAAAGATACCAAATTTTTTCGTAGAAGTAACATTTTTTTATTGTGATAACAACTTTTCTGTCACAGAAGTAGCAAGTTTTGCTTAACACTAAACAAACATTCTCATCAAAGTAACGAAATTTTACCTTAATACTAACATACTTTTACTGAAAACACACACAAAGTTCTCTAGAAATAATATTTTCATCAGTGATAACACTTTTTCTGTTCGAATAGCAAGTTTTCTATCAAAGATACCAAATTTTTTGTAGGAGCAAACATTTTTTGACTGTGATAACAAACTTTTTCTGTCAGAAGTAGCAAGTTTTTGCTTAACACTAACAAACATTCTCATCAAGTAACGAAATTTTATTCATAATACTAACATACTTTTACTGAACACACACAAATTCTCTTAGAAATAATATTTTTTCATCAGTGATAACACTTTTTCTGTTCGAACTAGCAAGTTTTCTATCAAAGATACCAAAGTTTTTTCGTAGAAGTAACATTTTTTTATTGTGATAAACAACTTTTTCTGTCAGAAGTAGCAAGTTTTGCTTAACACTAACAAACATTCTCATCAAAGTAATGATTTTTTACTTAATACTAACATACTTTTACTGAACACACACAGAGTTCTCTTAGAAATAATAATTTTTTCATCAGTGATAACACTTTTTCTGTTCGAACTAGCAAGGTTTCTACCAAAAAAAGATACAAAATTTTTTCTTAGAAGTAACAATTTTTTGATTTGTGATAACAAAACTTTTTCTGTCAGAAGTAGCAAGTTTTGCTGAACACTAACAAACATTCTCATCAAAGTAAAAAACGAAAAATTTTACCTTAATTACTCTACATACTTTTACTGAACACACACAAAGTTCTCTTAGAAATAATATTTTTCATCAGTGATAACCACTTTTTTCTGTTCGAACTAGCAAGTTTTCTGTCAAAGATACCAAAAAATTTTTCGTTAGAAGTAACATTTTTTGATTTGTGATACCACAACTTTTCTGTCAGAAGTAGCTAGTTTTTTGCTTAACAACACTAACAAAACATTCTCATCAAAGTATAACGATATTTTACTTTCACACTAACATACATTACTGAACATACATAATTTCTCTTAGAAATAATATTTTTCATCAGTGATAACACTTTTTTCTGTTTCAAAAAAAAACTAGCAAGTTTTCTCAACCACGAGATACCAAATTTTTTTTTTCTTAGAAGTAAAACATTTGTTTGATTGTGATAACAACTTTTCTGTCAGAAGTAGCAAGTTTTGCTTAACACTAACAAACATTCTCATCAAAGTAATGATTTTTTTACCTTAATACTAACATTACTTTTACTGAACACACACAAATTTCTCTTAGAAAAATTGATAAATATTTTTACATCAATGATAAACACTTTTTCTGTTCGAGGGACTAAACTAGCAAGTTTTCTACCAACGATACCAAACTTTTTCGAGTAGAAGTAACATTTTTTGATTGTGATAAACAACTTTTCTGTCAGAAGTAGCAAGCTTTTGCTAACACTAACAAACATTCTCATTCCAAAGTAATGATCTTTTTTACCTTAATACTAAAATACTTCTACTGAACACGACACAAAGTTCTCTTAGAAATAATATTTTTCATCAGTGATAAACTTTTTCTGTTCCGAACTAGTAAGTTTTCTACCAAAAAATACCAATTTATTCTTTAGAAGTAACATTTTTTTTTGATTGTGACGCCAACAAACTTTCTGGTCAGAAGTAGCAAGTTTTGCTTAACACTAACAAACATTCTCTCAAAAGTAACGACATTTTACCATAAGAAAGTAACAAAACTTTTACTGAACACACACAAATTTCTCTTAGAAAAAATATTTTCATCCGTGATAACAACTTTGTAACTGTTTCGAACTAGCAAGTTTCCTTTCTATCAATAGATACCAAATGTTTTTCGTAGAAGATTAACATTTTTTGATTGTGATAACAACTTTTCTGTCAGAAGTAGCAAGTTTGCTTAACACGTAACAAACATTTCATCAAAGTACGAAATTTACCTTAATACTAACATACTTTTGACTGGAACACACACAAAAGTGTCTCTGAGAAATAATATTTTTCTCAGTGATAACACTTTTTCTGTTCGAACTAGCAAGTTTTCTATCAAAGATACCAAATTTTTCGTAGGAGCAACATTTTTTTTTGATTGTGATAACAACTTTTCTGTCAGAAGTAGCAAGTTTTGCTTAACACTAACAAACATTATCATCAAAGTAACGAAATTTTACCATAATACTAAACATACTTTTACTGAACACACACAAATTTCTCTTAGAAATAATATTTTTCATCAGTGATAACACTTTTTCTGTTCGAACTAGCAAGTTTTCTATCCAAAGATACCACAATTTTTTTCGTTTAAAGTAACATTTTTTGATTGTGATAACAACTTTTCTTGTCAGAAGTAGGGCCAAGTTTTGCTTAACACTAACAAAAATTCTCATCAAAAGTAACGGGGGGAAATTTTTTACCATAATACTAACATACTTTTTTTACCGAACACACCACAAATTTATCTTAAGAAATAATATTTTTCATCAGTGATAACAATTTTTTCTGTTCGAACTAGCAAGTTTTCTACCAGAAGGTTACCAAATTTTTTTTCTTAGAAGTAACATTTTTTGATTGTGATAACAACTTCTCTGTCAGAAGTAGCAAGTTTTGCTTAACATTAACAAACGTTCTCATCAATGTAATGATTTTTTTTTAACCTTAATACTAACATACTTTTACTTGAACACACACAAATTCTCTTAGAAAAAATACCTTTTTCATCAATGATTAACACTTTTTCTGTTCGAACTAGCAAGTTTTCTACCAAAGATACCAATTTTTGTCGTGAAGTAACATTTTTTTTATTGTGGATAACAAACTTTTCTGTCAGAAGTAGCAAGTTTGCTAACAACAAAAAACATTCTCATCAAAGTGATGATTTTTTACTTAATACTAACATAACTTTTACTGAACACACACAAATTTCTCTTAGAAATAATATTTTTTCATCAATGATAAAACTATTTTCTGTTTTCGAACTAGCAAGTTTTCTACCAAAGATACAAACTTTTTCGTAGAAGTAACATTTTTTGATTGTGATAACAACTTTTCTGTCAACCAAGAAAAGTAGCAAGTTTGCTTAACACTAACAAACATTCTCATTCAAAGTAATGATTTTTTTACCTTAATACTACATACTTCTACTGAAACACACACAAAGTTCTCTTAGAAATAATTATTTTTCATCAGTGATATAACACTTTTTTCTGTTCGGACTAGTAAGTTTTCTACCAAAATACCAATATTTATTCTTAGAAGTAACATGTTTTTTTTTGATTGTGATAAAACAACTTTTCTGTCAGAAGTAGGCAAGTTTGCTTAACACTAACAAACTTTTCTCATCAAAGTAACGACATTTTTACCATAATACTAACAAACTTTTTTTACTGAACACACACAAATTTTCTCTTAGAAATAAATATTTTCATCAGTGATAACACTTTTTTCTGTTCGAACTAGCAAGTTTTCTATTTTCAAAGATATCCAAATTTTTTCATTTTAGAAAGTAACATTTTTTTGATTTGTGATAACAACGTTTCTAGTCAGAAGTTAGCAAGTTTTGCTTAACACTAACAAACATTCTCATCAAAGTAAAACGAAATTTTACCTTAATACTAACATTACTTTTACTGAACACACACAAAAGTTCTCTTAGAAAATATATTTTTCATCAGTGATAACACTTTTTTCTGTGTCGAGACTAGCAAGTTTTCTATCCAATATACCAAATTTTTTCGTAGGAGCAAACATTTTTTGACTGTGATAAAAAACAAACTTTTCTGTCAGAAGTTAGCAAGTTTTGCTTAACACTAACAAAACCATTCTCATCAAAGTAACGAAATTTTACCATAATACTAACATTACTTTTACTGAACACACACAAATTTCTCTTAGAAAAATATTTTTTCATCAGTGATAACACATTTTTCTGTTCGAACTAGCAAGTTTTCTATCAAAGATACCAAATTTTTCGTAAAGTAACATTTTTTTGATTGTTGATAACCACTTTTCTGTCAGAAGTAGCAAGTTTTGATTAACACTAACAAACATCTCATCAAAGTAACGAATTTTACCATAATACTAACATACTTTTACCGAACACACACAAATTATCTTAGAAATAATATTTATTACCAATCAGTGATAACACTTTTCTGTTTCTGTTGTCGACTAGCAAGTTTTCTACCCAGCTTACCAAAAATTTTTTCTTAGAATTAGAATTTTTGATGTGTGATAACAACTTCTCTGTCAGAAGTAGCAAGTTTTGCTTAACATTACAAACATTCTCATCAATGTAATGATTTTTTACCTTAATACTAACCATAATTTTTACTGAACACACACAAATTTCTCTTAGAAATAATATTGTTTTCATCAATGATAACACTTTTTCTGTCGAACTAGCAAGTTTTCTTACCAAAGATACCAAATTTTTCGTTAGAAGTAACATTTTTTTATTGTGATAACAACTTTTCTGTCAGAAGTAGCAGTTTTGCTTAAACAACAACAAACATTAAGGGGTTTCATCAAAGTGATGATTTTTTACCTTTTTAATACTAACGATACTTTTACTGAACACACACAAACTTTCTCTTAGAAATAATATTTTTCAATCAGTGATAACACTTTTTCTGTTCGAAACTAGCAAGTTTTTCTACCAAAGATACCAAATTTTTTCTTAGAAGTACATTTTGATTGTGGATAACAAACTGTTTCTGTCAGAAGTAGCAAGTTTTGCTTGACACTAACAAAACATTCTCATCAAAGTAATGATTTTTTACCTTAATACTACATACTTTTACTGAAACACACACAAAATCTCTTAGAAATAATATTTTTCATCAATGATAACACTTTTTTCTGTTCGAACTAGCAAGTTTTCTACCAAAGATACCAATTTTTTCGTAGAAGTAACATTTTTTGATTGTGATAGCAACTTTTATGTCAGAAGTAGCTAGTTTTGCTTTCAACTAAGAAACACTCTCATCAAAAGTAACGATATTTTACTTTCATACTAACATTCTTTTACTGAAACACACACAAATTTCTCTTAGAAATAAATTGGTTCATCAGTGATAAACACTTTTTCTGTTCAAACTAGCAAGTGTTTTACCTAACAGAGATACCAATTTTTTCTTAGAAGTAAACATTTTTGGATGTTGATAACAACTTTTTGTCAGAAGTAGCAAGTTTTGCTTTAACACTAACAAAAACATCTTCATCAAAGTAACGAAATTTTACCGTAATACTAACATACTTTTACTGAACACACACAAAGTTCTCTTAGGAATAATATTTTTCATCAGTGAATAACACTTTTTTCGGTTCGAACTAGCAAGTTTTCTTGTCAAAGATACCAATTTTTTTCAGAATAGAAGTAACCACCTTTTTTGATTGTGATAGCAACTTTTCTGTCAGAAGTAGCTAGTTTTGCTTTTCACTAACAAACATTCTCATGTTTCCAGTAAAGTAACGATATTTTACTTTCAATACTAACATACTTTTCTGACACACACAAATTCTCTTAGAAATAATATTTTTCATCAGTGATAAACACTTTTTCTGTTCAACTAGCAAGTTTTCTACCAGAGATACCAAATTTTTTCTTAGAAGTAACATTGTTTGATTGTGATAACAGCTTTTCTGTCAGAAGTAGCAAGTTTTGCTAACACTAACAAAATTCCATCAAAGTAATGATTTTTTACCTTAATACTAACATACTTTTACTGAACACACACAATTTCTCTTAGAAATAATATTTTTCATCAATGATAACACTTTCTGTTCGAACTAGCAAGTTTTCTACCAAAGATACCAAACTTTTTTCGTAGAAGTAACATTTTTTGATTGTGATAACAACTTTTCTGTCAAGAGTATGCAAGTTTTGCTTAACACTATCAAACATTCTCATCAAAGTAATGATTTTTTACCTTAATACTAACATATTTTACTGAACACACACAAAGGTCTCTTAAAAATAATATATTTTCATCAGTGATAACACTTTTTTCTGTTCGAACTAGTAAGTTTTCTACCAAAAATACCAAATTATTTTCTTAGAAGTAACATTTTTTGATTTTGATAACAACTTTTCTGTCAGAAGTAGCAAGTTTTGCTTAACACTAACAAACATTCTCATCAAAGTAACGAAATTTTACCTTAATACTAACATACTTTTACTGAAACACACACAAAGTTCTCTTAGAAATAATGTTTTTTCATCAGTGATAACACTTTTTCTGTTCGAACTAGCAAGTTTTCTATCAAAGATACCAAATTTTTTCGTAGGAGTAACATTTTTTGATTGTGATAACAACTTTTCTGTCAGAAGTAGCAAGTTTTGCTTAACACTAAACAAACATTTCTCATCAAATAACGACATTTTACCATTAATACTAAACAAACTTTTACTGAACACACACAAAATTTCTCTTAGAAATAATATTTTTCATCAGTGATAACACTTTTTCTGTTCGAACTAGCAAGTTTTCTATCAAAGATACCAAATTTTTCGTTAGATAGAAGTAAACATTTGATTACAACTTTTCTGTCAGAAGTAGCAAAGTTTTGCTTAACACTAACAAACATTCTCATCAAAGTAACGAAACTTTTACCATGATACTAACATACGTTTACTGAACACACACAAATTTATCTAGAGAAATAATATTTTTCGTCCCCCCCCAGTGATAACACTTTTTCTGTTCGAACTAGCAATTTTTCTGTCAAAGATACCAAAGTTTTTCGTAGAAGTAACATTTTTGATTGTGATAACAACTTTTCTGTCAGAAGTAGCTAGTTTTGCTTAACAATAACAAACCTCCTCACCAAAGTAACGAAATTTTACCATAATACTAACATACTTTTTACTGAACACACACAAATTTCTCTTAGAAAATAATATTTTTCATCAGTGATAACACTTTTCTTTCGAACTAGCACCTAGTTTTCTGTCAAAAAGATACCAAATTTTTCGTAGAAGTAACATTTTTTTTGATTGTGATAACACAACTTTTCTGTCAGAAGTAGCTAGTTTTGCTGAACACTAACAAACATTCTCATCAAATTAACGATATTTTACTTTCATACTAACATACTTTTACTGAACACACACAAATTTCTCTTAGAAATAATATTTTTCATCAGTGATAAACACTTTTTTCTGTTCGAACTAGCAAGTTTTCTACCAGAGGATACCAAATTTTTTCTTAGAAGTAACATTTTTGATTGTGATAACAACTTTCTCTGTCAGAAGTAGCAAGTTTTGCTTAACATTAACAAAACATTCTCATCAAAGTATGATTTTTTACCTTAATACTAACATACTTTTACTGAACACACACAAATTTCTCTTAGAACTAATATTTTTTCATCAATGATAACATTTTCTGTTCGAACTAGCAAGTTTTCTACCAAAGATACCAATTTTTTCGTAGAAGTAACATTTTTTGATTGTGATAACAACTTTTCTGTCAGAAGTAACAAGTTTTGCTTAACACTAACAAACATTCTTATCAAAGTAATGATTTTTTACCTTAATAAACTAACATACTTCTACTGAACACACACAAAGTTTCTCTGAGAAATAATATTTTCATCAGTGATAACACTTTTTCTGTTTCGAACTAGCAAGTTTTCTACCAAAGATACCAAATTTTTTTCTTAGAAGTAACCATTTTGATTGTGATAACAACTTTTCTGTCAGACATTAGCAAGTTTTGCTTAACACTAACAAAACATTCTCATCAAAGTAACGACATTTTACCATATTACTAACAAACTTTTACTGAAACACACACAAATTTTCTCTTAGAAATAATATTTTTCGTCAGTGATAACACTTTTTCTGTTCGAACTAGCAATTTTTCTATCAAAGATACCAAATTTTTTCGTAGAAGTAACATTTTTTGATTGTGATAACAACTTTTCTGTCAGAAGTAGCAAGTTTTTGCTTAACACTAACAATCATTCTCATCAAAGTAACGATATTTTACCTTAATACTAACATATTTTACTGAACACACACAAATTCCTCTTAGAAATAATATTTTTCGTCAATGATAACACTTTTTCTGTTCTAAACTAGCAAATTTTCTGTCAAAGATACCAATTTTTTTTCATAGAAGTAACATTTTTTGATTGTGATAACAACCTTTTTCGGTCAGAAGTAGCAAGTTTTGCACTTAACACTAACAAACATTCTCATCAAAGTAATGATATTTTACTTTAATAATAAACATACTTTTACTGAACACACACAAATTTTCTCTTAGAAATAATATTTATCATCAATGATAACACTTTTTCTGTTCGAAAACTAGCAAATTTTCAGTAAAAGATACCAAATTTTTTCTTAGAAATAACATTTTAGATTGTGATAAAAACTTTTCTGTCAGAAGTAGCAAGTTTTGCTTAACACTAACAACATTCTCATCAAAGTAATGATATTTTACCTTAATACTAACTTACTTTTACTGAACACACACAAATTTCTCTTAGAAATAATATTTTTCATCAATGATAACACTTTTTCTGTTCGAACTAGCAAGTTTTTTTCTACCAAAGATACAAATTTTTTCTTAGAAGTAACCATTTTTTGATTGTGATAACAACTTTTCTGTCAGAAGTAACAAGTTTTGCTTAACACTTACAAACCTTCTCATCAAAGTAAAACGATATTTTACCTTAATACAACATACTTTTACTGAACACACACCAAATTTCTCTTAGAAATAATATTTTTCATCAATGATAACACTTTTTCTGTTCAAAACCAGCAAGTTTCTGTCACAGGTACCAAATTTTTTTTTTCGTAGAAGTAACATTTTTTGATTGTGAAACAACTTTTCTGTCAGAAGTAACAAGTTTTGCTTAACACTAACAAAAACATTCTCATCAACAAGTAATGATTTTTTTTACCTTAATACTAACATAACTTTACTGAACACACACACAAATTTCTCATAGAAATAATTTTTCATCATGATAACACTTTTTCAGTTCGAACTAGCAAGTTTTCTGTCAAAGATACCAAATTTTTTCGTAGAAGTAACATTTTTGATTGTGATAACAACTTTTCTGTCAGAAGTAGCAAGTTTTGCATAAACACTAACAAACTTCTCATCAAAGTAACATAATTTTACCTTAATACTAACATATTTTTACTGAACACACACAAATTTCTCTTAGAAATAATTTTTTCATCAATGATAACACTTTTCTGTTCGAACTAGCAAATTTTCTACCAAAGATACCAAATTTTTTTCGTAGAAGTAACATTTTTTTTTTGATTGTGATAACAACTTTTCTGTCAGAAGTAGCAAGTTTTGCTTAACACTAACGAAACATTCTCATCAAAGTAATGAATATTTTACCTTAATACTACATACTTTTACTGAACACACACAAATTTCTCTAGAAATAATATTTTCGTCAGTGATAACACTTTTTCTGTTTGAACTAGCAAGTTTTCTACCAAAGATACCAAATTTTTTCTTAGAAGTAACATTTTTTGATTGTGATAACAACTTTGCTTAACACTGACAAACCTTCTCATCAAAGTAACAACATTTTACCTTAATACTAACATACTTTTACTGAACACACACAAATTTTTCTTAGAAAATAATATTTTCTTTTCTATGTCTGAATATAATTTGTTTACATGTCTGGGTTGGTGTTTTTGCTTAGGTTAGGTTAGCTAAGTTAGGTTAGTTAGCTAAGTTAGGTTAGCTAGTAAAAAACATTTCTCCATGTTTATTTAAGTTAGGTTAGGTTAACTTATCATGAGCGCTCATGATAACTAACCTAACCTAACTAAAGCATGGTACAAAGTCGACATGGGGGGATTTTCCGGCGAGTATGGTTAGGTTAGGTTAGGTTAGATCAAGTTAGGTTAGGTTAAGGTAGGTTAGCCTACGTACGCGCGCGTACGTAGGCTAACCTAACTTAACCTAAACCTAACTCTTGGGCCTTTTCTTCTTCCGGGAAAAGTATTTCTTGGTGTTGAGGTAACCAAAAAGCTGTAAAGTATAGTTGTGGTTGAAAAAGATAAGTACTTCAAGCTGGAAAATGGGTTTAGAAGGGACATTAAGAAAGGAACTTGCTCTGAAATGTCTTTTGAAAGTATTTCTTGGTGTTGTGGTATCCAAAAAGCTGTAAAGTAAAGTTGTGGGTGAAAAGGATGGCTACTTCAAGTTGGAAGGAATGGGTTTAGAAGGGACATTAAGAAAGAACTTGTTCTGAAATGTCTTTTGAAGAGCATTTCCTGGTGTTGAGGTATCCAAAAGTCGTAAAGTAAAGTTGTGGGTGAAAAGGATGGGTACTTTAACTTGTAAAATGGTTTAGGAAGAAAATTACGTAAAAACTTGTCCTGAAAAGATATAATAAAGCCTTTTTGAAAAGTATTGCTTGATGTTGGGGTATTCGAAAAGCCTTATAGTAAAGTTGTGGAGGAAAAGATGAGTACTTCAACTTGTAAAATGGTTTAGGAAGGACATTAAGAAAAAAAACTTGTTCTGAAAAAAATATAATAAAGCCTTTTGAAATGTCGGGGACCCTTCTGTGCCTCAATGCACAAAAAAAGTATTAACAAAATGTGGATGGGGCTCTTTGGGGACTCGGGAGGGCCTTTGGGGGTCCGGGGGGGCCTTTGGGGGCCGGGTGGTCCTTTGGGAGCCCGGGGACCCTTGGGGACGGGGGCTTCTTTCGGGGTGGGGGTAGGGGGATCGGAGCCCTTTGGGGTTGGGGTAGGGGACCTCACGACAGTGTTCAAATGGAACTTGTGTATTATAACGACCACAGAGTTTCGCCTCAAATCCTCTTCTAAAACATCTTCTAAAATCATCTTTTAAAATGTCTCTAACTGTTTCACCGAAATAATTCCCTAAAATGTCTAAAACGGTTTCGCTCAAATAACCCCTAAAACGTAATTTCTGCGTGTTCCTTTTGTTTTGACATCCCTGCGCTGTCACATTGAAATTACTTGGAAACCCTTTCCAGCGTTAATCTCTTCATCTCTAAGATCAAAACATTCGCCGGAGTTTCTTGGAGAAATTTTTTCCGGGGCGAAGTTTATTAATATCTTTGGAGTTCGACCAGGAGAATTGTTTTCCATGGCGAAGTTTTTTTTAATGTCTGACAGATGATGTCATGGTTTGATTGATTTGTCAAGAAAGGGGAATTAATTTGTTGTTTCTAAGGGGAATTATTGATTCACGAAAGGGGAATTGAGGATTCTTGAAAAAAAGAGGTCATTGACCCGATTACGCAAACATTCTCCCTGGGGATTCCATGCCCATATATGGTGTTCGAACGGGACTGACAATACCACGTGTTCTCCCTAGGGACTCTATGCCATATATGGTGTTCGTCCCAGACCTTTAGGGTCATTTCTACTGATAGCTTGGATACACTTACGATAATTTTATTTGGTTAAATTTTAAGAGCAGAAGTAGCCCTGGAAAATTGAGCATAATACTCTCAGTTGTTCTTGGGATACTGATGAGATGCCTTATTGGGAATTAGTGTTACACATAGCGCATTTTGATTTAATATTAAGCAATTTTTGTTTTTAAACATAAAGGAAAATGGGAGGGTGGGCGTGAGAGGGGGATTAGTTTCCCTCCAATCACTTTTGGACTATTAAAATGTCCATCAGCCCTTTCTATTTTCCATCGAATGAGCCTTTTTGAAGTTCCTACGACAAGTCCCTCGATACCAAGTGCCCTGGTCTAACAACAACAATAACATAAATAATACATTATACCCACATAGATCTTTACTATAAAAATGTCAAGCCTTCCAATCACTTTCAACTCTTAAAAAGGCACTAGGCCTTTCAATTTCCAATCAAATGAAACCTCTTTTGAGTTTCTACGACATAACTTTCTAGAAAACCTTATATGCCCCCAGGTCACAACTTACAACCTTAGAATTTCACACATTTTCAAGGCTTTTATATTTTACTCTAATTTCAACTTGAAAATACGGCTTATTCTGCTTGAGCAGAACTTTCCTCTCAAAAGCAGAAGCATGGCTCTGAACATTTTGTTTCTACTTTTGCAGAAGCAAAAGCAGAAACATTATACCACATAGATCTTTACTATAAAAATGTCAAGCCTTCCAATCACTTGCGACTCTTAAAAAGGGCACTAGGCTTTTCAATTTCCAATCAAATGAGCCCCTTTTGAGTTTCTACGACAACGCTTTCTAGAAAAACCTTATATGCCCCCAGGTCATAACTTAAAACCTTAGAATTTCACAACATTTTCAAGGCTTTTATATTTTACTCTAATTTCAACTTGAAAATGACGGCTTATTCTGCTTGAGCAGAACTTTCCTCTCAAAAGCAGTTCTCAGTTTCTCAGTTCCCCTAAAAATCAAAAATATCCATTTATATTTACAGTAACCATTTTATTTATCAAACATTGTCATATGTTGAAAATTTATGAGAAAAACTCTGAATTTTTCGTTTCAGGCTGGGAGATACGCATTTATTATCATCCTATAATTCAACCTGTTGTGGCAGGTCTTCCCAATGTAAGATTATGCAATGTTTATGGCACTACCGTTCACTGGACTCAGTTACCAGCTAGTCACATGATCTAAGTTGGATTAATCCACGAGATTTTGGGGGCGATTTCTGCCTCTTTTTAGATGATTACGTGGGTGTGTTTTTGTCAAGAGACTCAGATTCGATCATGCTAAAGAGAGAGGTTAGTGCAGTTGAAGAATGGCTCAGTTTCAATCGGTCATTTCATATTATGAGGGACCACCCACAACATGGTGCAGTAATCCTAGCAGGCAAGTAAACTTCAAGATAAAATAACATTCAATCAAGTTTTTGTTGCTTGAGCCAAAGAACAATCTTGAAATTACGACTGAAAAAAATAATACGCACCAGAAAATCACCAATAATGTATCTCGTGGGTGATTTTGTAGATTGGGCCAAGTCAAGTGTAATTTTATGATTGACCATTCACAGTGAAAATTTAAGGCATCATTTTTTAAAAATTAGAAAAGGTTGAAGTTTTGAATATCAGTTTTGGCTATCTGTATGACGAATATAGCAGAAGATACAAAGAAAATAGTTTTGGTAAGCAAGGTTTGGTAACAAATTTAGCGTTTGTTTCAAATTTAGTTTTATCTATTTAAAAATTTCTTGACTTTACAGTTTACGTTTGGCATTAAACCAAAGAAGAACAGTGATGAGTTATAAGACTTTGCATTTTATCAACAGATGTCACTAGGCATTGCTATTATTCCTTGCCACCAATTTGGATCAACGTATCAACAGCCCTAGCATAATGTAGAATTTAAGAAACAAATAAAAAATCATCCAGAACTATTGCTTTTGGAGTAAATACAATGTTTTAATGTTTTTCTTATAGCCTCCTGAATAGGTTTCTTTGATATGGTGGACATGTAGTTTTTCTATCATGATTGCCACAATTTTTTGGTTCGTGTTTCTGATTTTTGAAAATTCATGACCTTTCCTTGCGCAGATAAGCTTGATCGGCCTTTTTATCAACGGGTGTGACTTCTTGTCACACCCGTTTCTTGGGCCACTGTTTGCTGCATCTTGTCAATTTTATTGGGCAATAATAATAGAAATCATGTAAGCATAAATGATAGAAGATGTTCGTGACATGACTTTTGCAAGGTAGTTCACAAGGAAAATGCCAAAAAGAAGGAACTAAAAATTCAAAAGGTCTGACTTGTTGGCTACGAAACGCCTTTGCATAAAGGGAAAATAGCATTGATTTCTACGGCTTGCCCTCTGACGTCACGCGGCACAACTGTTTCTAGGCATCATTCCCGCCCTTGGCAAGGTTTCAAAGGTTAGTTCAGGTGTTTATTCTATGACATGCCCTTTTTTTCTATAACACACCCATAACTGCTTTCTGTGACATGCCATCTCACGGTTTCCGTGACATGCCCTCCCTTTTCCCATAGAATTCCAAGTCATGGTCTCTGACGTCACGCGACACACCTGTTTCTAGGTGACGTTCTCGCCCTTGGCAAGAGTTCAAAGGTCAGCTTAGATGTTTTTCAATGAAAAAAACCTCCCTTTTCCCATAGAATTCAAACACATGCCCTCTGACGTCACGATTTCCTATGTAACCCCAGACAAATTCCAAATAAGTTGAAAAAGTCAGCAGTGCGCTAGCATGGATGAACAAATTGAGTTAGAAATATCCTTTTATTGCAACTTTTCTATATGTAATGGACGTTATCATGATTTTGAGCCGTCTCATGGACCTACTACATGTTTAGACAATATAGACTCTAGAATAGACGGGATAATCGGGAGGAAATGAGGAAAAGAATCTTGATTGATATGGAGAGAAATTTATGCAGGGTACAAGTAAGGACTCATAAAATGAAGTCTGATACGGCAGAAAAGGAAGACGAAGATCGAAAGAAGAGACAGAGAAGAAAAAGAGTCTCTACAGAGATACTTCAAAAATATACTTTAAAAGACAATGATGAAAACTCAAAGAAAAATATGCATAGTGCAAGATGTAACGGTGGATATTATGATGAATATGATTTTGATAGAAAAGAAAAAGTGGGCTTTCAAGAGAGAAAATAGAAGACTATTGTACGGATGGATTTTGAACATCAAAAATTGTTCTGGAAGAGTTCTCATATACCATTTTATAATAAACCTCATTATTGATTGATTGATAAGTTTTGTATCGTAATCTTACAATAAATTTGTTTGTACATATTAATTTTGTCCTACATGATAAGTCTAGGGTAAGGATACAAGCAGAGACTTCTGTACATGAATAGTTTAGATTGAATAGATCAATCCTTGCAGTAATATCAGCCCCCCTCCCCACCCCCCCCCCAAGTTTTTCTGTCAAAGATAAAAAAAAACTAAATAGAAGTTAACTGTGTAGTGTATTTTTTTATTTCTTAGAAATCAACCATTTCTTTTTTTTCCATCTGACCTATTTAAATAAAATCAGTCTTCTAATTTTGTATTCATTCGTCAAATTAATGTTTACAAAAAAAAAAAAAAAATACTTATTAAGTATATTATATCAGGTTCTACTATTTCAACATCACTATCATTATCCTCATTCATCGATACTGTCAACTCAGAAAGAGGGGGGAGATTGTAAAACAAATCCCCACGTACTCTCGTATTCCCCAGAGGAGGTAGACTGTCCAACAAAACGCTCGTCATCTTCGATGCAGAGTTGGCCCGAAGGCCCCCTCCTCACCAAATCCTCCGACGTATACGACAATCCGTCCTCGGTGCAATATACTTCCAGAACATCATCCGTAGCATCATTGGCTGGTGTCACAGAGAAGAAGCTTCTCGCTTTTCGGTGAGCTGCCAATCACACCGCATATCCTCTTTCTACATGAACACTATGTTCGGCATATTTATTCTAAGCTTTTCCCCTCTGAACAAATCACCCCATGTGGTTTGACCCTCTTGGATATACTCGGGGTCTCCTATAAAAGAAATAAACATGTGAAGAATAAAAAATATTGAATATATATTTATGTATTTTCTTAAAAAAACATGCACACCCTTTACTGCATATATTAACCATTTCTATATTTTTTTTTTTACAAAAATGGAGTTCACAGATAAAAGTTTATTAGCCCAATTTTTACGGAAATGACTCTAAATTTTGATCGAAAGCTATGTTTTTTCTAGCCAAAGATTCACATTGATCCAGAGATATGTATTTTCTATAATGTTGTTACAAAAGTGCAATTCACAGTTAAAAAAGCTTTATTAGTTCAGTCTTACGGAAATGGCCGCAGTTTTGATCCTAAGCTAGGCTTTTCTAAGCAAAGATTCACATTTAATCCAGAGAAATGTATTTTCTAAAATTTTGTTAAAAAAGTGGAATTCACAGTTAAAAAAAAGCTTTTATTAGTTCAGTCTTACGGAAATGACTCTGTTTCGATCCGAAGATTAGGCTTTTTTCTAACCAAAGATTCACATTTGATCCAGTGAAATGTATGTTTCTATAATTTTTGTTACAAAAATGGAGTTTACAGTTAAAACGATTTATTAGTTCAGTTTTACAGAAATGGCTCAGTTTCGATCCAAAAGCTAGGCTTTTCTAGCCAAAGATTCACATTTGATCCAGAGAAATGTGTTTCCTATAATTTTGTTACAAAAAGTGGAATTCACAGTTTTAAAAAAAACTTTATTATTTCAGTTTTTTGGAATGGACTTGTTTCGATCCAAAGCTAGGCTTTTTCTAAACCAAAGATTCACATTTGATCCAGAGAAATGTATTTTCTATAATTTTGTTACAAAAACTGGAGTGGACTGCAAAAAAGTTTATTAGTTCACTTTTTACGGAAATGGCTCATTTTTGATCCAAAGCTAGGCTTTTTCTAGCCAAAGATTCATATTTCATCCAGAGAAATGTATTTTCTATAACTTTGTTACAAAAGTAGAATTCACAGTTTAAAAAAAAAAGTTTTATTAGTTCAGTATTACGGAAATGACTCAGTTTCGATCCATACTAGGCTTTTCTAGGCCAAATATTCACATTTGATCCAGAGAAAATGTGTTTTCTATAACTTTGTTACAAAAGTGGAAATCAGAGTTTAAAAAAAGCTTAATGAATGAATTTTATTAATAACCTGTCTTACAATAAACAGAAAAAGA
Organism: Artemia sinica; assembly: GCA_027921565.1. Classification (NCBI taxonomy): domain Eukaryota; kingdom Metazoa; phylum Arthropoda; class Branchiopoda; order Anostraca; family Artemiidae; genus Artemia; species Artemia sinica. The sequence goes on along the minus strand of JAPEVW010000509.1, from coordinate 67,222 downwards.
CAGAGCACAAACTAGAAAAGAAAAAAAACAGGCAAGAAAAACAAATACAAACAGAAAGAACTACATAATAACACAACTATTTGAGTAGGTGGGCCCACTGGTGAGTCCAGGAGCTCTAGTTTTTCACGTAATCTCTGAATTACCTCCTCCACGGCACTCAGAGTCTCAACAATTGGCCCATATTTCGCAGCAATATGGCGGTTTCTAACAAAAGGCGGCACTTGAAGAAGATATCGGGCATACCTGAAAAATACCGACCTTATGTCTTTCTTGTTTTGTGCACTCAGGAGCTTCCAAAAAGGAGACAGGTACAAGACATGAGGCAGAGCTACTGGCATATAAAGACTAGCCAAATATTTACGGCTTGAATTGCGACGGCTAGTGACAACACCCGCAATAGGCAATGCGCACTTTTTTAGAAAGGCCCAGTTTCAATAAGAAAAGACTGGTCTCTCGAAGATTACGACCAATCGGGAGGCCCAAGGTACTAATGTTACTAGACCCGGTTTACGGTAATTCCACCATGCTTGACTGTAGCATTATCTTCAGGCAATTAAAAAAACAACAGCTAGGACTTTCTACATTAAACTGCAAACCAATATCAGCATAACTTTTTCTAGACGCGAGAAATGGTTTTCTAATGAAGAAAGCAACCGTAAGACAGATTTAAAATATCCATCTGCAAAACCAGAATTGACAATCCTAAATATGCTTGCAAATATAACATTTGGAGAGATAATGTTGTGCATCATTAACACGGTTATTATTACAAAAGTAGGAGACGTTATAGCCCCTTGCATTAATTCCCAGTTATTACGGATAGCTCAGTATTCCACTAAGCTCACCATCTTGCAAACGAACACGAAGCTTGAGGTTCCTATACATATCACGTAGTGACCTGTTACAATAGAAGAACGCACGCCTTCGCTAACAGCAACTTCATCTAGTGAATCAAGTTTACGGAAATGGCTCAGTTTCGATCCAAAGCTAGGCTTGACATCATACTGACCCCAGCCAAAGGACTCACATTTGATCCAGAGAAATGTATTGTTCTATAATTTTGTTACAAGTGGAATTCCAGTTAAAAAGCGTTATTTCAAATACTGGAGTTTTTTACAGCCAACAAAAGCTTTATTAGTTCAGTTTTTACGGAAATGGCCCAGTTTCGATCCAAATACTAGGCTTTTTCTACGCAAATATTCACATTTGATCCAGAGAAATGTATTTTCTATAATTTTTGTTACAAAAGTGGAATTCACAGTTTTTAAAAAAAGCTTTATTAGTTCAGTTTTACGGAAATGGCTCAGTTTCGATCCAAAGCCAGGCTTTTTTCTAGCCAAAAAATTCACATTTGATCCAGAGAAATGTATTTTCTATAATTTTGTTACAAAGTGTAATTTACAGTTTTAAAAAACTTCATTAGTTCAGTTTTACGGAAATGGCTCAGTTTCGATCCAAAGCCAGGCTTTTTCTAGCCAAATATTCACATTTGATTCCAGGAGAAATGTATTTTCTATAATTTTGTTACAAAAGTGGAATTTCACAGTTAACAAGTATTTTACTGGAGTTTACAGCCAAAAAAAGCTTTCATTAGTTCAGTTTTACGGAAATGGCTCAGTTTTCGATCCAATACTAGGCTTTTTTTCTAGCCAATATTCACATTTGATCCAGAGAAATGTATTTTCTATAATTTTGTTACAAAAGTGTAATTCACAGTTTAAAAAAAAGCTTTATTAGTTCTGTTTTACGGAAATGACTCTGTTTCAATCCAAAGCTAGGCTTTTTTTCTAGAAAAAAATTCACGTTTGATCCAGAGAAATAATTTTCTATAATTTTGTTACAAAGTGTAATTTACAGTTAAAAACTTCATTAGTTCAGTTTTAGGGGAAATGGCTCAGTTTCGATCCAAAGCTAGGCTTTTTTCTAACCAAATATTCACATTTGATCCAGAGAAATGTATTTTCCTATAATTTTGTTACAAAATGGAATTTACAGTTTAAAAATGTTTATATTAGTTCAGTTTTACGGAATTGGCCCAGTTTCGATCCAAAGCTAGGCTTTTTCTAACCAAAGATTCACATTTGATCCAGAGAAATGTATTTTCTATAACTTTGTTACAAAAGTGGAATTTCACAGTTTAAAAAAAAAAGCTTTATTAGTTCAGTTTTACGGAATGACTCAGTTTCGATCCAATACTAGGCTTTTTCTAGCCAAATATTCACATTTGATCCAGAGAAATGTATTTTCTATAATTTTGTTACAAAAGTGGGATTTACAGTTTAAAAAAAAGCTTTATTAGTTCAGTTTTACGGAAATGGCTCAGTTTCGATCCAAAGCTAGGCTTTTTCTAAAAAATATTCACATTTGATCCAGAGAAATGTATTTTCTATAATTTTGTTACAAAGTGTAATTTACAGTTTAAAAAAAACTTCATTAGTTCAGTTTTACGGAAATGACTCAGTTTCGATCCAAACTAGGCTTTTTCTAGCCAATATTCACATTTGTATCCAGAGAAATGTATTTTCTATAATTTTGTTAAAAAGTGTAATTTACAGTTTAAAAAAAAACTTCATTAGTTCAGTTTTACGGAAATGGCTCAGTTTCGATCCAAAGCCAGGCTTTTTCTAGCCAAATATTCACATTTGATCCAGAGAAATGTATTTTTCTATAATTTTGTTACAAAAATGGTAATTTACAGTTTTTCAAAAAAAAACTTCATTAGTTCAGTTTTTACGGAAATGGCTCAGCTTTTCGATCCAAAGCTAGCTTTTTCTAGCCAAATATTTACATTTGATCCAGAGAAATGTAAATTTTCTATAATTTTTGTTACAAAAGTGTAATTTACAGTTTAAAAAAAACTTCATTAGTTCAGTTTTACGGAAATGGCTCAGTTTCGATCCAAAGCTAGGCTTTTTCTAGCCCAATATTCACATTTGATCCAGAGAAATGTATTTTCTATAATTTTGTTACAAAAGTGTAATTTACAGTTAAAAAAGGCTTATTTAGTTCAGTTTTACGGAAATGGCCCAGTTTCGATCCAAAGCCAGGCTTTTTCTCAACCAAATATTCACATTTGATCCAGAGAAATGTATTTTCTATAATTTTGTTACAAAAGTGGTAATCCACAGTTTAAAAAAAAGCTTTATTAGTTCAGTTTTACGGAAATGGCTCAGTTTTCGATCCAAAGCCTAGGCTTTTTTTTCTAACCAAATATTCACATTTGATCCAGAGAAATGTATTTTCTATAATTTTGCTTACAAAAGTGTAATTTACAGTTTAAAAAAAACTTCATTAGTTCAGTTTACGGAAATGGCTCAGTTTCGATCCAAAGCTAGGCTTTTTCTAGCCAAATATTCACATTTGATCCAGAGAAATGTATTTTCTATAATTTTGTTACAAAAATGGAATTAACAGTTAAAAAGTTTATTAGTTCAGTTTTACGGAAATGGCCCAGTTTCGATCCAAAGCTAGGCTTTTTCTCAACCAAAATATTCACATTTGATCCAGAGAAATGTATTTTCTATAAAACTTTGTTACAAAAGTGGGAATTTTGCACAGTTTTAACAAAAAAAAAAAGCTTCATTAGTTCAGTTTTACGGAAATGACTCAGTTTCGATCCAAAATACGTCCAGGTTTTTTCTAGCCAAATATTCACATTTGATCCAGAGAAATGTGTTCTCTACAATTTTGTTTACAAAAGTGGTAATTCACAGTTTAAAAAAAACAAAGCTTTATTAAGTCAATTTTACGGAAATGGCTCAGTTTCGATCCAAAGCCAGCTTTTTTCCCAAGCCAAAAATTCAAGTTTGATCCAGAGAAATGTATTTTCTATAATTTTGTTACAAAAGTGAATTCACAGTTTTAAAAAAGGCTTTATTAAATCAATTTTTACGGAAATGGCTCAGTTTCGATCCAAAGCCAGGCTTTTTTTCCAGCCAAAAATTCACGTTTGATCCAGGAGAAATGTATTTTCTATAGTAATTTTGTTACAAAAGTGGAATTCGCAGTTTTTAAAAAAGGCTTTATTAAATCAATTTTTTACGGAAATGGCTCAGTTTTTTTCGATCCAAAGCCAGGCTTTTTCTAGCCAAATATTAATCACATTTGATCCAAGAGAAATGTATTTTCTATAATTTTGTTACAAAAGTGGAATTCACAGTTTAAAAAAAATCTTTATTAGTTCTGTTTTACGGAAATGACTCTGTTTCAGTCCAAAGCTAGGTTTTTTTCTAGAAAAAAATTCACGTTTGATCCAGAGAAATGTATTTTCTATAATTTTGTTACAAAAGTGTATTTTACAGTTTAAAAAAAAAACTTCATTAGTTCAGTTTTACGGAAATGGCTCAGTTTCCGATCCAAAGCTAGGCTTTTTCTAACCAAAGATTCACATTTGATCCAGAGAAATGTATTTCTTATAATTTTGTTACAAAAAAAAACTGGAGTTTACTGCCAAAAAGCTTTATTAGTTCACTTTTTTACGGAAATGGCTCATTTTTGATCCAAAGCTAGGCTTTTTCTAGCCAACAGAAGATTCATATTTCATCCAGAGAAAAATGTATTTTCTATAACTTTGTTACAAAAGTGGGATTCACAGTTTAAAAAAAAGCTTTATTAGTTCTGTTTTACGGTAATGACTCTCTGTTTGATTCAAAGCCTAGGCATTTTTCTCAACCAAAGATTCACATTTGATCCAGAGAAATGTATTTTCTATAATTTTTGTTACAAAAGTGGGATTCACCGTTTAAAAAAAAAGCTTTATTAGTTCAGTTTTTACGGAAATGGCCCAGTTTCGATCCAAAGCTAGGCTTTTTTCTCAACCAAAGATTCACATTTGATCCAGAGAAATGTGTTTTCTATAATTTTGTTACAAAAGTGGAAATCAGAGTTTAAAAAAAAGCTTAATGAATGAATTTTTATTAATAACCTAATTGAATTTTTATTAATAACCCGCCTCGCTTTTCAACCAAAATCTGGGCATGAATCCCAGAATCAAAAAGCTCTCCTGACATCATACTGACCCCATCCAAAGACTTCACATTTGATCTAGAGAAAATGTATTTTCTATAATTTTGTTACAAAAAGTGGAATTCACAGTTTTAAAAAGGCTTTATTAAATCAATTTTTACGGAAATGGCTCAGTTTCGATCCAAAGCAGGCTTTTTTCCAGCCAAAAATTCACGTTTGATCCAGAGAAATGTATTTTCTATAATTTTGTTACAAAAAGTGGAATTCACAGTTTTAAAAAAAAAGGCTTTATTTAAATCAATTTTTACGGAAATGCATCAGTTTCGATCAAAGCCAGGCTCTTTTTTCCAGCCAAAAATTCACGTTTGATCCAGAGAAATGTATTTTCTATAATTTTTGTTACAAAAGTGGGAATTCACAGTTTTAAAAAAGGCTTTATTAAATCAATTTTTTTACGGAAATGGCTCAGTTTCGATCCAAAGCCAGGCTTTTTTCCAGCCAAAAATTCACGTTTGATCCAGAGAAATGTATTTTCTATAATTTTGTTACAAAAGTAGAATTACAGTTTTAAAAAAGCTTTATTAAATCATTTTTACGGAAATGGCTCAGTTTCGATCCAAAGCCAGGCTTTTTTCAGCCAAAGATTCACGTTTGATCTTTGATCCAGAGAAATGTATTTTCTATAATTTTGTTACAAAAAAAGTGGAATTCGCAGTTTTTAAAAAGGCTTTATTAAAGTTCATTTTTTACGGAAATGGCTCAGTTTCGATCCAAAGCCAGGCCTTTTTTTCTAGCCAAATATTAACATTTGATCCAGAGAAATGTATTTTCTATAATTTTGTTACAAAAGTGGAATTCACAGTTTAAAAAAAAATCTTTATTAGTTCTGTTTTACGGAAATGACTCTGTTTCAGTCCAAAGCTAGGTTTTTTTCTAGAAAAAAATTCACGTTTGATCCAGAGAAATGTATTTTTCTATAATTTTGTTACAAAAGTGTAATTTTACAGTTTAAAAAAAAACTTTATTAGTTCAGTTTTAACGGAAATGGCTCAGTTTCGATCCAAAGCTAGGCTTTTTCTAACCAAAGATTCACATTTGATCCAGAGAAATGTATTTTTTCTATAATTTTGTTACAAAACTGGAGTTTTTGTTTTTACTGCCAAAAAAGCTTTATTAGTTCACTTTTTACGGAAATGGCTCATTTTTTGATCCAAAGCTAGGCTTTTTCTAGCCAAAGATTCATATTTCATCCAGAGAAATGTATTTTCTATAACTTTGTTACAAAAGTGGGATTCACAGTTTTAAAAAAAAGCTTTATTAGTTCTGTTTTACGGTAATGACTCTGTTTTTGATTCCAAAGCTAGGCATTTTCTCACCAAAGATTCACATTTGATCCAGAGAAATGTATTTTCTATAATTTTGTTACAAAAGTGGGATTCACGTTTAAAAAAAAGCTTTATTAGTTCAGTTTTAACGGAAATGGCCCAGTTTCGATCCAAAAGCTAGGCTTTTTCTCAACCAAAGATTCACATTTGATCCAGAGAAATGTGTTTTCTATAATTTTGTTACAAAAGTGGAAATTCAGAGTTTAAAAAAAAAGCTTAATGAAGTGCAGTTTTGAAATTTTATTAATAACCTAATGAAATTTTTATTCAAACCCGCCTCGCTTATCCACAGCTCAATTTTCAAAATTCTTGGCATGAATCCCAGAATCAAAAGCTCTCCTGACATCATTTTTACTGAAACCCCCATCCAAAGACTTTTTCACATTTGATCTAGAGAAATGTATTTTCTATAATTTTGTTACAAAAGTGGAATTCACAGTTTAAAAAGGCTTTATTAAATCAATTTTTTACGGAAATGGCTCAGTTTTCGATCCAAAGCCAGGCTTTTTTCCAGCCAAAAATTCACGTTTGATCCAGAGAAAATGTAATTTTCTATAATTTTGTTTACAAAAGTGGATTTCACAGTTTAAAAAAAAGGCTTTCATTAAATCAATTTTTACGGAAATGGCTCAGTTTCGATCCAAAGCCAGGCTTTTTTTCCAGCCAAAAATTCACGTTTGATCCAGAGAAATGTATTTTCTATAATTTTGTTACAAAAGTGGAATTCACAGTTTTAAAAAAGGCTTTATTAAATCAATTTTAACGGAAATGGCTCAGTTTCGATCCAAAGCCAGGCTTTTTTTCCAGCCAAAAATTTCACGTTTGATCCAGAGAAATGTATTTTCTATAATTTTGTTACAAAAGTGGAATTCACAGTTTTAAAAAAGGCTTTATTAAATCAATTTTTACGGAAATGGCTCAGTTTCGATCCAAAGCCAGGCTTTTTCTAGCCAAATATTCACATTTGATCCAGAGAAATGTATTTTCTATAATTTTGTTACAAAAGTGGAATTCACAGTTTAAAAAAAAGCTTTATTAGTTCTGTTTTACGGAAATGACTCTGTTTCAGATCCAAAGCTAGGTTTTTTTCTAGAAAAAAATTCACGTTTGATCCAGAGAAATGTATTTTCTATAATTTTGTTACAAAAGTGTAATTTACAGTTTTAAAAAAAAAACTTCATTAGTTCAGTTTTACGGAAATGGCTCAGTTTCGATCCAAAGCCAGGCTTTTTCTAACCAAATATTCACATTTGATCCAGAGAAATGTATTTTCTATAATTTTTGTTACAAAAGTGGAATTCACAGTTTAAAAAGGCTTTATTAAATCAATTTTTTTACGGAAATGGCTCAGTTTCGATCCAAAGCCAGGCTTTTTTTTTTTCCAGCCAAAAATTCACGATTTGATCCAGAGAAATGTATTTTCTATAATTTTGTTACAAAAGTGGAATTCACAGTTTTTAAAAAAGGCTTTTTATTAAATCAATTTTTTACGGAAAATGCTCAGTTTCGATCCAAAGCCAGGCTTTTTTTCCAGCCAAAAATTCACGTTTGATCCAGAGAAATGTATTTTCTATAATTTTTGTTACAAAAGTGGAATTCACAGTTTTAAAAAAGGCTTTATTAAATCAATTTTTACGGAAATGGCTCAGTTTCGATCCAAAGCCAGGCTTTTTTTTCCAGCCAAAAGTTCACGTTTGATCCAGAGAAATGTATTTTCTATAATTTTGTTACAAAAGTGGAATTCACAGTTTTTAAAAAAGGCTTTATTAAATCAATTTTTACGGAAATGGCTCAGTTTCGATCCAAAGCCAGGCTTTTTCTAGCCAAATATTAACATTTGATCCAGAGAAATGATTTTCTATAATTTTGTTACAAAAGTGGAATTCACAGTCTAAAAAAAAGCTTGATTAGTTCTGTTTTACGGAAATGACTCTGTTTCAGTCCAAAGCTAGGTTTTTTTCTAGAAAAAAAATTCACGTTTGATCCAGAGAAATGTATTTTCTATAATTTTGTTACAAAAGTGTAATTTACAGTTTAAAAAAAAACTTCATTAGTTCAGTTTTACGGAAATGGCTCAGTTTCGATCCAAAGCTAGGCCTTTTCTAACCAAAGATTCACATTTGATCCAGAGAAATGTATTTTCTATAATTTTGTTACAAAAACTGGAGTTTACTGCCAAAAAAGCTTTATTAGTTCACTTTTTACGGAAATGGCTTATTTTTTGATCCAAAGCTAGGCTTTTTCTAGCCAAAGATTCATATTTCATCCAGAGAAATGTATTTTCTATAACTTTGTTTACAAAAGTGGGATTCACAGTTTAAAAAAAAAGCTTTATTAGTTTCTGTTTTTACGGTAATGACTCTGTTTGATCCAAAGCTAGGCTTTTTCTCAACCAAAGATTCACATTTGATCCAGAGAAATGTATTTTCTATAACTTTGTTACAAAAGTGGAATTCACAGTTTAAAAAAAAGCTTTATTAGTTCAGTTTTTACGGAAATGGCCCAGTTTCGATCCAAAGCTAGGCTTTTTCTCAACCAAAGATTCACATTTGATCCAGAGGAAATGTATTTTCTATAATTTTGCCTACAAAAGTGTAATTACAGTTTAAAAAAAAACTTCATTAGTTCAGTTTTACGGAAATGACTCAGTTTTCGATCCAATACTAGGCTTTTTTTCTAGCCAAATATTCACATTTGATCCAGAGAAATCTATTTTTTTATAATTTTGTTACAAAATGGAATTAACAGTTTTAAAAAGTTTATTAGTTCAGTTTTTACGGAAATGGGGCCCAGTATCGATCCAAAGCTAGAAATTTCTCAACCAAAGATTCACATTTGATCCAGAGAAATGTATTTTTCTATAACTTTGTTACAAAAGTGGGATTCACAGTTTTAAAAAAAAAGCTTTATTAGTTTTCAGTTTTACGGAAATGACTCAGTTTCGATCCAATACTAGGTTTTTCTAGCCAAATATTCACATTTGATCCAGAGAAATGTTTTTTTCTACAATTTGTTACAAAAGTGGAATTCACAGTTTTAAAAAAGGCTTTATTAAATCAATTTTTACGGAAATGGCTCAGTTTCGATCCAAAGCCAGGCTTTTTTCCAGCCAAAAATTCACGTTTGATCCAGAGAAATGTATTTTCTATAATTTTGTTACAAAAGTGGAATTCACAGTTTTTAAAAAAGGCTTTATTAAATCAATTTTTACGGAAATGGCTCAGTTTCGATCCCCAAAGCCAGGCTTTTTTCCAGCCAAAAAATTCACGTTTGATCCAGAGAAATGTATTTTCTATAATTTTGTTACACAAAAGTGGAATTCGCAGTTTTTTAAAAAGGCTTTATTAAATCAATTTTTTACGGAAATGGCTCAGTTTCGATCCAAAGCCAGGCTTTTTCTAGCCAAATATTAACATTTGATCCAGAGAAATGTATTTTCTATAATTTTGTTACAAAAGTGGAATTCACAGTTTTAAAAAAAAAGCTCTTTATTAGTTTCTGTTTTACGGAAATGACTCTGTTTCAGTCCAAAGCTAGGTTTTTTTCTAGAAAAAAATTCACGTTTGATCCAGAGAAATGTATTTTCTATAATTTTGTTACAAAAGTGTAATTTTACAGTTAAAAAAAAACTTCATTAGTTCAGTTTTACGGAAATGGCTCAGTTTCGATCCAAAGCTAGGCTTTTTTCTAACCAAAGATTCACATTTGATCCAGAGAAATGTATTTTCTATAATTTTGTTACAAAAACTCGGGAGTTTACTGCCAAAAAAAGCTTTATTAGTTCACTTTTTACGGAAATGGCTCATTTTTGATCCAAAGCTAGGCTTTTTCTAGCCAAAGATTCATATTTCATCAAGAGAAATGTATTTTCTATAACTTTGTTACAAAACTGGGATTCACAGTTTAAAAAAAAAGCTTTATTAGTTCTGTTTTACGGTAAATGACTCTGTTTTGATTCAAAGCTAGGCTTTTTCTCAACCAAAGATTCACATTTGATCCAGAGAAATGTATTTTCTATAACTTTGTTACAAAAGTGGGATTCACAGTTTAAAAAAAAAAGCTTTATTAGTCAGTTTTTTACGGAATGGCCCAGTTTCGATCCAAAGCTAGGCTTTTTCTCAACCAAAGATTCACATTTGATCCAGAGAAATGTGTTTTCTATAATTTTGTTACAAAAGTGGAAATCAGAGTTTAAAAAAAAGCTTAATGAATGAATTTTATTATAACCTAATGAATTTTTATAATAACCCGCCTCGCTTACACAGTTCAACCAAAAAATCTGGGCATGAATCCCAGAATCAAAAGCTCTCCTGACATCATTACTGACCCATCCAAAGACTCACATTTGATCTAGAGAAATGTATTTTCTATAATTTTGTTACAAAAGTGGAATTCACAGTTTTAAAAAACGGCTTTAATTAAATCAATTTTACGGAAATGGCTCAGTTTCGATCCAAAGCCAGGCTTTTTCCAGCCAAAAATTCACGTTTGATCCAGAGAATGTATTTTTCTATAATTTTGTTACAAAAGTGGAATTCACAGTTTTAAAAAAAGGCTTTATTAAATCAATTTTTTACGGAAATGGCTCAGTTTCGATCCAAGCCAGGCTTTTTTCCAGCCAAAAAATTCACGTTTGATCCAGAGAAATGTATTTTCTATAATTTTGTTACAAAAGTGGAATTCACAGTTTTAAAAAAGGCTTTATTAAATCAATTTTTACGGAAATGGCTCAGTTTCGATCCAAAGCCAGGCTTTTTTTTCCAGCCAAAAATTCACGTTTGATCCAGAGAAATGTATTTTCTATAATTTTGTTACAAAAGTGGAATTCACAGTTTTAAAAAAGGCTTTATTAAATCAATTTTTTTACGGAAATGGCTCAGTTTCGATCCAAAGCCAGGCTTTTTCTAGCCAAATATTCACATTTGATCCAGAGAAATGTATTTTCTATAATTTTTGTTACAAAAGTGGAATTCACAGTTTAAAAAAAGCTTTATTAGTTCTGTTTTACGGAAATGACTCTGTTTCAGTCCAAAGCTAGGTTTTTTTCTAGAAAAAAAAATTCACGTTTGATCCAGAGAAATGTATTTTCTATAATTTTGTTACAAAAGTGTAATTTACAGTTTTAAAAAAAAACTTCATTAGTTCAGTTTTACGGAAATGGCTCAGTTTCGATCCAAAGCCAGGCTTTTTTCTAACCAAATATTCACATTTGATCCAGAGAAATGTATTTTCTATAATTTAGTTACAAAAAGTGGATTCACAGTTTTTAAAAACGGCTTTATTAAATCAATTTTTACGGAAATGGCTCAGTTTCGATCCAAAGCCAGGCTTTTTTTCCAGCCAAAATTCACGTTTGATCCAGAGAAATGTATTTTCTATAATTTTGTTACAAAAGTGGAATTCACAGTTTTAAAAAAGGCTTTATTAAATCAATTTTTACGGAAATGGCTCAGTTTCGATCCAAAGCCAGGCTTTTTTCCAGCCAAAAATTCACGTTTGATCCAGAGAAATGTATTTTCTATAATTTTGTTACAAAAGTGGAATTCACAGTTTTTAAAAAAGGCTTTATTAAATCATTTTTACGGAAATGGCTCAGTTTCGATCCAAAGCCAGGCTTTTTTTTTTTTCCAGCCAAAAATTCACGTTTGATCCAGAGAAATGTATTTTCTATAATTTTGTTACAAAAGTGGAATTCACAGTTTTTAAAAAGGCTTTATTAAATCAATTTTTACGGAAATGGCTCAGTTTCGATCCAAAGCCAGGCTTTTTCTAGCCAAATATTAACATTTGATCAGAGAAATGTATTTTCTATAATTTTGTTACAAAAGTGGAATTCACAGTTTAAAAAAAAGCTTTATTAGTTTTTTTACGGAAATGACTCTGTTTCAGTCCAAAGCTAGGTTTTTTTTTCTAGAAAAAAATTCACGTTTGATCCAGAGAAATGTATTTTTCTATAATTTTGTTACAAAAGTGTAATTTACAGTTAAAAAAAAAAACTTCATTAGTTTTCAGTTTTACGGAAATGGCTCAGTTTCGATCCAAAGCTAGGCTTTTCTAACCAAAGATTCACATTTGATCCAGAGAAATGTATTTTCTATAATTTTGTTACAAAAAAAAACTGGAGTTTACTGCCAAAAAGCTTTATTAGTTCACTTTTTACGGAAATGGCTTATTTTTGATCCAAAGCTAGGCTTTTTTCTAGCCAAAGATTCATATTTCATCCAGAGAAATGTATTTTCTATAACTTTGTTACAAAAAGTGGGATTCACAGTTTAAAAAAAAAAGCTTTATTAGTTCTGTTTTTACGGTAAATGACTCTGTTTTGATCCAAAGCTAGGCTTTTTTTTTTCAACCAAAGATTCAAATTTGATCCAGAGAAATGTATTTTATATAAACTTTGTTACAAAAGTGGGATTTACAGTTTAAAAAAAAAAAGCTTTATTAGTTCAGTTTTTACGGAAATGGCCCAGTTTCGATCCAAAGCTAGGCTTTTTTCTCAACCAAAGATTCACATTTGATCCAGAGAAATGTGTTTTCTATAATTTTGTTACAAAAGTGGAAATCAGAGTTTAAAAAAAAGCTTAATGAATGAATTTTATTAATAACCTAATGAATTTTTATTAATAACCCGCCTCGCTTACACCAGCTCAACCAAAATCTGGGCATGAATCCCAGAATCAAAAGCTCTCCTGACATCATACTGACCCCATCCAAAGACTCACATTTGATCTAGAGAAAATGTATTTTTTCTATAATTTTTTTTACAAAAGTGGAATTCACAGTTTTAAAAAAAGGCTTTATTAAATCAATTTTTACGGAAATGGCTCAGTTTCAATCCAAAGCCAGGCTTTTTTCCAGCCAAAAATTCACGTTTGATCCAGAGAAATGTATTTTCTATAATTTTGTTACAAAAGTGGAATTCACAGTTTTAAAAAAAGGCTTTATTAAATCAATTTTTACGGAAATGGCTCAGTTTCGATCCAAAGCCAGGCTTTTTTTTTTCCAGCCCAAAAATTCACGTTTGATCCAGAGAAATGTATTTTCTATAATTTTGTTACAAAAGTGGAATTCACAGTTTTTAAAAAGGCTTTATTAAATCAATTTTTACGGAAATGGCTCAGTTTCGATCCAAAGCCAGGCTTTTTCTAGCCAAATATTAACATTTGATCCAGAGAAATGTATTTTCTATAATTTTGTTACAAAAGTGGAATTCACAGTTTAAAAAAAAAGCTTTATTAGTTCTGTTTTACGGAAATGACTCTGTTTCAGTCCAAAGCTAGGTTTTTTTCTAGAAAAAAAATTCACGTTTGATCCAGAGAAATGTATTTTCTATAATTTTTGTTACAAAAGTGTAATTTACAGTTTAAAAAAAACTTCATTAGTTCAGTTTTTACGGAAATGGCTCAGTTTCGATCCAAAGCTAGGCTTTTTCTAACCAAAGATTCACATTTGATCCAGAGAAATGTATTTTCTATAATTTTGTTACAAAAACTGGAGTTTACTGCCAAAAAGCTTTATTAGTTCACTTTTTACGGAAATGGCTTATTTTTGATCCAAAGCTAGGCTTTTTCTAGCCAAAGATTCATATTTCATCCAGAGAAATGTATTTTCTATAACTTTGTTACAAAAAGTGGGATTCACAGTTTAAAAAAAAAGCTTTATTAGTTCTGTTTTACGTAATGGGACTCTGTTTTGATCCAAAGCTAGGCTTTTTTTTTTCAACCAAAGATTCACATTTGATCCAGAGAAATGTATTTTATATAACTTTTGTTACAAAAGTGGGATTTACAGTTTAAAAAAAAAAAAGCTTTTATTAGTTCAGTTTTACGGAAATGGCCCAGTTTCGATCCAAAGCTAGGCTTTTTCTCAACCAAAGATTCACATTTGATCCAGAGAAATGTGTTTTCTATAATTTTTGTTACAAAAGTGGAAATCAGAGTTTAAAAAAAGCTTAATGAATGAATTTTATTAATAACCTAATGAATTTTTTATTAATAACCCGCCTCGCTTACACAGCTCAACCAAAATCTGGGCATGAATCCCAGAATCAAAAGCTCTCCTGACATCATACTGACCCCATCCAAAGACTCACATTTGATCTAGAGAAATGTATTTTCTATAATTTTTTTACAAAAGTGGAATTCACAGTTTTAAAAAAGGCTTTATTAAATCAATTTTTACGGAAATGGCTCAGTTTCGATCAAAAGCCAGGCTTTTTTTTCCAGCCAAAAATTCACGTTTGATCCAGAGAAATGTATTTTCTATAATTTAGTTACAAAAGTGGAATTCACACAGTTTTAAAAAAGGCTTTATTAAATCAATTTTTACGGAAATGGCTCAGTTTCGATCCAAAGCCAGGCTTTTTTTCCAGCCAAAAATTCACGTTTGATCCAGAAAATGTATTTTCTATAATTTTTTTTTACAAAAGTGGAATTCACAGTTTTAAAAAAGGCTTTATTAAATCAATTTTTTTACGGAAAATGGCTCAGTTTCAATCCAAAGCAGGCTTTTTTTCCAGCCAAAAATTCACGTTTGATCCAGAGAAATGTATTTTCTATAATTTTGTTACAAAAGTGGAATTCACAGTTTTAAAAAAGGCTTTATTAAATCAATTTTTACGGAAATGGCTCAGTTTCGATCCAAAGCCAGGCTTTTTTCCAGCCAAAAATTCACGTTTGATCCAGAGAAATGTATTTTCTATAATTTTGTTACAAAAGTGGAATTCACAGTTTTTAAAAAAGGCTTTTATTAAATCAATTTTTACGGAAATGGCTCAGTTTCGATCCAAAGCCAGGCTTTTTTTCTAGCCAAATATTAAACATTTGATCCAGAGAAATGTATTTTCTATAATTTTGTTACAAAAGTGGAATTCACAGTTTAAAAAAAAAAAGCTTTATTAGTTCTGTTTTACGGAAATGACTCTGTTTCAGTCCAAAGCTAGGTTTTTTTCTAGAAAAAAATTCACGTTTGATCCAGAGAAAATGTATTTTCTATAATTTTGTTTACAAAAGTGTAATTTACAGTTAAAAAAAAAACTTCATTAGTTCAGTTTTACGGAAATGGCTCAGTTTCGATCCAAAGCTAGGCTTTTTCTAACCAAAGATTCACATTTGATCCAGAGAAATGTATTTTCTATAATTTTGTTACAAAAACTGGAGTTACTGCCAAAAAGCTTTATTAGTTCACTTTTTACGGAAATGGCTTATTTTTGATCCAAAGCTAGGCTTTTTCTAGCCAAAAGATTCATATTTCATCCAGAGAAATGTATTTTCTATAACTTTGTTACAAAAGTGGGATTCACAGTTTAAAAAAAAAGCTTTATTAGTTCTGTTTTACGGTAATGACTCTGTTTTGATCCAAAGCTAGGCTTTTTTTCAACCAAAGATTCACATTTGATCCAGAGAAATGTATTTTATATAACTTTGTTACAAAAGTGGGATTTACAGTTTAAAAAAAAAGCTTTATTAGTTCAGTTTTACGGAAATGGCCCAGTTTCGATCCAAAGCTAGGCTTTTTCTCAACCAAAGATTCACATTTGATCCAGAGAAATGTGTTTTTCTATAATTTTGTTACAAAAAGTGGAAATCAGAGTTTAAAAAAAAGCTTAATGAATGAATTTTATTAATAACCTAATGAATTTTTATTAATAACCCGCCTCGCTTACACAGCTCAACCAAAATCTGGGCATGAATCCCAGAATCAAAAGCTCTCCTGACATCATACTGACCCCATCCAAAGACTCACATTTGATCTAGAGAAATGTATTTTCTATAATTTTTTTACAAAAGTGGAATTCACAGTTTTAAAAAAAAAGGCTTTATTAAATCAATTTTTACGGAAATGGCTCAGTTTCGATCAAAAGCCAGGCTTTTTTCCAGCCAAAAATTCACGTTTGATCCAGAGAAATGTATTTTCTATAATTTTGTTACAAAAGTGGAATTCACAGTTTTAAAAAAGGCTTTATTAAATCAATTTTTACGGAAATGGCTCAGTTTCGATCCAAAGCCAGGCTTTTTTTCCAGCCAAAAATTCACGTTTGATCCAGAGAAATGGTATTTTCTATAATTTTGTTACAAAAGTGGAATTCACAGTTTTAACCGAAAAAAAAGGCTTTATTAAATCAATTTTTACGGAAATGGCTCAGTTTCGATCCAAAGCCAGGCTTTTTCTAGCCAATATTCACATTTGATCCAGAGAAATGTATTTTCTATAATTTTGTTACAAAAGTGGAATTCACAGTTTTAAAAAAAAGCTTTATTAGTTCTGTTTTACGGAAATGACTCTGTTTCATTCCAAAGCTAGGTTTTTTTTCTAGAAAAAAATTCACGTTTGATCCAGAGAAATGCATTTTCTATAATTTTGTTACAAAAGTGTAATTTACAGTTTAAAAAAAAAAACTTCATTAGTTCAGTTTTACGGAAATGGCTCAGTTTCGATCCAAAGCCAGGCTTTTTCTAACCAATATTCACATTTGATCCAGAGAAATGTATTTTCTATAATTTTGTTACAAAAGTGGAATTCACAGTTTAAAAAAAGGCTTTATTAAATCAATTTTTACGGAAATGGCTCAGTTTCGACCCAAAGCCAGGCTTTTTTCCAGCCAAAAATTCACGTTTGATCCAGAGTAATGTATTTTCTATAATTTTGTTACAAAAGTGGAATTCACAGTTTTAAAAAGGCTTTATTAAATCAATTTTTACGGAAATGGCTCAGTTTTCCATCCAAAGCCAGGCTTTTTTCCAGCCAAAAAATTCACGTTTGATCCAGAGAAATGTATTTTCTATAATTTTGTTACAAAAGTGGAATTCACAGTTTTAAAAAAAGGCTTTATTAAATCAATTTTTACGGAAATGGCTCAGTTTCGATCCAAAGCCAGGCTTTTTCTAGCCAAATATTCACATTTGATCCAGAGAAATGTATTTTCTATAATTTTGTTACAAAAAGTGGAATTCACAGTTTTAAAAAAAAGCTTTATTAGTTCTGTTTTACGGAAATGACTCTGTTTCATTCCAAAGCTAGGTTTTTTTCTAGAAAAAAATTCACGTTTGATCCAGAGAAATGTATTTTCTATAATTTTGTTACAAAAAGTGTAATTTACAGTTTTAAAAAAAAACTTCATTAGTTCAGTTTTACGGAAATGGCTCAGTTTCGATCCAAAAGCCAGGCTTTTTCTAACCAAATATTCACATTTGATCCAGAGAAATGTATTTTCTATAATTTTGTTACAAAAGTGGAATTCACAGTTTTAAAAAAGGCTTTATTAAATCAATTTTTACGGAAATGGCTCAGTTTCGACCCAAAGCCAGGGCTTTTTTCCAGCCAAAAATTCACGTTTGATCCAGAGTAATGTATTTTCTATAATTTTGTTACAAAAGTGGAATTCACAGTTTTAAAAAGGCTTTATTAAATCAATTTTTACGGAAATGGCTCAGTTTCGATCCAAAGCCAGGCTTTTTTCCAGCCAAAAATTCACGTTTCATCCCGAGAAATGTATTTTCTATAATTTTGTACAAAAGTGCAACTCACAGTTTTAAAAAAAAAAAGGCTTTATTAAATCAATTTTTACGGAAATGGCTCAGTTTCGATCCAAAGCCAGGCTTTTTCTAGCCAAATATTCACATTTGATCCAGAGAAATGTATTTTCTATAATTTTGTTACAAAAGTGGAATTCACAGTTTAAACAAAAGCTTTATTAGTTCTATTTTACGGAAATGACTCTGTTTCAGTCCAAGCTAGGTTTTTTTCTAGAAAAAAAAAATTCACGTTTGATCCAGAGAAATGTGTTTTCTATAATTTTTGTTACAAAAGTGTAATTTACAGTTTAAAAAAAAACTTCATTAGTTCAGTTTTACGGAAATGGCTCAGTTTCGATCCAAAGCCAGGCTTTTTCTAACCAAATATTCACATTTTATCCAGAGAAATGTATTTTCTATAATTTTGTTACAAAAGTGGAATTCACAGTTTTAAAAAAAGGCTTTATTAAATCAATTTTTACGGAAATGGCTCAGTTTCGATCCAAAGCCAGGCTTTTTTCCAGCCAAAAATTCACGTTTGATCCAGAGAAATGTATTTACTATAATTTCGTTACAAAAGTGGAATTCACAGTTTTAAAAAAGGCTTTATTAAATCAATTTTTACGGAAATGGCTCAGTTTCGATCCAAAGCCCGGCTTTTTCCCAGCCAAAAATTCACGTTTGATCCAGAGAAATGTATTTGCTATAATTTTGTTACAAAAGTGGAATTCACAGTTTTAAAAAAGGCTTTATTAAATCAATTTTTACGGAAATGGCTCAGTTTCGATCCAAAGCCAGGCTTTTTTCCAGCCAAAAATTCACGTTTGATCCAGAGAAATGTATTTTCTATAATTTTGTTACAAAAGTGGAATTCACAGTTTTAAAAAGGCTTTATTAAATCAATTTTTACGGAAATGGCTCAGTTTTGATCCAAAGCCAGTTTTTTTTCCAGCCAAAAATTCACGTTTGATCCAGAGAAATGTATTTTCTATAATTTTGTTACAAAAGTGGAATTCACAGTTTTAAAAAAGCTTTATTAAATCAATTTTTACGGAAATGGCTCAGTTTCGATCCAAAGCCAGGCTTTTTCTAGCCAAATATTCACATTTGATCCAGAGAAATGTATTTTCTATAATTTTGTTACAAAAGTGGAATTCACAGTTTAAAAAAAGCTTTATTAGTTCTGTTTTACGGAAATGACTCTGTTTCAGTCCAAAGCTAGGTTTTTTTTCTAGAAAAAAATTCACGTTTGATCCAGAGAAATGTATTTTCTATAATTTTGTTACAAAAGTGTAATTTACAGTTTAAAAAAAAACTTCATTAGTTCAGTTTTACGGAAATGGCTCAGTTTCGATCCAAAGCTAGGCTTTTTCTAGCCAAATATTCACATTTGATCCAGAGAAATGTATTTTCTATAATTTTGTTACAAAAATGGAATTTAAAGTTAAAAAGTTTATTAGTTCAGTTTTACGGAAATGGCCCAGTTTCGATCCAAAGCTAGGCTTTTTCTCAACCAAAGATTCACATTTGATTCAGAGAAATGTATTTTCTATAACTTTGTTACAAAAAAACTGGAGTGTACAGCCATAAAAAGCTTTATTAGTTCAGTTTTTACGGAAATGGCTCATCATTTTTTTATCCAAAGCTATCAAATCATAAAATTCTATTTTTTTTTTCCGTATTCTAAAGTTTCTTTGCAAAAAATTGGAGATTAAAATGAAATGTTCATTTAGAAGCTAGTTATCTGAATTTGAAAGGAAATAGGACGTTTCTGATCAACGTTATCTAAAGAGAAGGCCATGAATCATAAAATTCTAATTTTATCCGTATTCTAAAGTTTCTTTTTAAAAACATTGGAGATTACAATGAAATGTTCACTTAGAAGCTAGTTTTCTGAATTTTTCATGGAAATGGGTCGTTTCTGATCAACAGCATCTATAGAGAAAACCATGAGTCATAAAATTCATGAATCACATAATCATAAAAATCATAAAAAAATTTTTCCCGTTTTTTACGGTTTCTTTTCAAAAAATGGAGATTACAATTAAATGTTCACTTAGAAGCTAGTTTTCGGAATTTGTCATGGGAATAGGTCGTTTCTGATCAACAACATCTATAGAGAAAGCGATCGAATCATAAAATTCTAATTTGTCCCATATTCTACAGTTTCTATGCAAAAAGACTTGGAGATTACAATGAAATGTTCACTTAAAAGCTATAGTATTTTGCCAAATTCACGGCTTATTATTGATGACTTTACCTAAATCTCTCGTGACAATTTTTTTTATAACATATAGATTTAATAGAACTTGCATCGACTTGCACATTCATGTGACGATTCATTATAATGTACTTATATATCTCGATTTCAATTCAAACTAAAGTAAAAAAGCACAAACATCTTTCTTATTATATATACAAAACAGATGCTTTTATCTGGCAATACTCAAACATGTTTATGATACGCGAGAAAGACAATAATACCAACACAGGGTCCAAAGATTCAACACCAAACAATTCCACCTGAGGAGCACTAACCTATGCACTTGAGAATTTCCCAAAGGTCAATTAAACCTAACCCCCATAATGGAACTAAATCTCACCCATTGTGTTAATGCCAATGTATTTTTCTAAGTCTAATTTTTCCCAAATTATGCAGACTTGAAAGAAAATATTATAAAAGCTTAAAAAGTATCGTTGTGAACAAAATTATAATTTTTCTTAGTACTAATGTATTCACATTCATTGATTTTTTTTTGGACTATTACTTAAATTATATTAATGAAAAGCAAAGTTTTGGAGATCGCATCAAATTCATTATTTCGGATGAGGGAAGGAGTATTAAAAAAAAAAAAACTAGAGATTCCCTTCAAGAGCTTGTGACCCGAGATTTACATATCTTAAAGATTATTTCCCTAATTCAATTTTTAATTTTTTTATTATTTTCCTGGGTTTTAATGGATTCAGAACATGAAAAAATTCAACCTCGTTTGAAATTCGTAACGTAGATTATTTTTATATAGTGATATGTCTAGCTTGGTTGGGTTGACTAAAAACATCAACCATGATGAATCACAAGAGTAAGCCTAATTTTATAGTATTGCGCCTTTTCATGTTAGTGTTACATCAGAGGCCTTTTAATACTCGACTGGGAACTTTGTTGCATGAGTATTTTGTTTTATGAAACTAGTCACATAATGAGTTTATTTTTCCGTGTAAAAATTTTCACATTTTTTCTTCGTAAAATTCATACAATGATTTTTTTCCCATCGCCAAAACTTATTTCATATGGAACTTCTTATTATATACATATGGAAATTACATACTAGTAGATTAACCTACTAAAATATATTTTCCATATTAATCAAAACAGTTCGTGGTAACGAACTGTAAGTAAGGCCCCTATCCCCCCCCCCCACATCATCCTACCCCCCCACAATCCCATCATCCACCCCCCTCCCCAGCGACCCGGCTCAATGGTAACCGAAAACTGTAGGGAAAACGGAATTTTGATACCAAAAGATACATCAAAAGAATTAGATTTTAATGCTGATTTCAAATATGTAAGTTTTATTAAGTTTAGTCCTACCTATCAAAAGTTACGCGCCTGAGAAATTTGGCTGATTTTCGAAAAAAAAGGGAAAAAGACCCCTAAAAAGTTATAGAACCCTAATGAAAATCACACCATCATATTCAGCGTATCAGAGAACCCTACTGCGGAGGTTTCAAGCTCCTATCTACAAAAATGTGGAATTTTGCATTTTTTGCCAGAAGAAATGTCACGGGATGCGTGTTCATTTGTTTGTTATATTTTCCCCAGGGCTGATCGTATCGACCAGTGGTCCTAGAATATCGTGGGAGGGCTCATTCGAACGGAAATTAAAAGTTCTAGTGCCCTTTTTAAGTGACCAAAAATCCCACGCTCATATTTTTCCCAAAGTCACCCGATCAAACTTTTAAGATAGCCATTTTGTTCAGGTTTTCATGGATGGTTATGTGTGTGATTATTTGATGGGTTTTATGGATTTTGTCAGTGAGAATGGAAAAAAACAGGAACTTTGTCACTTCCTTCTTGTTGTTGTTCAAGCCAGATGTTATGAGTTTCCGAGAAACAGTATTTGTTATTGTTGTTTCCAAGCCAAATGTTATGAGTTCCCGGAAACAGTTAATTAATGTCTGACAGATGACGTCAAGTTAATTAATGTCCTTGCATTTCCAAAGAGAATTGTCACCGAGAAACAGTTAGATCACACATGATGTCATGATTGATTGATTGACACGAAAGGGAAATTAATTTGTTGTTCTAAAGAGAATTGATTCACGAAGGGGAATTAATTTGGAGTTCTAACAAGAGAATCGTTTCCGAGGCAGATGTTTTGATCTTAGCGCGCGAAAAGGTTTCCAAATAATTTGAAATGCATTAGCGCAGAGATGCCAAACAAAAGGAACATGCTGAAATTCCGTTTGGGGGGTAATTTTGGCGAAACCGTTTTAGCTATTTTATGGAATTATTTCGGCGAAACACTTAGAGACATTATAAAATATGATTTTTGAAGAGATTTTGGAGGAGGTTTTGAGTGTGGTCGTTATAATACACAAGTTTCAATTGAACAGTGTTGTGAGGTCCTCTACCCCAACCCAAAGGGCCCCCGATTGCTCTACCCCAACCCAAAGGGCCCCGATTGCTCTACCCCAACCCCAAAGGGCCCCGATTGCTCTACCCCAACCCCAAAGGGTTCCGATCCCCCTACCCCAACCCCGAAGGAAGCCCCCGGTCCTCAAAGGTTCTCTGGGCTTTCAAAGGACCCCCCGGACCCCCAAAGGCATCATCCTGTCCCCAAATGCCCCCCAGGCTCCCAACTGGCCCATCGGACCCCAAAGGGCCCCCTCCCGGACCCCAAAGGCCCTCCCCCGGTCCTCAAAGGTCCCCCAGACCCCCAAAGGCCCTCACCGGGCTCCCAGGGCTCCCAAAGGACCAATCGGCACTCAAGGGCCCCCCCAGACCCCCAAAGGCCCTTCCCGAGCCCCCAAAGGCCCTCTCAGGTCCTCAAAGGTCCCCCCGGGCTCCAAGGTCCACCAGACCCCCAAAGGCCCTCCACCAGTCCCCAAAGGCACTCTCCCAGTCCACAAAGGTCTCCCAGACCCCCAAAGGCCCTCACCGGGCTCCCAGGGCTCCCAAAGGACCAATCGGCACTCAAGGGCCCCCCAGACCCCCAAAGGCCCTTCCCGAGCCCCCAAAGGCCCTCTCCGGTCCTCAAAGGTCCCCCGGGCTCCCAAGGTCCACCAGACCCCCAAAGGCCCTCCACCAGTCCCCAAAGGCACTCTCCCAGTCCCCAAAGGTCTCCCAGACCCCCAAAGGCCCTCACCGAGCTCCCAGGGCTCCCAAAGGACCAATCGGCACTCAAGGGCCACCAGACCCCCAAAGGCCCTTCCCGAGCCCCCAAAGGCCCTCTCCGGTCCTCAAAGGTCCCCCCGGGCTCCCAAGGTCCACCAGACCCCCAAAGGCCCTCCACCAGTCCCCCCAAAGGCACTCTCCCAGTCCCCAAAGGTCCCCCAGGCACCCAAAGGGCCCCCAGACCCCAAAAAGGCCATACCCAACCCCCCAAAGGCGCTCCCCCGGTCCTCAAAGGTCCCCCAGGCTCCCAAAAGCCCTCCCCCCTGTCCCCAAAGGCCCTCACCGGGCTCCAGGGCTCCCAAAGGACCAATCGGCACTCAAGGGCCCCCCAGACCCCCAAAGGCCCTTCCCGGGCCCCCAAAGGCCCTCCCCCGGTCCTCAAAGGTCCCCCCCCGGGCTCCCAAGGGACCAATCGGTGCTCAAGGGCCCCCGGATCCCCAAAGACTTCCCCGCCCCCCCCCCCCCCCCCCCAAAGAGTCCCCTCTCCATTTTTTTAAATACTTTTTATGGCTTTATTATATCTTTTCTGAACAAGTTCCTTTCATAATTTCATTCCTAAACCCATTTTCCAACCTCAAAGAGTCCCCTCCCCATTTCGTAAATACTTTCTTGAATTTTTTAACATGGTATTTTTTTTTTTACTTTTTTACGGATCTTAAAATGACATGCACACAAAAACTTACATGCACACAAAAACTTACACACACAAAAACTTATACACACACACAAAACTTACACACACACATGAAAACTTACACACACACGCCAAAACTTACACACACAAAAACTTACACACACACACACACACAAACTTACACACACACACAAAAAAACGTACACACACAAAAACTTACACACACACACACAAACTTACACACACACACACACAAAAAACTTACACCCACAAAAAGCTCACACACACAAAAACTTACACACACACACAAAAACTTACACCCACATGCAAAAACTTACATGCACACAAAAACTTACATGCACACAAAAACTTACACACACACACACACACAAAAACTTACACACACGCACAAAAACTTACACTCACACACACAAAAACTTAAACACACACACACGAAAACTTACACACACATAAAAAACTTACACACACACACAAACAAAAAAACTTACACACACACACAAAACTTACACCCACACGCAAAAACTTACATGGACACAAAAAACTTACATGCACACAAAAAACTTACACACACACAAAAACTTACACACACACACACACACAAAAACTTACAAACACGCACAAAAACTTACACACACACACACACACACACACACACACACACAACTTACACACACACACACTTACGCACACACACGAAAACTTACACACACACACGCAAAAACTTACACACACACGCCAAAACTTACACACACACAAAAAAAACTCACACACACACACACACACACACACACAAACTTACATATGCACAC
>JAPEVW010000509.1:0-35000 GCA_027921565.1 Artemia sinica | reverse complement strand
GTAAGTTTTGGCGTGTGTGTGTGTGTAAGTTTTCGTGTGTGTGTGTTGTGTGTGTGTAAGTTTTGTGTGTGTGTGTAAGTTTTTGTGTGTGTGTGTAAGTTTTGTGTGTGTGTGTGTGTAAGTTTGTGTGTGTGTGTGTGTGTGTGTGTAAGTTTTTTTGTGTGTGTGTAAGTTTTTGTGTGCATGTAAGTTTTTGTGTGCATGTAAGTTTTGCGTGTGTGTGTAAGTTTTTGTGTGTGTGTAAGTTTTCGTGTGTGTGTGTAAGTTTTTGTGTGTGTGTGTGTGTGTGTGTGTGTGTGTGTAAGTTTTTGTGTGCATGTAAGTTTTTTGTGTGCATGTAAGTTTTTGCGTGTGGGTGTAAGTTTTTGTGCGTGTGTAAGTTTTTGTGTGTCTAAGCTTTGTTGTGTGTAAGTTTGACGTGTGTGTGTGTGTGTGTAAGTTTTGTGTGTGTGTGTGTGTGTAAGTTTTGTGTGCATGTAAGTTTTCGTGTGCATGTGTAAGTTTTTGTGTGTGTGTGTGTGTGTAAGTTTTTTGTTGTGTGTGTGTGTAAGTTTTTGTGTGTGTGTGTAAGTTTTTGTGTGTGCGTGTAAGTGTGTTAGTTTTGTGTGTGTGTGTGTAAGTTTTTGTGTGCATGTAAGTTTTTGCGTGTGTGTGTGTAAGTTTTGTGTGTCTCAGCTTTTGTGTGTGGGTGTAAGTTTTTGTGTGTGTTTGTAAGTTTGTGTGTGTGTGTGTGTGTGTGGTTGTGTGTAAGTTTTTGTGTATGTGTGTGTAAGTTTGTGTGTGTGTGTGTGTGTGTGTATGTTTGTAAGTTTTTGTGTGTGTAAGTTTTGGCGTGTGTGTGTGTGAGTTTTCGTGCGTGTGTGTAAGTTTTCGTGTGTGTGTGTGTGTGTGTTGTAAGTTTTGTGTGTGTGTGTGTGTGTGTGTGAATTTTTGTTGTGTTCATGTGTAAGTTTGTGTGTGTGTGTGTGTGTGTGTATGTGTAGTGTGTGTAAGTTTTCGTGTATGTGTGTGTGTTTGAGTTTTGTGTGTGTGTGTGTGTGTGTGTGTAAGTTTTTGTGTGTGTGTAAGTTTTCGTGTGCATGTGTAAGTTTTCGTGTGTGTGTGTGTGTGTGAGTTTTGTGTGTGTGTGTGTGTGTGTGTGAGTTTTGTGTGTGTGTGTGTGTGTAAGTTTTTGTGTGCATGTAAGTTTTTGTGTGCATGTAAGTTTTCGTGTGTGTGTAAGTTTTGTGTGTGTGTGTGTGTGTGTAAGTTTTTGTGTAGTGTGTGTAAGTTTTGGCGTGTGTGTGTAAGTTTTCATGTGTGTTCGTGTAAGTTTTCATGTGTATGTGTGTAAGTTGTGTGTGTGTGTGTGTGTAAGTTTTGTGTGTGTGTGTGTGTAAGTTTTCGTGTGTGTGTGTGTAAGTTTTGTGTGTGCGTGTGTAAGATTTTGTGTGTGTGTGTAAGTTTTTGTGTGCATGTAAGTTTTATGTGCATGTAAGTTTTCGTGTGCATGTGTAAGTTTTTGTGTGTGTGTGTGTGTGTGTGTGTGTGTGTGTGTGTGCGTAAGTTTTCGTGTGTGTGTGTAAGTTTTTGTGTGTGTGTGTGTAAGTTTTTGTGTGTGTGTAAGTTTAGTGTGTGTGTGTGTGTAATGTAATTTTTGTGTGTGTGTGTTTGTGTGTGTGTGAGTGTTTGTGTGTGTGTGTGTGTGTGTGTTGTGTGTGTAAGTTTGTGTGTGTGTGTGTGTGTGTGTGTGTGTGTGTGTAAGTTTTTGTGTGTGTAAGTTTTGGCGTGTGTGTGTGAGTTTTCGTGTGTGTGTGTGTGTAAGTTTATGTGTGCGTGTAAGTTTTGGCGTGTGTGTGTAAGTTTTCGTGTGTGTGTGTGTGAGTTTTGTGTGTGTGTGTGTGTGTGTGAGTTTTGTGTGTGTGTGTGTGTGTGTGTGTGTGTGTAAGTTTTTGTGTGCATGTAAGTTTTTGTGTGCATGTAAGTTTTTGCGTGTGGGTGTAAGTTTTTGTGTGTGTGTAAGTTTTTGTGTGTCTAAGTTTTGTGTGTGTAAGTTTTTGACGTGTGTGTGTGTGTAAGTTTTCGTGTGTGTGTGTGTGTGTGTAAGTTTTTGTGTGCATGTAAGTTTTCGTGTGCATGTGTAAGTTTTTGTGTGTGTGTGTGTGTGTAAGTTTTTGTGTTGTGTAAGTTTTGTGTGTGTGTGTGTGTAAGTTTTGTGTGTGTGTAAGATTTTGTGTGTGTGTGTGTAAGTTTTTTGTGTGCATGTAAGTTTTTGTGTGCATGTAAGTTTTTGCGTGTGGGTGTAAGTTTTTTGTGTGTGTGTAAGTTTTTGTGTGTCTCAGCTTTTGTGTGTGTGTAAGTTTTGTGTGTGTGTGTAAGTTTGTGTGTGTTTGTGTGTGTGTGTGTGTGTAAGTTTTTGTGTATGTGTGTGTTTGTAAGTGTGTGTGTGTGTGTGTGTGTGTGTAAGTTTTGTGTGTGTAAGTTTTGGCGTGTGTGTGTGAGTTTTCGTGCGTGTGTGTGTAAGTTTTGTGTGTAAGTGTGTGTTTTGTAAGTTTTTGTGTGTGTGTGTGTGTGTGAAGTTTTTGTGTGTTCATGTGTAAGTTTGTGTGTGTGTGTGTGTGTGTGTGTTGTGTTGTGTGTGTAAGTTTCGTGGTGTGTGTGTGTGTGTGTAAGTTTTGTGTGTGTGTGTGTGTGTGTGTGTGTAAGTTTTTGTGTGCATGTAAGTTTTTGTGTGCATGTAAGTTTTTCGTGTGCATGTGTAAGTTTTTGTGTGTGTGTGTGTGTAAGTTTTTGTGTGTGTGCGTGTAAGATTTTGTGTGTGTGTGTAAGTTTTTTGTGTGTGCGTGTAAGTTTTTTGTGTGCATGTAAGTTTTTGTGTGCATGTGTAAGTTTTTTGTGTGTGTGTAAGTTTTTTTTTTTGTGTGTGTGTGTGTGTAAGTTTTTTGTGTGTGTGTAAGTTTTGGCGTGTGTGTAAGTTTTTCGTGTGTGTGTGTAAGTTTTCATGTGTGTGTAAGTTTTTTGTGTGTGTGGTGTGTAAGTTTTCGTGTGTGTGTGTAAGTTTTGTGTGTGTGTGTGTAAGTTTTTGTGTGTGCGTGTAAGATTTTGTGCGTGTGTGTAAGTTTTTGTGTGCATGTGAGACTTTTTATGTGCATGTAAGTTTTCGTGTGCATGTGTGTAAGTTTTTTTTTTGTGTGTGTGTGTGTGTGTGTGTGTGTGTGTTGTGTGTGTGTGTGTGTAAGTTGTGTGTGTGTGTGTGTGTGTGTGTGTTTGTGTGTGTGTTGTGTGTGTGTAAGTTTTTGTGTGTGTGTGTAAGTTTTTGTTGTGTGTGTGTGTGTAAGTTTTTGTGTGTGTAAGTTTTGTGTGTGTGTGTGTAAGTTTTTGTGTGTGTGTGTAAGTTTTTGTGCGTGTGTGTAAGTTTTTGTGTGCATGTAAGTTTTTGTGTGCATGTAAGTTTTTGCGTGTGGGTGTAAGTTTTTGTGTGTGCGTGTAAGTTTTTGTGTGTCTAAGCCTTTGTGTGTGGGTGTAAGTTTTTTGTGTGTGTGTGTAAGTTTGTGTGTGTTTGTGTGTGTGTGTAAGTTTTGTGTGTGTAAGTTTTTGTGTTGTGTGTGTTGTGTGTGTGAGTTTTTTTGTGTGTGTGTAAGTTTTTGTGTGCATGTAAGTTTTGTGTGCATGTAAGATGTTTGTGTGCATGTAAGTTTTTGCGTGTGGGTGTAAGTTTTTGTGT
The DNA here is from genome assembly GCA_027921565.1 of Artemia sinica. NCBI lineage: Eukaryota > Metazoa > Arthropoda > Branchiopoda > Anostraca > Artemiidae > Artemia > Artemia sinica. The sequence goes on along the minus strand of JAPEVW010000509.1, from coordinate 31,297 downwards.
GTGTGTGTGTAAGTTTTGGCGTGTGTGTGTGCGGGTGTGAGTTTTTGTGTGTGTGTAAGTTTTGGCATGTGTGTGTAAGTTTTTGTGTGTGTGTGTAAGTTTTCGTGTGTGTGTGTAAGTTTTTGTGTGTGTGTGTAAGTTTTTGTGCGTGTGTGTAAGTTTGTGTGTGTGTGTGTAAGTTTTTGTGTGTGTGGTGTGTGTGTGTGTGTAAGTTTTTTGTGTGTGTGTAAGTTTTTGTGTGCATGTAAGTTTTTGTGTGCATGTAAGTTTTTGCGTGTGGGTGTAAGTTTTTGTGTGTGCATGTAAGTTTTCGTGTGCATATGTAAGTTGTGTGTGTGTGTGTGTGTGTGTGTGAGTTTTTGTGTGTGTGTAAGTTTTGGCGTGTGTGTGTGTAAGTTTTCGTGTGTGTGTGTAAGTTTTCGCGTGTGTGCGTAAGTTTTTGTGTGTGTGTGTGTGTGTGTGTGTGTAAGTTTTTGTGCGTGTTTGTAAGTTTTTTGTGTGTGTGTTGTGTAAGTTTTTGTGTGTGTGTAAGTTTTTTTGTGTGCATGTAAGTTTTTGTGTCCATGTAAGTTTTTGCGTGTGGGTGTAAGTTTTGTGTGTGTGTGTAAGTTTTTTTGTTTTGTGTGTGTGTGTAAGTTTTTATGTGTGTGTAAGTTTTCGTTCGTGTGTGTGTGTTTAAGTTTTTTTGTGTGTGTGAGTGTAAGTTTTTGTGCGTGTGTGTAAGTTTTTGTGTGTGTGTGTGTGTGTAAGTTTTTGTGTGCATGTAAGTTTTTGTGTGCATGTAAGTTTTTTGCATGTGGGTGTAAGTTTTTGTGTGTGTGTGTAAGTTTTTGTGTGTTTGAGCTTTTTGTGGGTGTAAGTTTTTGTGTGTGTGTGTGTGTAAGTTTGTGTGTGTGTGTGTAAGTTTTTGTGTGTGTACGTTTTTTGTGTGTGTGTGTAAGTTTTGTGTGTGTGTGTGTGTGTGTGTAAGTTTTTGTGTGTGTAAGTTTTGGCGTGTGTGTGTAAGTTTTCATGTGTGTGTGTAAGTTTTGTGTGTGTGTACAAGTTTTTTGTGTGTGTAAGTTTTTGTGTGCATGTAAGTTTTTGTGTGCATGTCATTTTAAGATCCGTAAAAAAGTAAAAAAAAAAAAAATACCATGTTAAAAAATTCAAGAAAGTATTTACGAAATGGGAGGGGACTCTTTGAGGTTGTAAAATGGGTTTAGGAATGAAATTATGAAAGGAACTTGTTCAGAAAAGATATAATAAAGCCATAAAAAGTATTTAAAAAAATGGAGAGGGGACTCTTTGGGGGGGGTGGCCGGGGAAGTCTTTGGGGATTCGGGGGCCCTTGAGCACCGATTGGTTCCTTGGGAGTCCCCGGGGGGAGACCTTTGAGGACCGGGGGAGGGCCTCCCTTTGGGGGCCCGGGAAGGGCCTTTGGGGGTCTGGGGGGCCCTTGAGTGCCGATTGGTCCTTTGGGAGCCCTGGGAGCCCGGTGAGGGCCTTTGGGGACAGGGGGAGGGCTTTTGGGAGCCTGGGGGACCTTTGAGGACCGGGGGAGCGCCTTTGGGGGGTTGGGTATGGTCTTTTTGGGGTCTGGGGCCCTTTGGGTGCCTGGGGGACCTTTGGGGACTGGGAGAGTGCCTTTGGGGACTGGTGGAGGGCCTTTGGTGGTCTGGTGGACCTTGGGAGCCCGGGGGGACCTTTGAGGACCGGAGAGGGCCTTTGGGGGCTCGGGAAGGGCCTTTGGGGGTCTGGGGGCCCTTGAGTGCCGATTGGTCCTTTGGGAGCCCTGGGAGCCCGGTGAGGGCCTTTGGGGGTCTGGGAGACCTTTGTGGACTGGGAGAGTGCCTTTGAGGACTGGTGGAGGGCCTTTGGGGGTCTGGTGGACCTTGGGAGCCCGGGGGGACCTTTGAGGACCTGAGAGGGCCTTTGGGGGCTCGGGAAGGGCCTTTGGGGGTCTGGGGGGGCCCTTGAGTGCCGATTGGTCCTTTGGGAGCCCTGGGAGCCCGGTGAGGGCCTTTGGGGGTCTGGGGGACCTTTGAGGACCGGGGGAGGGCCTTTGGGGTCCGGGAGGGGGCCCTTTGGGGTCCGATGGGCCAGTTGGGAGCCTGGGGGCATTTGGGGACAGGATGATGGCCTTTGGGGGTCCGGGGGGTCCTTTGGAAGCCCAGAGAACCTTTGAGGACCGGGGCTTCCTTCGGGGTTGGGGTAGGGGGATCGGAACCCTTTGGGGTTGGGGTAGAGCAATCGGGGCCCTTTGGGTTGGGGTAGAGCAATCGGGCCCTTTGGGTTGGGGTAGAGCAATCGGGGGCCCTTTGGGTTGGTGTAGAGGACCTCACAACACTTTTCAATTGAAACTTGTGTATTATAACGACCACACTCAAAACCTCCTCCAAAATCTCTTCAAAAATCATATTTTATAATGTCTCTAAGTGTTTCGCCGAAATAATTCCATAAAATAGCTAAAACGGTTTCGCCAAAATTACCCCCAAACGGAATTTCAGCATGTTCCTTTTGTTTGGCATCTCTGCGCTAATGCATTTCAAATTATTTGGAAACCTTTTCGCGCGCTAAGATCAAAACATCTGCCTCGGAAACGATTCTCTTGTTAGAACTCCAAATTAATTCCCCTTTCGTGAATCAATTCTCTTTAGAACAACAAATTAATTTCCCTTTCGTGTCAATCAATCAATCATGACATCATGTGTGATCTAACTGTTTCTCGGTGACAATTCTCTTTGGAAATGCAAGGACATTAATTAACTTGACGTCATCTGTCAGACATTAATTAACTGTTTCCGGGAACTCATAACATTTGGCTTGGAAACAACAATAACAAATACTGTTTCCCGGAAACTCATAACATCTGGCTTGAACAACAACAAGAAGGAAGTGACAAAGTTCCTGTTTTTCCATTCTCACTGACAAAATCCATAAAACCATCAAATAATCAACACACATAACCATCCATGAAAAACAACATAAATGTGAGAAAATTCCTGTTTTTTTCATTCTCACTGAGAAAGTCCATAAAAACCATCCATAAATGTGACAAAATTCCTGTTTTTCAAATTCTCACTGACAAAAACCATAAACCACGTGGTTCTGATCGGATCAATAGGGGCATCTCTACTTGAACTTTACCCAATGTTAACATATAGTATTGGTTATTGGGAAGTATACAGACGTTTTCAGAGGGGATTTTTTCTGGTATTGGGGGGGGGGGGGGGAAGTGGGTCGGGGGGTCTTGTTGGAGGATCTTACCATGAAGGAAGTTTTCATGGGAGAAGGGACATTGCTATGAAGGGGGTGCCGGATTTCCCAGCATTATTTAAAAAAAAAGATCAGAATTTATATATAAAAAAAAACAAGTTTTTTAACTGAAAGTAAGGAGCAACATCAAAAGTTAAAACGACAGAAAAACATTACGTATATGATTGGGTTTCATCCCCTAGTCAATACCTCGCTCTTTAAGCAAAGATTATTTAGTACTTTCATAAGAGCTATTTATTCTAATTAACGGCATTTGTGATTAAGGGTCATTTTTAAAGAATTGGAACAAAATTCGAACTTTAGCTTAAAGAGCAAGGTATTGACTAGGGGCGTGAAAAACCCTCTAATATACGTATTAAAAATATAAGAATATAGAGGTTCGTTACGTAAGTTAATTCGTAAGTTACTTATATTTATTACTAATAAAAAACGTTCGTAAATAAAATTAAACAGGTTTCGAGAAAGCCATTTACCCAATAAAAGTAAAATTAATATTCAATTTTTTTTTTTAATTATCCATGTGTGGTGAGCCAAAATCAAAACCTGCATTAATTCAAAAATGTTCAAAAATAAAAAAAAAAAGTTTTTTTTTTTTTTAACTGAAAGTAAGGAACGACGTTAAAACTTTAAAACGAACAGATATTATTCCTGTATATGAAATGGGCTGTCCCCTCCTCAACGCCTCGCTCTTTACGCTACAGTTTGACTTTCTCACAACTCTATTTTTTTTTTAAACAATAAAAAAACTTTAGGGAAATATGGCAACCCCCTTCCTGGAAATGTCCCATCCCCCAAGGAAACATCTCCATGGAAATATCCTCCGACGTAACAAAGGGGGCCAAGCTGCCCTCCAATTTTTTCGGTCACTTAAAAAGGGCACTATAACTTTTAATTCCCGTTCGAATGAACCCTCTCACGATATTCTACGACTACTGGATCGATACGATGACCCCTGGAATAAAAAATAAACACGCATCCGTGATCTTTCTTCTGGCAAAAATACAAAATTACAAATTTTTGCTGATAGGAGCTTGAAACATCTACAGTAGGGTTATGTGCTATACTGAATCTGAAGGTTTGATTTCATTAAGTTTAATCTTAAAAGCGACCCGGCTCAATGGTAACCGAAACTCTATAAAACGGGATTTTGATACCAATAGATCACACAGTTCGTGGTAACGAACTGTAAGTAAGGAGCGACCCGGCTAAATGGTAACCGAAACTCTAAAAAACGGAATTACTTACCAAGTTTAATCTTACCCATCAAAAGTTATGCGCCTGAGAAAATTTGGCTGATTTTCGAAAAAAGGGGAAAGACCCTCTAAAAGTTTATAAAACCTTAATGAAATTTACACCATCATATTCAGCGTATCAGAGAACCCTACTGTAGAGGTTTCAAGCTCCTATCTACAAAAATGTGGAATTTTGCATTTTTTGCCAGAAGAAAGATCACGGGTGCGTGTTTATTTGTTTGTTTTTTTTTCTTCTCCCCAGGGGTAATCGTATTGACCAGTGGTCCTAGAGTATCGTAGGAGGGCTCATTGGAACGGAAATAAAAAGTCTAGCGCCCTTTTTAAGTGACCTAAAAAATGAAGGGGAACTAGGCCCCCTCCCACGCTCATTTTGTTCTCAAAGTCACCCAATTAAAATTTTGAGATATCCATTTTGTTCAGCATAGTCGAAAATCTAATAAATATGTCTTTTACGATGACTTAATCCCCCACAGTTCCAGGGAAAGGGCTGCAAGTTATGAACTTTGCCCATTGCTTACATATTGTATTGGTTTACTGGGAAGTATACAGACATTTTCAGGAAGAATTTTTTTCTGGTGGGGGGGGGGGGGTGCTGGAGGAGTGGGTTACTCGGGAGAATCTTTCCGTGGAGGATGTTTCTTTGGGGGTAAGGGATATTTCTATGAAGGGGGCGCCGGATTTCAAAGCATTATTTAAAAAAACGATCAGAAATTAAATTAAAAAAAACAAGTTTTTTCAACTGAAAGTAAGAAGCAACATTAGAACTTAAAATGAACAGAAACTATTACGTATATAAGGGGGTTCTCCCCCAAGTCAATACCCCAATCTTTACGCTACAGTTTTTTTTAGTGTTTTCAAAAGAGCTATCTCTTCTAATTAAACGGCCTTTGTGATTCAGGGGTTTGTGAATTAAATTTTTTTTAACTTTTAACGTAAAGAGCGTGGTGTTGACTAAGGGGAGACCCTATCATATACGTAATAACATATACGTAATAAAAAAAAACAATAAAAAAAAACAAGAATACGGCTCAATAGTAATCGAAACTTTTAAAAAAAAACGGAACTTTGATGTCAATAAATGTATCAAAAGAATGGGCTTATAATGCTAATTAAAATATATGAATTTTATTAAGGTTTAGTATTACTCATCAAAAGGCTACGAGCCTGAGAAAATTTACCTGATTTTTTAAAAGAGGGGGGAAACATCCCTAAAGCGAAAGAATTTTAATGAAAATCACACTGTCAGATTCAGCGTATCAGAAAACCCTATAACATAGGTTTCAAGCTCATATCTGCGAAAATCTGCAACTTTGAATTAGAGACAGCCATTTAGCAAAAAAAAAGTAAAATTTTTATGCAAATTTTGTTTACTTATTCAATGACTGTGAGCCAAAATAAAAGCTGCATTAACTAAAAAACGATCAGAAATTAAATAAAAAAAAGTTTTTTAAACTGAAAGTAAGGAGCGACATTAAAACTTAAAAACGAACAGAAATTATTCCGTATATGAAAGGGGCTGTCCCCTCCTCAACGCCTTGCTCTTTACGCTAAAGTTTGACTCTGTCTCTCAACTTTATTTTTTAAAACAATAAAAAACTTTAGCGTAAAGAGCGAGGCGTCGAGGAGGGAACAGCCCCTTTCATATACGGAAATATTTCTGTTCGTTTTAAGTTTTAATGTCGCTCCTTACTTTCAGTTTAAAAAACTTGCTTTTTTATTTAATATAATAAAAAAGTTCCATATGAAAAATAAGTTTTGCGATGGGAAAAAAATCATTGTATAAATTTTACGAAGAAAAAAAATGTGAAAATTTCACACGGAAAAATAAAATCATCATATGACTAGTTTCAAAAAAAAACAAAAATACGCATGCAACAAGTTCCCAGTCGAGTATTAAAAACGGCTCTGATGTAACACTGACATGAAAAGGCGCGATACGATAAAAAATGAGGCTAAGTCGTGTGACTCCAATTATGGTTGATGTTTTTAGTCAACCCAGCCTAGCTAGACATATTTAAGTAATAGGTCCAAAACAAAAAATCAAAAAATGTAAATACATTAGTACCAAAAATAATTATAATTTTGTTCGCAACGATACTTTTTAAGCTTTATAATGTTTTCTTCAGGTCTGCATTAATTTGGGAAACATTAGAGCTAAAAAAAAAAATACATTGGCATTAACACAATGGGTGAGATTAGTTCCATATGGGGGTTAGATTTAATTGACCTTTGGGGGGTTCTCAAGTGCATAGGTTAGTGCTTCTCCGGTGGAATTAATTGGTGCGGAATCTTTGGACCCTATGTGGGTTTTATATTTTCTTCTCGTGTATCGTAAATATTTTTGAGTATTGCCAGATAACAGCATCTGCTTTGTGTATATAATAAAGAAGATGTTTGTTCTTTTTAATTTTAGTTTGAATTGAAATCGAGATATATAAGTACATTATAATGAATCGTCACATTAATGTGCAAGTTGATGTAACTTATATTAAATCTGTATATTATAAAATAAATTGTCACGAGAGATTTAGGTAAAGTCATCAATAATAAGCCGTGAGGTTGGCAAAATACTACAGCTTCTAAGTGAACATTCCATTGTAATCTCCATTTTTTTTTTGCATATAAACGGTAGAATACGGGAAAAAAAAAAAATTAGAATTTTATGATTCGATCGCTTTCTGTATAGATGTTGTTGTGTCAGAAACGACCTATTTCCCATGACAAAATTCAGAAAAACTAGCTTTTAAGTGAACATTTAATTGTAATCTCCAATTTTTGTAAAGAAAACTATAGAATACGGAAAAAAATAGAATTTTATGATTCATGGTTTTCTCTATAGATGTTGTTGATCAGAAACGACCTGTTTCCATGAAAAATTCAGAAAGAGTAAGAGCTTTAGTAAAGCAGATGCATATGCAATTAGATATTTCCTTTGGAAAAATGAATTTGCCTTTGGATAGGCTAAGCCATACTACAACCTAATGTGGGTTTTAGTAAAAGATTCTCAAGCTTCAAGTAACCAAATCGTGAATTTTTCAAGCAAACCAAATATTGTGAGAAATTAGTGAGGCATTTTCACAATTTGTATTGTTGAGTATCAAGATTCCAATAATGTCTTGTGGGAATTTAAGGGAATTTGTGGATCTTAAAATGAAATTAACCTAGGTCCAGGGGCGTAATTTGCTATAGGACGGGAGGAGAAACTGCCCCCAGATCCCTCCCCCCATCTGAAATTTATACTTGATTTATTGCTCCTGCTAACTGGTCCAGCGTAGAGAGAGATGCCACTCGTCCCCTCCAGTCCAGATGGTCTAAGATAGCATGCTAGCTTTGTCTGGGATGCTACCAATCAATGACAAGAAGTGACCAAGCTCTCCTTCCATCAAGAACGAGGCCCTTTCACGCGGGTGCTTCCAGCCGTGCTTTGAGAGATCGAAGCTAAAGGCAATTCTGGCTGACATTTCTGCTAGCCTGCAGGCGAAGTGGCCGAACCACCGAGGATTTTTGTGCAGCGAGCTGACGTGAATTAGGGTGTCTGGTTGGTAGGTGACAGTAGTAGGTAGTGGTGGTAAGTGACAGTTGAAACTTGTAGTGGCCAATGGAGTTCCACGCTCACCTTGTCCTTCTCTTCCTATTACCTAACACCCTTCATTCGTAAAATTTGACCCAATCCCCTTAACATTTTTATTTCATTATTGCCATAAAAAGTGGGACCAAACCACATATTTGTACAGCTTGTTGTTTGATATATGGCTATTCAGGCAATTCTTTTAAATATCTACATGGATTTTTGTGACCTTTTGCAGGGCCCACGTCTTATAAACATGAGCGATCATTGTCATTTGTGATGGCTTTTAGTATCTTAATTTCATAGACTTGTATTAGTCCAAGGTAAAAAAAAAAAAAAAAAAAAAAATATGAAAAAAATAAAAAAAAAATTCAGTCCTAATTTAGGGTTTCGTCTACGCTATAATTTATAGTCTATCTTGTTAGGTGAATGCCTTCTCCATCGCTGTTGCAGTTAATCTAACAATTTTATCACCATGGCTTTGTAGCTGCGGGAATCAAAACTCCTTATTACCAAATCAACATTTTGCTCTTACAGGGTCAAGTCCAACTAAAGACGTCTGCTATTTTTTTTTAGGGTAGAAAAAAGACTCCAAACTATGAAATTACAGTTAAACATTGCAATTTTCAAATAGTCTTTATTTCTTACATTTTTGTTTATCCTAGGAATGTGGGGAGCCGGTTGGATAAACGAAGGAATGAAATTAGAGAAGCAGCAGTCGACATGTTTTTAAGCTCACAAGATGATCTAAAAAGCACTGATCAAAGGCAATTAGAATACCGAATTTGGCCAATTGCTAAAAGCGACTCTGTAAGTTTCAAGTGGCTCTTATTGGACCAATATGTTTTTTGTTTAATTTTTTTTTAACCCCTTCTGAGGTTGATGCCCTCCTGATCGTCTAATCATTAATCTTTTTTATGTGGATTCGTTTGGTTATCCCTCCTCTTATCATGCTGTGGCATTTTGAGGGGATGTCTTTATGAAGTTTTTGTTAATAATTGATTTTAAATTAAATAAATAAAATAAGATTTTGAATAAAAGCGTAACAATTATAATTCCTTAATCTTCTGGACAACAGAAAAGTTATATTCGAAATTTTAGTCTAGATTTAGTTGTTTCTAAATTGAAGTTCCTCTAAAAGCTTGTGTCCCGATGATGTAGCATGAAAGTAAATAGGTCATGAAACAACACAGTGACTATAATGTATCGTGTTTTATGATTTTTTGGAATTTATTAACTGATTGGGAATTATCCTTATTTATTGGTCTCTTTTTTTATTCGTTATTGTTATTTGTCGTGCGTTAAGAGCAGAATGTATCTATGGAACTCTAGCACAGCTCTACACCTTTTCAAAGAGAGTCAGTACTCCCTCACATGGTATACACTACACTTTCACGTGCACATTGCAAAAAGCTGGCAAACCTATTAAAGTGGTCAAACACGTTTTGAAACTATAGCGAGGTTGTATAACACAATTAGACTGGTTTTTTTTGCTATTGATATCAATTTCAAAAGAATACACAGTACAGTTTCACGTGGGCATTTTAAAAAGCTAGGCAAACCTATAAAGTGGTCAACACGTTTTGAGAGTATAATTGTTATTTTTTTTAAATCGATAACTAGAAATTTTCAAATGCATATTTAGGAATGATTTTGTAGGAAAAGCTGTCTATCACCCATGCATTATCCACTGTTCCATTTCTTTGAAGTATGTGCTATCAAGAGCGGTTTCTGATTTTTTGGACAATTGCCTTTAGCCAAGAATAGTTTGATATGAATATGTCGGTTAGATAGCATTTGCGAATTGGATCGCATGAAGGTGGAGAGAAAAAGGGTTTAGCATTTGCGAAATGGACTATACGAACGATATTAATTGAATAATAAGGGAAAAACAGAGCTAGGTAGCATTTGCGAATTGGATCGTCTGAAGGTGGAGAAAAAAGGGTATAGCATTTGCGAATTGGTGACTATCAGTTAAGGTAAACCCGTATGAAGGTGGAGAGAAAAAAATGGTTTAGTATTTGCGAATTGGACTATACGAACGATATTAATTGAATAATAGGAAAAAACAGAGCTAGTTAGCATTTGCGAATTGGATCGTATAAAGGTGGAGAATAAAAAGGGTATAGCATTTGCGAATTGGTGATTATCTGTTAAGGTAAACCCTCAGGGTGTTAACTCATAGCTTATTTATTATAAATTTGGAACAATATCAATCTATGGAAATGGTTAACGATGATAAAATGGTATTATGACTTGACCTAGCTTTACTTCTTCGATGTGTGCTGTATAATGACACAAGTGGTGTTTGAAGAGTGTTGTCAATTTTAAAATAGAGTTTAACGTTACAGTATACTAAAAAGTTGGTATTAAGAGAGATGTAGATGGCAAGAAAAGAATTGTAATAACGGATAGCTTTACTTCTTCGATGTTCTGTATAATACACAAGTGATGGGATTGATAGCAGAAGGATATCTTAGAGTAGTTATAGTGTGATAGTTGGGGGCAAGTTGCTAGCGAAAAAACCCTTGTGGATAACTTGAAATAAAAGTTTTTAACAAGAAGATTTTGTATCGAATTATTTTTTTCCATACCAGATCACTTCGTATCGAAGGAGTTGTCGTAGAAACTTCGAAAGGGGCTCATTCGATTGGAAATTGGAATACCGTGTGGATGACTTGAAATAAAAATTTTTAACAAGAAATCTCTGAAAAAATATTTTTTTTTGGGGGGATGGGTTGATGGCAGAAGGATTTCTTAGAGTAGTTATAGTGTGATTAGTGGGGGGCGAGTTGGCTAGCGAGAAACCCGTGTGGATGACTTGAAATAAAATTTTTTAACAAGAAATCTGAAAAAAATATTTTTTGGGGGGATGGGTTGATGGCAGAAGGATCTTCTTAGAGTAGGTATAATGTGATAGTGGGGGGCGAGGTGCTAGCGAAAAACCCGTGTGGATGACTTGAAATAAAATTTTTTAACAAGAAATCTCTGAAAAAATATTTTTGGGGATGGGTTGATGTAGAAGGATTTCTTAGAGTAGTTATAGCGTGATAGTGGGGGGCGAGTTGCTAGCGAAAAACCCGTGTTGATGACTTGAAATAAAATTTTTTAACAAGAAATCTGTTTGAAAAAATATTTTTGGGGGGATGGGTTGATGCCAGAAGGATCTCTTAAGAGTAGTTATAGTGTGATAGTGGGGGGCGAGTTGCTAGCGAAAAACCCGTGTGGATGACTTGAAATTAAAATTTTTAACAAGAAATCTCTGAAAAAATATTTTTTGGGGGATGGTTTGATGGCAGAAGGATCTCTTAGAGTAGTTATAGTGTGATAGTGGGGGGGGGGGGCAAGTTGCTAGCGAAAAAACCCGTTTGGATGACTTAAAATAAAAAATTTTAATAAGAAATCTCTGAAAAAATATTTTTTGGGGGATGGGTTGATGGCAGAAGGATCTCTTAGAGTATTTATAGTGAGAAAATGGGGGGGCGAGCGAGTGCTAGCGAAAAAAAACCCATGTGGATGACTTGAAATAAAAATTTTTAACAAGAAATCTCTGGAAAAAAGATTTTTGGGGGGATGGGTTGATGGCAGAAGGATCTCTTAGAGTAGTTATAGTGTGATAGTGGGGGGCGAGTTGATAGCGAAAAACCCGTGTTGATGACTTGAAATAAAAATTTTTTAACAAGAAATCTCTGAAAAAATATTTTTGGGGGATGGGTTGATGGCAGCAGAAGTATCTCTTAGAGTAGTTATAGTGTGATAGTGGGGGGTTGAGTTGCTGGCGAAAACCCCGTGTGGATGACTTGAAATAAAATTTTTTAGCAAGAAATCTCTGAAAAAATATTTTGGGGGGAAGTGACGTGCACGCACGTAACCTCGTCTAAATTAACCTTAAAAAATGAAATAAAGCTATGTCGACTTTTACATATTTTATTCAACATATCCGACAAAGGATGCTGAAAAAGTATTTATTCACTCTGATATTTAGATTTTGTTAATTATAATTGATGTAACTGATAAAAGATGTTGATAAAAAATAAATTATTCACTCTGATAATTAGGTTTTGTCAATTTATCCCATGTACCCGAGAAAGGATGCTAATATATAATTTAATCAATCTGATACTTAGATTTTTGTCAATTTTATTCCCATGTACCTGAGAAAGGGATGTTTATATAGAATTTAGTGAATCTGATACTTAGATTTTGTCAATTTTATCCGATATTTTATCCCATGTATCCGAGAAAAGGATGCTGATATAGAATTTAGTCACTTTGATACTTAGATTTTGTCAATTTATCCGACATATCCGATCAAGGATGTTGTTAAAGCATTTATTCATTCTGAACTTTAGATTTTGCTAATTTTTATTTGATGTATCTGACAAAGGATGTTGATAAAAAAAAAATTATTTCAAGTCATCCACACGGGTTTTTCGCTAGCAACTCGCCCCCCCCCCCCCACTATCACACTATAACTACTCTAAGAGATCCTTCTGCCATCAACCCATCCCCCCCAAAATATTTTTTCAGAGATCTCTTGTTAAAAAAATTTATTTCAAGTCATCCACACGGGTTTTTCGCTAGCAACTGCCCCCCCCCCCCCACTATCACACTATAACCACTCTAAGAGATCCTTCTGCCATCAACCCATCCCCGAAAAATATTTTTTCAGAGATTTCTTGTTAAAAAATTTTATTTCAAGTCATCCATACGGGTTTTCCGCTAGCAACTCACCCCCACTATCAAACTATAACTACTCTAAGATATCCTTCTGCCATCAACCCATCCCCCAAAAAAATATTTTTTCAGAGATTTCTTGTTAAAAACATTTATTTCAAGTCATCCACACGGGTTTTTCGCTAGCAACTCGCCCCCCCCCCACTATCACACTATAACTACTCTAAGAGATCCTGTTTGCCATCAACCCATCACCCCAAAAATATTTTTTCAGAGATTTCTTGTTAGAAAATTTTTATTTCAAGTCATCCACACAGGTTTTTCGCTAACAACTCGCCCCCCACTACCACACTATAACTACTCTAAGAGATCCTTCTGCCATCAACCCATCCCCCCAAAAATATTTTTTCAGAGATGTCTTGTTAAAAAACTTTATTTTCAAGTCATTCACACGGGTTTTTCCGCTAGCAAACTCGCCCCCCCCCCCCCACTATCACACTATAACTACTCTAAGAGATCCTTTTGCCATCAAACATCATCCCCAAAAATATTTTTTTTCCAGAGATTTCTTGTTAAAAAATTTTATTTAAAGTCATCCACACGGGTATTCCAATTTCCAATCGAATGAGCCCCTTTCGAAGTTTTCTACGACAACTCCTTCGATACGAAGTGCCCTGGTATGGAAAAAAAATAATTCGATACGAAGTCTTCTTGTTAAAAGATTTTATTTCAAGTCATCCACACAGGTTTTCGCAAAGCAACTTGCCCCCACTATCACACTATAACTACTCTAAGAGATCCTTCTGCTATCAACCCATCACTTGTGGATTATACAGAACACACATCAAAGAAGTAAAGCTATCCGTTATTAAAATTCTTTTCTTGCCATCTACATCTCTCTTAGTACCAACTTTTTAGTATACTGTAACGTTAAACTCTATTTTTAAATTGACAACACTGTTCAAACACCACTTGTGTATTATACAGCACACATCGAAGAAGTAAAAGCTAGGTCAAGTCATAAGACCATTTTATCATCTTTAACCATTTCCATAGATTGATATTGTTCCAAATTTATAATAAATAAGCTATGAGTTAACAACCCCAAGGGGTTACCTTAACTGATAATCACCAATTCGCAAATGCTATACCCTTTTTTCTCCACCTTCATACGATCCAATTCGCAAAATGCTATCTAGCTCTGTTTTTTCCCTATTATTCAGTTAATATCGTTCGTATAGTCCCAATTCGTCAATGCTAAACTCCTTTTTTCTCAACCTTGATACGGGGTTACCTTAACTGATAGTCAACCAATTCGCAAATGCTAGACTCTTTCTCCACCTTCATAGGATCCAATTCGCAAATGCCATCTACCGACACATTCATATCAAAACTATTCTTGGCTAAAGGCTATTGTCCAAAAAAATCAGAAACCGCTCTTGATAGCACATAACTTCAAAGAAATGGAACAGTGGATAATGCATGGGTGATAGACAGCTTTTCCTACAAAATCATTCCTAAATACGCAATTTGACAATTTCTAGTTTTTGATTTAAAAAAAAAAAAACAATTATACTCTCGAAAAACGTGTTTTGACCACTTTATAGGTTTGCCAGCTTTTTAAAATATCCACGTGAAACTGTACTGTATATTCTTGTAAAATTGATATCAATAGCAAAAAAAAAACAGTCTGATTGTGTTTATACAACCTCGACTATAGTTTCAAAACGTGTTTGACCACTTTATAGGTTTGCCAGCTTTTTTTGCAATGTGCACGTGAAACTTTAGTTTATGCCATGTGAGGGAGTACTGACTCTCTTTGAAAAGGTGTAGAGCTGTGCTAGAATTCCATAGATATATTCTACTGTTAAGCCCCCTCCCCTTGTTGATGTCTGTAGGGGGAGTTTCCTTGGAAACAACAGAAATCCTACTGCAGTTAATATTCGGTATTACAGTCCCTCCTCCCGTTCTGAAAAACATTTGAAAGGGCACAAGTAGGATAGTTTCTTTTTTCGATGAATTATCCTTTTCAGGGGATGATTGTAATTCTTGAAAACGCATTGTTGTAAAAATATTGAACCTAAATTAAAAATAGAGTTATAAGTAGGGAGTGATACCCCTTCTAATATTTAAAAGAGCCTTCAATCAAACAGTTAGCAATAACAAACTGTGAGTAGAGATCAATTTATTAGATCAAACTCTAAAAATACTAAATTTCATATGATTTTCGGAGGCAAATGGTTTTACAAAAAAAAGGAAAATGAATTCTTGCATTTTTACTCATAAAAACATCAACTTTGACAGGATTAGGGTCAAATAGTGCAATACGTCCACTGATGTGTGGTATACCATTTTCTCTAAACATATAAGCAGTCTATAGAAAAGCAAACTTCTATTATAGACCATTTCTCCAGTCCAACTAACGGCTATAGAGCGTATCCCATAGTGGCAAGCAACATCAATCAGGGTTGGGGAACTGGCTACCTGAGGCATCAAAAAAAGGATTTGGGATTTATATTTTGAAACTTCTACTTGAGGTACTTCAACTTTTTCTTGGCTTAACCTATCACCTTCTTTCATTACGAAGAACAGATACTTAGCTTTAAAAAGCCTTCAGATTGTCTCCTACAGGGTCTACTGCATTATTTTCTATTCTATTTAACAAGCAAAGGTTTGGATATTCATAAAAAGTAGTAAAAGTTAGAAATCTTTCTTGGTGGAGATAAATGTTAGCAAACCCTTTGCATGGCCAAGGATCGAAATCTGACATAAACAAAGACATTATTTATGGAATGATGCACGATGCATTTCATGATATAGTTCTCTGGTAGTTTCAAAATAAAACTGTTTCAGAACTTCTTAAATACGGATTTAAAAAAAAATTGCAGTGTGGGTAACCCCCCAGAGGGTAAAGAGCTTATAAGTTTTTGTGCACCCGATTGTTTATGTTTGGAAAAGTGATACTTTGTTTTGTTAGCAAACACACCAAGATGAAACTCTTTTTCCACGATCATTGTTCTGCAAAAGTTAAACTTAGATCAGAGTTTCAAGGGGAGTTTCTTGTTTGTTTTTGCAAAAA
The DNA here is from genome assembly GCA_027921565.1 of Artemia sinica. Classification (NCBI taxonomy): domain Eukaryota; kingdom Metazoa; phylum Arthropoda; class Branchiopoda; order Anostraca; family Artemiidae; genus Artemia; species Artemia sinica. Next base: position 15,462 of record JAPEVW010000509.1, on the reverse strand, counting down.
AAGAGCGACAACGAAGCTTTATAACATAAATATAAATTACTCCGTATATTAGGTGGCCTACAGCCTCCTCAACTTCTTTCCTTATGCTGAGTTTTGACTTTCTGCCTCCAACGCTTTAAGAACGAATACTAAAAAAGAAAGACAATTTGAATGGGGGTAAAAAGTGTTTTCTACAGCACACCAAGAATGGAAGAGTTTATTGATGAGCATTTAATTTCAAAAAAAATTAAACATTCAACTCAAATACGAACATTTTTAAAGGCAATCTTTCAATAAAAACATTTACAATCACTATTAAACACATTGGTTTTACTTATATATGTGTTTCAACGTGGCACTTTTTAACTTTAGTGTGAAGAGCGGAGCTTAAGGAGGGGTAATCTCTGGTCCTCATATATGGAACCTGTTTTCTGTTCGTTTTTATGTTTTAACTGAGACTTAAATTGAGACTATTTGCCTTCATTTGAAAAGCTTGTTTTCTGATAGTTTTAAAAATAACTATAAGATACAACATAGAAACCTAGAATTGTTTATTCAAATTCAGCCCAAAAAAATTTCATTGGAACCACAGATAGTTTTAAAAATAACTATAAGATTACAGCATAGAATAGAATTGTTTATTCAAATTCAGCCCAAAAATTTCATTGGAACCACAGAGCAACTTTCTTGAACAGAACTTTTTTTCTCAATGCCATGTATACCTTTACTTCTGATTCTAAAAAAAAATCTTTAATTCTGATCCATAAAAAAATTAAATACACCAATATTGATGTTACAGTGTGAGTACGGTAAGAAAAGTTTATGATCCAATTGATGTGCAAGTTCGTTCCCTCAGAAAATTAGTCTTCCGAAACTTATATTAGGCAGAGTACTTGAATTTAAACTTGTACTTGAGAATCAACAGGTCATTTCATGTTGAAATTTTGGAGGTGAGGAGGGGGGTAATCAGTAATATCGTAGTGATGATGCTACTGCTCTTTTCTCTTCAAAATTCTCCCTTGTATTGGTCTCTTATTTCCCATAATCTGTAGATCAAAACCCCAGATTTGTTAGGATTATATTCAAAACACACAGTTGTCTTATTTTTTGCATCAGCTGCTACTTAGCCCCCTTTCGCCTAATTAGAAGGAAAGAAATTGTAGAAGTTAAAATGGAAGTCATCCAATGAAAGCCCACCCAATCCTCTATTCTTACCTAATGTCATAATAACAAAAGATGTTATTTATTTATTTTTTATTGTGAAGTGCAAGTAAATATTGTATTGCATGTTATGAAAATTAAGAGGAAGTTGTCGATCTGGACATTTGTCCAGTTAAGACGGAAACAGGCCCTCAATTAGTGTTAAAGAAAGTGTTAAAAAGAGATGGGCATAACATTTAGAGATGTATTAAACTGTTATAAACTTACCGTAAGTGACATAGAAAAGAATAAAAAAAAAAGCTTGTGACAAATTGGAAGTGAAGGAAAAATAATTTTCCAAAGAAAATTAGAAACAGCACCAAAAGAAAGATAAAATAATAAGCCAACAAGTACAGAAAACTGAAAGCGTGGGGTAAACCAGATTGAAAATTTACGGTGGCCACGAACTTAGAGAGATTGCTGAAGATTATGAATAGGATTTTTCTTATAAAGGAAAAGAAACCAAGTGATTTTAGGAAAATCTTAAATTAAACTTACTCATATGAAAGGTGATAGAGCGTAGGGGTTATAGATGCATTAGACTTCGTTCTGTGACATTGCTTAGTATGTATGATAGCTAATTAGACTGAGAGATGCAGTAGGTAAAGTTTTAAGAGAAGAACATCGAGCATTGAGAATCGAAAGAAGAAAGAAAGAACACTGCCCAAATGTAGAATCTAAGATTAATGATCGAGGAAGTGTCTGAATCAGCTGACTCCTTTAGTCCTCAATTTTAAAGATTGTTAAACAGGTGATTGATTCAGCCGATAGAAGAGTTGTTAGTGAGGGTTCTGTCCTTGTACGTTATATCAGATATAAATTTAAAAATTTATTAGTGCTATTAAGAAATAATATTACTGTCTGATTAAGGCTGGAAACGAGGTTCGTAGCGGTTGGGGGGATTGAATCAAGAATTAATTAGGATTGTGTTCTATGCCCGTTTATACGGACCATTTGATAGAATTTATCATAAGGAGCATAGCAAAGGCTATGGGAGAGCAGGTACGGAATTCAAACTGAAAGGAAAAAGTTCTCCCTAAACTGAGATTCTGCAGAAGATTTGAGTATTATACCACACAAACAGTAGAAAAACGAATGGAATTTTTGAAGATTTGAAGAGTTGAGAATGCAAGAATAGATTTGAAAGAATAGATTTGAAAGAAGAAAAAGTCGTTTAAACTAGGAATAAGTTAAGATGAATAGGGTTTTTTCGAAACCTTCAGCACATTATGAGCAGGGAGGAGGATGTGTTAAAATGATTTCCAAAAGGATTGTGTACTTTACCAGTTTGAATGGAATTTATATCAAGAACAAGCTATGCAAAGAAATGTCGTTAAGGTAGCTAGGATATGCTTTAGGGATAACAAATGATAGGATTGCTAAAGATTGTCTCCTTTTTGGCCATCCATCGAGGGCCAAAACAAATAGTAGATTTCTCCAAATGGGGAGGGATCCGGATCGCAAGGAGGTATTTTAAGGAAATTAGAGCTTCGCAGGAAGGGGCAAATCTGGAAGGTTTGAATAGACTCGGGATGTAGTAGCAGTGTTTGCAAGCTGTTTAGACTGAGGGGACGGTTTGGTGCCGAAGTGAGTTGTTAGTAGTATGTAGTAGAACCGCTTGAGGAGCCATTCTATTTTTTTTTTTTTAGCTGTATGGTATCGATTGCCGCTATCTACTGCTTTCTTATAATACTTAGGGCTACTCTTATTTTAATGATTATAGTCCGCGCAATTTTGTGTTAAACTAGTTATAATATTTTTGTGGCAATTTGATTTTGAAAATTTTTCTTCTTAGGTCGTTCATGATTCGTATTTTTGTAACAAACCAACGTTTTGAGGAGCCGTGATATAACCCTTCCCTTTCCAACTAGACGAGAAAACTACACATTTGTTGGCAATGTGGCAAATATGTCGCGAATTATATATTTGAGAATGCCTGAAGAATGTAGACCAACGGTACACATAAGAGTGGTACTTTTGCTGAGTTGAATCAATTTATTATTAACAGTTCCAAGTTTATTTCTCTGATTTTTCCTTTTTTTTTCGAAGACGAAATCAAATAATCGAACGGCGAAGATTTTTAAAAATTATGCACGGCTAAAAGGTATGAAAAGAAGCGTAAATGAGGCCTTAATTTATTATGCAAGTACGTAGGAACTGATTTTCAGGACGGGACCTTAATTCTTCAGAAAAGCAAAAAAACAGACGAAATACAGGAAACAATAGGATTTCACGCACATTTACTGCAATCATTTAATTATACATTATTGGGGTCTTCGATAGAAAAGGGACAGAAAATGAAGGAAAAACCATAATATGAAAAAAGGACACTGATCATCGTCAAGTGAAGATTTTTCTATCCCCCTATTTTGAAAAGCTTTTTGTTTATTTGCTTAAAAAGCGCTAAATACATCTATAAATTTGCATTTCTAAAAATGTGTGTACACATTAGAAACAAAAACTTCTAGAAGTTTCTAAGCAGCCTAAGGAAAAAAAAACACAAAATTTTTAAGCCACATCGTTCTTTACGTAGGCACTGTAATTCCACCACCAATCGTTTAAAAGCGTTAAGGGACTAAATTATTTTTATTTTTCATTTTGAAAGAAAATGAATGGCAAATAATTAATGATAATTAGACACAATAATCCATAGTAAATTACACACATTTTTTTTTTTTTGATAATCTCTGCGCTTTTCTTCAACACTAACAGTAGAGGTTTCTAGGGTGTTTTGAAACAAGAACAACTGACTTTCAGGTCTGCTTCTCTGTTCACCCATGTTGTTATCTGTTATTACCGTGTTGTTACACGTTTTCTGTCACCATTCTTGTTTGCTGTTTTACCTGGTGGCATATGGCAATTTTTTTTTTGTAGTGTGTTATTAAGAAACCTTTTCAGGCATTACATCCATGTTTTTAACTAAGGAGCTTTGATTGTACTATTAGCAGAATAGCCAATCTTTGTGGTTTTTGGGTCTGCATTCGACCTGGGCAAGCTTTACGCACTAATTGGTCATTTGTATGTTACCAACATATGTGAGATGCTCCCTTTTAAGTAGGGATGGTTCGAATTTTGCTTTCGCCAGATACTTCAAAAACGCTCACAGAAATATAACTGTCATGAACTTGTCTGAAAAAGAAAAAACATTAAAGTAATCACACACACAAGACATTTTTTCAACAATCTTTTAAACTTGAGTCAAACAGTCGTGGTAACGAACTGTAAGTAATAAGCGACCCGGCTCAATAGTAATCGAAACTCTAAAAAATCGGAATTTTGATACCAATAGATAAATCAAAAGAATCAGTTTTTATGCTGATTTTAAATATATAACTTGTTCCATTAAAGTTTAATCTACCTATCAAAAGTTTATTGCGTCTGAGAAAATTTGCCTTATTTTCAAAATAAGGGGAAAAACACCCATAAAAGTCATAGAATATCATAGTCACAGGAACACCCCTTAAAAATTCATAGAAAGTGATGGTGAAAATCTCACCTTCAGATTCAGTGTCTTAGAGAACCCTACTATAGAAGTTTCAAGTTCCTCTCTGCAAAAAAATGTGGATTTTTTGTATTTTTTGCCAGAAGAAAGATCACGGATGCAAATTTATTTGTTTTTTTTGTTGTTTTTCATTTCCCCAGAGGTGGTCGTTATTGACCCATTGGTCTGAGCATATCGCGGGAGGGCTCATTCAAGCGGACAACTAAAGTTCTAGTCGTCCTTTTAAAGTGACAAAAAATGGAGGGCAACTAGGCCCCCTCCACACTCATTTTTTTCCCAAAGTTACCCAACCAAAATTTGAGATAGCCAATTTGTTCAGAATAGTCTAAAAATCTAATAAATATGTCTTTAAGCGATGACTTAATTCCCACAATTCTCAGGGGAAGGTTGCAATTTATGAACTTTGCCCATTGTTTACATATAGTATTGGTTAATAGGAAGTATACAGACGTTTCAGGAGGATTTTTTCTGGTGGAGGGAGGGGTGGAAGGAGGGGTTTATGGGGGATCTTTTCATGGAGGTCGTTTGATTGGGGAGAAGGGACAGTCTTATGAAAGGGGGCCACGGGATTCCCAGCATATTTAAAAAACAATCAGAAATTAAATAAAAAAAAAAAAACTAGTTTTTTCAACTGAAAGTAAAGGAGCAACATTAAAACTAAAACGAACAGAAAATTATTACGTATATGAGGGGGTTCGCCCCCCAGTCAATACCTCACTCTTTACACTAGTAGTATGAGCATATAATTACATCAAGCACAGCGCCCTATCAAATTCCAAAGCACAAGCCCTCATACCCCTTTTCCCATAGGATTCAAGCGCAGCCTGTTCTAGGCAAGATTCTACCGGAGCCCTCTGACGTCACGGCAACGATAGGAAAAATAGCATTGGATTTCAAACGCACGGATAGGGAAATTAAAAACAGGGGGGGAAGGGGAAATATCAAGTGAAGCTCCTAGCCCCATGCACCTGTTATCTAGGCGCGGACGATTCATTCCTCACCCAGGCAAAAGATTTAGTAATGTCCAGGCAAGATCAGGCATGTCAGGGCAAAGCAAGATTAGGCAGGTCTAGCCAAGATTTCAGGGGACACACCCCTTTTCCATGTTACTAGGCAAAATCATGTCGAGACACACCCCAGGTGGCTGAACTCCCATTCCTTGTTACTAGAAAAAATCATGTATAGACACCCCCCCCCCAGGTGGGTTGAAATTATTGACCGAAGATCATTTTCTTTCTGGAAGTGGGGCAGTCAACATGGATGCTTATTACACCTATGAATATTAAAAGTGTTGATGAAACGAGACCTAGAGGGCCTAAGCTGGCGGTAGAAATTACAAGGGGTTCCCGACTAACCCTAGAATGGGACACGATGTATAATGGTTATGTTATAACATAAGCAAATTCAAGTCAGAAGAACCAATGTGTTTCGCGGCAAAGGTGAATTTAGAGCATATACAGAGACTACAAGATGGATTAAATGCGCTAGCCGAAATATATTGAAGAGAACAATTTATAGAAAAACAGTATGTGTTTGGCAGTGATAGTGATGATTTGAGAAATAGAAAATCATGCGTGATCTAGTAAAATTGGAAAAGTGGTTAGTTTTAGATGATGACTTTCTGGAATTATCTCTTCAAAGAAAGATAGTTTCTAGGGAAATGCTTAACGATTATAATGGGAAACCGATCCCTTTCTTTGGACTATCGTTGTGTGATCCCAGGCTTTGACTCAATTTATAGATAGATATGATTGAGGACAAAACAAAATGAAATATTCTAGTTTTGCTCTTAACACTACATAAACGACCATTTTGTAACGCTCCTAGGAGACCTTGTTTGAGAGTAAGTTTGTTTTGGAAGTGGACCAGTCAACATCAAAAAACATGTTTTACACATGTCCATTATGCTTGTATAACTTTGGGCAGCTGGTCATTCTGTGAGAATTGTACTTTTGCTGATGACTAATGACAAGTGTAAATTATGCAATCCGTGTAAATTGCATAGAGGATATGTTGTGCAAATTAAAGACTGTAATTCTTTCATGAAGAGATTTGTGACTCATAATAGAGGATTCTGATTCTCTAATTGTCACTATGATAAATGTGATCAATTGGAAAATACTTATCCTGGCCTGATTGCGAAAAAACCCTAAACGTGAGTTCAGTTTCTTTAAGAGACTGGTATCGTCGTGGCTTTAAATTATTTTTGGAAGAAGAACCTGGTCTACGCTTCAATTGCTGGAATAATAAAAGAGCTTTCTGGTTTTTACGACATCGCTGTGAAGATACTGGGTATATTATGATTTATAAAACCTACAGACTTTATTGGCTGTTACAGAAAAGTTGATTCTTCATGTGAGAATTTTGTATTTGACATTGCTTCAAAATAAGCAACTTGAAACACGCGAATTTTATCCTATGAATCAGAGCAGTATTATTGACTTTACAAAGAGATTTAACAAAAAAATGAAGTTACCTATATTGTGGAAAATGTGACTCTGACTTTGCACGTCAAGACGAATACAAGTTGATTCCTGACGGGCTACTACCACTTTTCGTTTCGGATGTTTACTTATACGTAGAAGAAGAAATCTAAAGGACACAGTGTTTTGTACAAAATTTTATTAATAAACAAACTTACATAAATTTTTAAAAGCATTTCACTTTAGGGTACCGAAATTTATATTATAGAGGTAAGAAAGAGTATTTTCAACTATAATAAGTCGTTCAATCGAGGATTGTCACAATAAATCTTGAGGAATTCCATGTAAGTATGTCCACGATTTTGAAAAATAAAAATTTAATAGGGCATGAAAATCACAGCTTTTGTTGATTAAATCTTGTACCCGCTTCCGATTTTGAATAATAGAAATTTCACTCTGCTCAAGAAAATTCTTTTAATATGAGGTGTGTATAATGTATACGGCAAGCTAAGCGGATCAAAAAGTTTCGACATTGCTTCTTTTTGAATGATGCATAACCAATTATCCCGTCTTTACACTCGACGGACTGCTATTAACAATGATTAGACTATGTCAAAACATGTTGAAATGTTCCAGGAAATCTGAAGGTATGCCATAGGATTTATATTCGACAGTAGGGGTCCATGTCAAATACTTCAATAATCTATTCCGTGTTCATGGCGCCAAGTTCCAATAAAACACTACCGTCAGGAGTAATTTCCCAATAGGTTTCAAAAGATTTAGCAAAATTAATGCAATGATTCCTCCATCGGTTTAGCAAAAGGTACACTCTATTCGTTTATTTCCAGTCCGGACAATACTCTATCTTGAGTACCAGACAAATCTAATGACAATAATACCATGTGTTTTTGCAAACATTTCTTCACTTATACCATTTCGAAATAACTGAGAATCTCGATCTAGAGATTACATTATCCATCATAGAGGGTCCTGTAGGATTTATCAAAGGATAAATTGTAGAGTGGGATCCATTTACTTTACACACAAGCGATGAAAGTCCAAATAATTCAAATCTAAGCGGGGAATCTGACCATTGAGGCCAACAGCACTAGTAATTTTTACAAAAGGCCATTGCCAATTTTGAAGTGAATTTTGCCATTGATAAATGACAAATCGGTATATAGGTACGCGTACTGTAGCAATATGAAGTTGATTCGTGATTGTACGAGGCACGAGCAATTTGATATTGTTACCACTGGCTCTAATTTTTTCAATTGTCAAAGCCACGAACTCCTAAATTGTTGATTTCGTACATGAAGTATTGCCGAGGTGAGAGGAGACTGTTACGTCAGGGTTCAGTGTCCAGTACTTTTTGCATATTATAATTGGACGGTGCAAGTTGTAGTTTTATATCAATCTTTATATAGCGAGGCATCCATTGAGGTATAATATAAATATCTCATGATTTTAGTTTCCCCAACTAAATGCAAATCTTTTAGTTGTCACCGCTCTAAGGAATATTGGTTAGTATCAATATTTGTCTTGTATCGCATATACAATAGTGCATATCCCTCAGCTGCTTATAGGACATTGTGAGCATCAACATGAATTTTATATAACTTGCATAATTTGGAAAGATTATTGCTCGTGCTCACCAATGTTTTCCATTTATGTAGACGCTTATTTGTCTGAAATAAATATATGTAGTACACAAATTTTCGTAGGATAACCCACTCGGCCGGCACTTGATTTTCTCGTTTGTTGATTTTTTAAACAATTACATTTAAATCTATAAATGTCAAATTCAAGATCCGATCAAAGTAGTCTTCATTAGAACAAACTTGAAAATGGACATTTTCAGAAGAGAGGGTTGTTGCGGGTGTAAAAGCTGTTTCATAGTTTCATGTTTTAATACTGACAATCTATACTTTTCCGAATTGAAAACATTTAGAGATAAGGTGACATCGAAGGTGTGAGAATCTTTATTTGTGGGTTAGAATACGCCATCTTAGGAAAAGAAATCCTTTTTGGATCTCTTTACTTTCTTGATGCTTTCGCTTCCTGGCTGACTTGAGGACTGATGGGGTTTTTCTCCTTCTTTTTTAAAAGCCTTTTCCCCGTTGTTTCAATCGCTAGCCGAGGGATCAATGCGCTCTACCTGATATTTGCGAAAAACTTTCTTGAACTATATTTACCCAGAGCCCAATCATGCAATGTAGAGGATGCAAAATCAGCTGCAACTGGTGCAATATAATTTTTTAGCCAAGGGTCTGTAGTGCAGAGCGAAAAAGCTTAGCAAACCAACTGCCGAAACAGTACCAGGACATTGACGAACGGCCCCTAAAATAGTCCACTCAATGTCCAACTGGCGTAGGTCCAACGAGGTAGCAACAGTGTAATCAGGATCAGGACATACGAAACTCGAGTTTCTATTAGCCATTTCACTGCAATGGGTCGAAAAATGACATGTTAACTACAGCCAAACCTTTTGTTATTGCGAGGAAGGTAATTTATTATTTTGTCTTTTTTTCTTTCTTTCTCATTTTTGTTTTTCTTTTTTATTTATTTTTTTTTATTTTTTTGATTTTTTTTTTTTTTTCCTTTTTCTTCTATTTCCCCCAACCATTATTTTTTTTTTCTTATTTTTTTCTCTCTCTTTTTTTGCACTTTTTTTTTCACTTTTTTTTTCCACCCATTCATTTTTTGCTTTTCATTGTCATGTTCTTTACTTTCACCCAATGCGCTTCTTAATGTTTAACTGACAGAGCTCCAAAATACGACTAGGTTGACTCGGAAATATATTGAAGGTACTTTATATATGCTCAGTGATGAAATATGGTCATTAAGAGTGTTTTTCGTTCAAGAACGGTAAGAGGGGGAACATTGGTATTACTACTATCGATCCTCTCGACCAAAAGTATGCATATAGAGATATACAAATCTGTCCGAAGAAAAAATCGGGTGCATAGTCTGCATTAGATAACATGGTCATTGCCACCTGAAAGTTCTTTGTCTTAATAATACTGTTGTTAAAACCAAGAACCTCACGTAACCTTGTCAATGAGGAAAATTCTTTCATTCTCAAATGCGAATTGGTTTAATATAAATTCTCCTTTGTTCCGTCGAATAATTGAAATTGAAAGGCAACATTTTTACGAGTGGAAATGTTTTTGTTGATTAGCAAAGACACAGATCATGCCTAATATGTGTATTCCCTAAAGGTGTTATGGTAGCAAAAAATTTAGGGGGGGGGGTTTAAAAAATTCATATAGTAAAAAGTTGGTCATTGCCAACCGGTCATCACCGAATTCAAAAGGTTCGTATATTAATATAATATGGTACGATCCTTTTCTAGGATATCATATGTATTTTTAAGAATTACAATCGACAAGAGCAACTTCATACCCTTCCTTCAATTTTAATGGTCGGGGGAAAGTTTTTGTCCAAATAAAGAATAGTCTTATTCAAATCGTTATGATAGAGGAATCAACAGAAACATTGGACATGAATGTCAAATAAAAACCTTTAGACATTAGGAAACGTTCTTCAAGAAGGTATCCACGAATCAAAATCAGAGTTGTATCCTAGCCAGCGACAAGCAACTGTTCCTTGCCCTTCATGTGTACTAGTCCTGTAATACCGTTTAAATCTGATACGTGCCAATGTTCTTCATTTTTTGTAAATTCATAATTCATAAGAACCACCAAGAATCTCTTCATCTTTCATATCAAGAAGGCGATATGTTATGTGTTAGTAAATTAGGATTTTTGTCCACTTTAAAAAAGTTCAGTGGACCCATAAATAATTTCCTTTTGTCAAAAATATTTCATGTGCTATTGATCCGAACAGTATCAAACAAACATTATTTTTTTTTTCCTGCCGTTTCATTAGAATATTGTTTAAGGAACTGTGTACTCTCACTATAATGGAACTTCCTGAGGGAGTGATATTGAAACAAACATGGATGAGACGTTAAATTCTATATTTGCATGCATTTTATACTAAAGAATGAATAAAATGCAGCTGTATTTTTCAATGTAAAATATCTATGAAATTAAAGTCGAATGCGTTTGTATTAAACATCCTGCCAATACCGATTTATAGGACTATGATTAGGATAGAGTATTGTAATATATTTCAATAAAATTTTGTTTGACATGAGGCTAACCAATCTCACTTCTGACGGTCTCTGTTTGAATTTTGTTATATGGAATGTTGTTTCGGAATACTTTCTATAGCTCGGAGCAACTTCATGCAACTCTTTGAACTGCAATGGAACTGTCATATGGCATACCGATATAAAACATCTTATTGGCGAGTAAATATAGATTGTAGGGTTTATTATGGACGTCCTTGAATAGCGTATAGAGTCAAAACATCTGCTATTATTAATATATGCCGATGGATTAAATAGGGATTTAGTTTTTCGCTAATGATACCCCTAGTTAAATGATTTCGATGAAAGAGTCATAAACTGGATTCTTTTGCAAAAATTCTTTTGCGTAGCTGTCTTTTTAATTCCGGTAACCTGTGTGTACAGTGTAGTTGGGAAAAGTTAAAATTTCTTGGTTTCTCCAATATTTCATAAACACCTTTCAAAATTTGATCCATTTTGATCGTAAAACCGTCCGCGACCTTTTGTATACTACCGAGGCGAATCCAAACACCGTCGTCGGTTTGTTATAGTTATGGTGTTAAAATGCCACTTAGGTGTGCTTTCCCAAGAAATATTTATAGTCATCTTCTACCTTTAATGTACTATGTTCTTTTAGCTTTCTTTAGAATTTGCTATTACCGATAAGACTTTTAGGAAAAATTTGACAAATTTTAAAAATTATATAAATGCTCGTCAAAGGATTCGACTCTTTTTACAATTCGCAATCAGATACAATAATAAAACCAATTAAATTGTAGGGATTGCCCTGGATTATAAATTTACTCTTTTTCTCATCAATTTGTTTATTTTCAGTGAGATACAGTCAAGAGTCTTTTACTTTGTTCACGCATAGGATTGAGGCAGCAAGTCTACAATAACTTGTAAATAAACTCTTCCTTTTTCCGGTGGTTCACTGTGTTCAATAAGGTTTATCAATGGACATCTATTCTTAATCAGGTTTTTCACGAATGACGGTTTATGTTTGTCCACCGCGAAGAAGAGCATCTTGAAGCAAAATTAGTTTTTCATCATCAGAGATTGTTTCATTGATACAGAAATCTATCAAGATATATATTCAAAGTGCCCATTTGGGTGAAAGAGCAAGTCTTCAATTGGCGTCAATTATAGGGTTTAGCCATTTTCTAGAGACATAGTACATTTTTCTGGCACAAGTCAGGCGATTATTGGTCAGTAACACTGAAAAGAAATTACACCCGCTAGAACAAGACGTTTCTTTTACAATTTGTTTTATTTTTGTTGCAAGGCATCAGCACTTACAAGTGATCGACTTGTTGCCTTGTCAGTGGCTTAAACACGATCTGACAGTTGAACATACCCACTGCTAAATTTAAACAAAGTTCTGACAAGGAGATTACTAAATTCATGTCAAATATGCATGAGTATTGGTTTTCTAAGTCGTGGTTGTGAATGGCTAGCACGGGAAATAAATTCGGTTTTCATAGTAGCTTCTTCAATGTCATAATTGCGAAATAGACCTCTTTACATTTACGCATATGCATACGACTCTACAACACATTATTGCGAGGTAAAAATATCCTTGTAGGGTTATTATGACGTCTTGAATCCCGTTAGAGTCAAAAATTGCTTACAATATATGCCGAGGATAAAAGCTTTAGTTTTCGTAGTGATTACCACTAGTTCTATGATTCGATGAAGCTAAATGGATTCCCTTTGCAAATAATCTTTTGACTAGCTTACCTACATAACAGTACTTTATACAGTATTTACTTATCGAAAATTACCAGTGACTACACGCAACTCTTCGGGTGGGTGTGATTCAGGTCTAATAATATTTAATCATAAGCGTTTATTAGTTACCTGAGTATGCAAAAAATTAAAAATTTTGGTTCGCAGGATAAATTTGTGGTTTTAGAGTTATAAGAAAACTTGAATCGCGAACAACTCTTAGATGATAGAGGAGGTACAGTCAAAACAAGTGTTCGCATTACATACTGATGAAAACGATTATAGAGAAACAATAGTTACAGGAAATTTTTCGTTGATGAGCCCGGACAGTAAATAATTTAACATTTCCCTTGGACCATTCTTCAATAGATTGCAGCTCAAATCGTCAAAATCAACCACGAATTGGTGCATTACTAGTAAATACGTCAAGTCCTTGTATAAATTTTAGCTTGGATCAATCTTCTTTATTTTGCTTAGGATTCTTGCCATATATTATAGCAATAAAGATATTTATCGGATTTTTCTAAAAACATTTTACTCACGGTTTGAATGATTTTGTTAAAAATGTTGTTTTGCCAGACAGGGAAGGTCCGCAAAAAAAACGATCTGAAGGGTGGTTTTAAATTGATAAAACTCTTTCCGGACCAAATTGCAAGAAACGCTATACTAACGGCAAGCTGTAATAAAGAGGCAAGCGGAAAGAGAAGACAGGGCGTCTGTAAGGCACACACATAGAGAGAGAGATATATAGAGAGATAGATAGATAGAGAGAGAGATTTATAGAGAGACTAGAGAGTATAGAGCGAGTAGAGAGAGAGATAGAGAGATAGAGATAAAGAGATATGAGATATGATACTAGATATATATCGCAGATAGATAGTATAGGATATGATAGATATATAATCTATATATATATAGATATCATATATATATATATATATATATATATACTATATATATATATATATATATATATATATATAGATATATATATATATATAATATATTATGTATATATATATAAGAATAGAGATAATATATATATATATAATATCATATATAAGGACGCAGCGGTCCTCTAAAGGACGCAGCGGTCAGTACCGTGGCGGGAAGCGGACCGTACCCGCGACACCCGGAAGGTTCTGGCTAGTAACAACAAGTTTAAAACACAAAAAAATATAAACATTGAAAAACTACCGCTTTGCAAATGAAATTTAATAAATTAAATGACTAGATAAAAAAAGGACAGTACCGAGCTTGTGACAGAAAAGACTAGATAGAAAAAAAGCAGCGTTTGAGCTGTCCGACGGGGAAAGAAAAACGCCCCCTCCCCCAACAGCTGGTTCTCCCTCCCCCCTCCCACAAACTATAGATCTTTCTCCAGACGAGTGCTCCCATAATTTACACATTCAACTCGATTGAAGTAAGATAACGGCCATGGGTAGTACTCTCACACTACCCTCGAGTACAAAGGACTTTGTCCGATATGGTGGACATGGCATTTTTTTGGACTGAACTGTGTAGTTTTGTATTTTAAAGAGCGAATGGCCATGGACACTCGCTCTTGGCAACAAATTTTCCTCTATACAGTTCCTATAAACCCTCATGTGAAAATTTTCTTTAACATAGTATGCAGGCAAACATTTGCAGGACTTTTTTGTAGTCTCAATGTGGCGTTTCCACACAGTACACCTTCGGACCGGGAAATACACCGTCCGAATACCAAATCACTCCCGTTTCTAATTTGAATTTTTACAACTGATTTGGGGTCCTGGTGGTTCACAAGCTTGGATAGTGAGGATCATCCCAGTTCATGTAGTCATCCGAGAGCAAATATACTCGACAGTATCCAAATCCTTCAAATCAATTATTAGTTTTAAATTTTAACAATAAAGAATCGTATCCCCATAAAAAAACTTAACTGTCCGGTCCCTCGGCCAAATGGCGATCAAATACATTGTAGTAAAAATCCAACATGATTTTTTTTAAATTATAAAATGGCACTGCAGCGGCAATTTCTTATTTCAAATTACGTTTCTTTTTTCCTATGTAAAAGGACCTAGTGGAGTCTAGATCGTGAATGATGGAAGTTGTGGGATCCGCGATTATTCCAGGCATATTCTTGGCGTTCGGTCAAGACGTCACAACGACCCCTTTTTTGCACCACTCTCACACATCTTACCAAAGGCTGAATTTAAAATGGTTATAGATCTCTTTTTCGACCTATGTTTCGCTGAGAGTATTTATTGACAAAAGTGTCAACAAACGTCGTCATATAAGGTTTTGGTCGTATTTGAGGGCTCCTATGGAATCCTGTGACATTGAAATCGTTGGAAGCAGTACACAACAAAAGAAAGTGGAGTAACAACCAATATTCCGTTTCGCTTCAAGGTCGGTAATAAGCTTTTGTTTGAAGCTGTCCAGTGCATGCCTTTTAGTCTCTACCAGATAATTGTAGGGACTCAGTGAGTCCCTATGCACCGTCCTATTGATCA
>JAPEVW010000508.1:0-88755 GCA_027921565.1 Artemia sinica | reverse complement strand
TTCCTCTGGCGATTTTGCCGGAGGTTTTACGTTTTAGGAGCGTTGCTAAATTATATTTTTTTCAGTCCCTATTGGCTTCACTATTTGTCTTAGACATTATTATTGACTGGCTTGCACCAATGGGCTACTTGGGTTTAATTAAGTTTTATGCTTAAGATATCACTCGGGAATTTTTTTCTAACAACTAAAAATTCTAACAAGCAATATTTTTGCCATCAGGGGATCGCTTACTTTTGTGACTTTTAAGATATCACTTTGGATTTTTTCGCGCGAACAAAGTTTTATATCGTAACGTTTTCCCAGTAGGGTGTCGACTTAATTTTCAGAGACATTATATTTTTTTTCTTGGAAAATTGGTTAAAGGATAGTATCAATTTAATTGCATTAAATACCCATTTTTTAAACTTAGTCTCCAAACATGCTAGCTTAACAAATTATTTTGGCATCTCAAGTGACTACTTTTTTTTTGTATTGTACACTTACTTGCTTGACAGTTTGGTATGTTCGGCTCTTATTATTCGACTACTTTGTTAGTCACCTGTCGTATAAGATTTGGCCAAGCTAATACTTTATTGGATATACTTTGAGACGGGGAGTCGGATTTACTTATTACATTTTCTGTGTGAAAGAGTTTTGTTTAATTAACTACGTTATTTGTCAGTAGTTTAAATTGAACGCTTGATATTTGTTTGATCTGTAGGTTACTTGAATTTCGGAATTCACATTTCTTGGTGATGTTACTTTACTGGGTGACTTTAATTGTGGAATTTTGATGTATTAGTTTTTGAGAATCGATCCCATTACATATCATCCATCCATCTTTAACAATGGCCTCATCGTTGTATGTTATGTCTCTCCACACTTTCAAATTTGATTTTTATTTAATAATTTCGTTCTTATTACTCATTATTTGAATTATTTCTGTTTCCGGCAAAAAAAATTTATATCTTTCTTCCATATCTCCGATTTGGTGTGCTCTATTAAATATACTATATATATGATAACTTTTAATTACTTTAAGGTCCATCACCCTCCTCACTCCTATTTGGCGAAAGGGCAAAGAGTCACTATTGACTAACCACATAAGATATTATATGATTACATCATAGTTATTATTCCTCAACCTAATATCAAAAATTCCTCCACCTGATATGATTATCTATTATCACTGTAAATTGTACAGTATTTTTTTTTTTTTACGCTTTGGAAAACGCTTGACTATACTTCCACCTGACGTTATATAGGAACGATTATATATCTTATTCCTTCACCTAATATTAAAATTCCTCCACCTGATATGATTATCTTATCACTGGTAAATTGTACATATTTTTTTTTTTTTTTACAACTTGACTATACTTCACCTGACGTTATATAGGTACGATTATATTATTATTCCTTCACCTAATATTAAAATTCCTTCACCTGATGTTCTAAATACTTCTACATGGCTCCAACTAGGTAGTTAAGTTCCGCTTTTGTAATTACTTCATTATTTAACGTGGTACATATTCGCTACTTCTAATGCTAGTTTATACTTCCACCTGACGCGATGTTGGTACGATAAGTATCTGACTTTAAAAAGCACCTAACTACATCTAAAATTTTTAACACACTAAAATTAAAATAATTTGCAAAAGTGAAAAAAGTTTGACACATTAACAGATATTTTAATTTTAATGTCTGATTTGCAACACTGAGCTTATGTGATTTACACTGGATTTTCAGTTTGTTTTTATGAAAAGCGCTTTATGTTCACTAAAGTTATTAGCTAGATACATAAGATTTCACACTTACTTCATCATTCTACGTGTCTATATTACTCACATACGTTTTCACTCTTACTTTGGGCTTCCATTCAATTAAATATTGGGTTGGCTAATTGTTCAATGGTTTGTCTTCTTGGTGTTTTGCTTCCTGTCACTCGTTCTTTGGAAAATAAGTGTATTATGTTGTCCGCAAGTATGACTGTATGCACAAAATTGTCTTTCTTCGTCTGTGCTTTGGTTTCTTACGTCAAATACGAGGGGTTGATGTTGTAGATTCGTTTGAAATGTCTATTAGGTACATAACCCTTGGGGAATGAATTTACATGAAATGGGTATCTTGGTCGCCTAGCTGGGTATCTCTTCTTTGACACAGTTTGACCGTGGGAAAAATCAAACTCGTACAGTCTGTGTTTCCCCCGTAAATTTTTCACGTTCAATCCATTTTTTATTTGGACTATGGGCTGCCTTACGATATTTACATTAACTAGGGCATGATTGTAACTTGATTTAAGTGCCTTGGCTCGACGCATTGTCTTTGATTTTCAGTTCAATGATTCACAATTATTGAGCTTAACATGGAGATGAAAACAGTAATAGCTGTTTTTGGTTCTCTTCTCTGAAACACTTCATTTTTGGGAAAAAACTTTAGCACGTACAGTTTATGTTTCCCACAAAATTGTTTGTGATTGGTTCTTCATCTCATGGAGGATGGTTTGGTTTTGTGACATCTAATAATAATTGGATAGTCAAAACTTAAACTTTTTGTCTTGGTTAACATATTGTCTCTGATATGGGGCTTAAGATACATAGTCCCTGAGGGATTGACTCTAGGTTCATTCTTGGAGCTCCAAACATTTAATTTTAAGGACCTTGCCGTTTAAGGATTTTGACGGGTATTTATGCAGTTTTACGACATGACTGGTCGAGGCGGTTCTCTAGGTAATCACCAATTCAGGTATATATTTTATGTATAGGGTCCTTGGTTGCCGACATTGCTTGAGATAAAATTACCTGGTACAAGGTTTTTGTGATTTCGACTTGTGGTCAGGGTATCGTCTTCAGATATTTCCTTGGTGAGTACTTGTCGGTGGTTGACGAATGATGAAAGTAGATGCTACTGGTTTGTATCCGTGTTGCATGCTGGTACACCAATAATTAAACTGCACTGATTGCTCTGCTTCCTAGAATAAAAATATCTGGGCAGAATCACATGTTCTTTACAATTACATAAGTTAAAACATATATAACAACAATATACGGTTTTCATAATATTCTGCGTAGACAATTTTTGAAATAATAGTCATGATTAGTGGTACTAATAACATCAATTTAGTACAGGTACAGTTAAACACAACGCTAAAAAATAAGGGCAGATTTCATGCTTTCATGCATGTTGCCGCAATCATTAGATTATTATCATATAAGTAAGGTAATCATCAGAAAAATGATTATGTTTAGAAAAAATAACACTATAAAATTTTCCAGATTGGTGACTATGTGTATACACGTTATATATGTGCATTTGGCACATATTCAATATTCAATACATTTTTTAAATATTATTCAACGCTCATCTACTTTAACATTTACTTTTCTATTATACTACTATTTGCGAGGTAGGCAATATGGTTTATATGAGAGGTCTTGATTTACTATAAATTTAAAAATCTTTATTGTCTATGCGTGTTTCATACCGCTTAAGAAATATGTCTTTTGCAGCCGCATGGGTCTGCATAAAAAAAAAAGAAAAATTTGGGACTGGACATGGCACGAATGAGGACCTCTATTCTCATTCGCTCGATCACGTCCTCCCTTACTTTTTTTCCTCTTTTTTTTTTTTATCTTAAGGGTTATCAGGGAGTTCTGGGTTTAGGTTTTGCATCTCACTCTGCTCGATGTGATCTGACTTTTCTCTTTTTCTACGTGTTATTCTCAACACTTCCGTAATTAGGTTCAATGCGATTCGTATAGAATACGAGATTATGAATACGAATCCTATCGTCAAGAAGGGTATACCACCAAAAGTTTGTCGAAAATAGTCCGTATCTACTTTCTACATACGTCAGTCTTTGATCTTCATTGGTAAATAGGGGAATTTGAGAGTCTAAGGCTTCTTTTATTTTTTGTTAGTGGTAAGTTCCCTTGATATTCTCTATTTTTGACCATATCGTGGCCCTTACTTCTTCCTTATCAATATTGGGAATTGTATACGATAGATTGACTGGTTTGAAGTTGTTTTATCTTAGGACTTATTATATTCGTGCTTGTTGTTATGAGTGGTGTTTGCACCGTGGCTTCCTTGGTCACCAGTCGGCATCCTTGCTTTATTGTTATTGTTCCCACGTCTTGTAATAGAAGTTCAGTTCTGTAGCTTGGATCGATTCTCTCTGTGTTATTATAACATGAGATAGTCCCAACTGTTTCTTTTGGAACAGAAAACAGCCACAGATCATTTCTAAGGTGAATAAATATTTCTCTTTTAGTACTGCCTACTAGTGCTTCGCATGAGTTGGGAATTTCTTCTTGTTGAGTCTCTTTTAAAAATATATCCAACATACAAGATCCGGGTTTTACGTTATAAATGGGCAGTGTTAGTTGACATACTAGGTTTTTTTGAATGTACACATTCCTTTAGATCCTGTGGATTTGCTAAGGCATATTTCCTCCTATCTTGATCGACTAGCAAGTATTCCGCTTCGGGGGTGATAGTCATGAACGAATTAGTTGTACCTATATTGGCTGGAAACGTGGAAATTTTATACAAGTCATATATTGATTGTTGATTTATTAACGGGATTGTTACTACTGCAAACAACTGTTCATTTATTTCCTGATATGAACCTTCAACTTGGTGTAATAGTGGAATAAGTTTGCTACTTCCGGTTCTGTTGGTAGATGTAGTCCGAACGTTAAATGTGTTTTTTTTCATCCAAGATACTTTTTAGGTTCGAAGGATCCACTAGGTCATACGACAAGGTTCCTCCGGTAAGGGCAAATAAATGCAAATTCAAATTTTGCTAACGTCAGTTGCCAGGTTAAGTAATGACATTGTCACTATGTCTAGTGATACCATGGTGAGGCTTGAATCGGTAATCACACGATCTACTTCATTTTTCAAGTAATTCATTATGCTTACTGTTTTTTTTATATTTTCTTTGAGATTGCCTCAATTTTGTCTCTCTGGTAATTGGCTATACTGGCTTGTATTTTTTTGGACATGTAAGGTCACGTTCATTGGCGTTATTTAGTTTTCCTACGTTTTCCCTTAGGATATTTAGGTCTTCTTCAGTTGAAAGCCCAAACAAGCGTGAGGCTAATTCTCCCACGATAGGTATTAGACTAGCTGATCTTCGATATTTGCTTTTTCGAAAAAATACTTCAAAGATTCTCCTGGGACTTTGTTTTAACTTTTGTATTTCTGTATTGAACAATTCAAATAGTGCTTGCAGTCTCTGTCTATATAATATTAGGAAAGATTGGTGAATTGATACTCTTAGAGCGTTTTTTCTCGTTTAGCTCAGGTAATGGTTCGATATCTTCCTTTGCTGGCTCATTGGCCATTGCTATCTAGCACAAGTACGTTTACCGTCTATTGTCCAACATTTCTTTGTGGGGTAATCGTCTTCTTCCTCTTTTGGTTTTATCTTTCTTTTCTGCTGGTTGAATCGCCTGTACCTTTATCGTTTGCATTTCGGTATGCCTTACTGGGAGTCTTGCTCTTAAGCCTATAGTAAATACGCCAATCGACTGGGTGCGGTAAAACATGGGTCCAGTTGACCACGTCCATTTTGTAAGTATCGTGGGTCTTAAATAAGTTATTATAGTCAAATTTCTAGGTGATTCCTTGCTAAGTGCGGTTATTTCTGGGGCTGTGCTTGTCGTAGTTTCTGACATTGAAGATTGTATATCTCTTACTGGAGTTTCATATGTAGGCGTGGTTGTTTTGGTGGCTTTTCTTTTTCTTTCAGTAGGCTTTTTTATTCTTATCATCTTGTTGTGTATTTGAGAATTTTAATTCCTTTAGGTTAATAATTTGCTTGTAATCCTTTTCCTTTGAGAGTTTTGATATTATTCGCTTCGTAACATTTTGTTCAGCATGATTTTGCCATAATCCTTGAGAAAAGTCCATAGGCTTGGTATTTCATTTAGCATTGCGTAATTTCCGTCATAGAGTTTATTTTTCTTGGGAATTGCTAAGAAGGAACCGGTGGTATATTTTGTTGTGGTATATTCGCTTATAGATCCGTCCACATTACTGCTTAATTCTCTTTTTCTCCTGTTTCCTATATTGTTAGTTCCTAGTGCTTTGTCGATTTTCCGCCATTTTCTTGTCAAAATCGTCCACTATGAATTTCGACTTTAGTTTGGGAAGAATGGGGGTAGATTTCCTTTATTTTCCTTATGGTGCATGTCTTTCGTGGTCTGCAAGCTTTATCTGATTTTAAAAATTGGAATATGGAATCCTTTAATTCATTGGTGTTTTTCTCCAGTCTCATTACCTGTTGAAACAGGGTTTCAAACGGTTTAGGATCCAGTTTCAATAAATATTTTCCAGGCGTTGTGGCTTGCAAGTAATGAGTTCTCATGTTTGAAGATTATTCCATGTTTTACGATGCCTTGGGCTATGGTTTGGGAAATGAAGATTGTTATGACCTTTGTTATCCACATCCTTTTTGCTGTTTCTGGAATTAATATTTCATTAGACATTATACAGGAAAACTTCTTATGATCGGTAATTGAACGAGAACGTAGATTTTTTTTTTGTTTTTTTTTTTGAGAAGGAGACAAAGTACTAATTTTGATATTATGTTTATTCTATTTTGTGATAATCTTTGTTGTCCGAAGGAAACAAGGTGATATTAAGACTTGTTGTCGTTTGATTTGTTACATTGCTTATGGTCATCGCACTGTTGATTCTTAAGCTGGGGGATAGGTATTTTAATTCTTTCGCGTAAGAATTTTTCCTTTAACGTAATAGGTTGGTTTACTTTAATCATTTCGGTTGGCGCAGTTTTTTTGATTTTTTTGGTTACTTTTGATTTGCTACATAGGTTTTTATTCTTTTAAATATAATTTCATTTTTCATTGCGCGGTATATTGCACTTTTTGGATTATATAGATACTGCTTATAATATCTTATTTCTTGGAGGGGGTCATGTTTTACCTTGATATTTTACACAATTTGGGTTCCCTTCAATTTTGTAAACTAGTTTTTGCTTTGCTTTCTACATTTGTCAAGGAGTATAAATCTGTTTGACAAGGACCCTTAACATACCAGTATCGAATTTTATATTGTTTTTGCAACTTTCTTATCTCATGTTGAACTAAATAAAGGTACTTGCCCTTTCTGCCGTTACATTTTATTCCTAATTTGCCTCTTGCTGGTCGATATTTGGGCGTATTTGCTAGACGTAATCCGAAGATATATGATCCTATGTCGTATCCCCTTAAGTCGAACTTGACATCCCATTTTTTTCGCAAAAGACTTCTTCCCCTGATTTATCCACAATAATCATTGCCGCTGAGTATATGACATTTTTCTTTGGCATGTTTAATGCATATGAACTCCGTGTCAATAATTGCTTTGGCCATTATTCTGAAATAAAAGGTAGTTTCTATTGATCTTTGTTTAATTTATAATTTTTTTCAAGATTGGTTATGATTATGGTACACTCTAGGTCGAAGTCAAACTACCTTTTCACCGGCATTTCTTCAATACATCGGGTACTAATTCGTTCGACCATACCTTACTTAAAGCTCCATGTTAACCAATAATGAATATTTACTTTGTGTGGAAAAACAAGGCAACTTTAGGATGAAGTTGAACTACTTTTTCACCGGTGCCACCTTGCACCTGGCTATTTGTGTGTTCGAACATAATATCATCCCTAAAGTTTCCGTACTCTAGTTTAACGACTTTGCGGTCGCTTTATAGTCTTAAAAGTATAGAGATTTTCGAGAAACTACCTTTTTGTCAATATATTGATAATGTATTTAGACCTCGTGATGTTTACTCTAATTCGTAGTTCCATAAATATTAACACAATACTGGTTTATAATGCATTTTTTGATATTAATCGATTTTCATAGTTATAACACTTCAGGTAATATTATAGGGTTCTTTTATCATTCATTTTAACAAGATTATTTATATATACAGTTTCTTCCACTGAGGTTGGGTTTTAATTTCAATATGGGTGCATCGTCCGGCAGTGCCCGCCTTTGAATTTGGAGATTTAAGCATATCTAGAAGTCGATAATCTTCCCATGAAGAAACATTTGGGCTGAGAAATTGAAGTTCAAATACTATGTCATTTTTGCCGTTTTCAGGTATATTTAGGTACATTAAATACACTAAAAGTTGGTTTGGGAGGTGCAGGCCTTCCAGAGTAGTGGTTATGTCATTCCTTCGCATATTTTGACGAATGACTTTCCGGCACAGCTGAGATAATGACAATGGGTTATTTATTATCTTTACTACCGAGAAACTTAAATTTACGTGCGATTGGCAACAGCATAATTGCTCACGCACGATTACGTCTAACCCAGGGACTATTTTTCTTCCAAAATTTTCATCTTCTTGGAAGAAATTCAGGTTTATTTTCTTTATGTCTTCATAATCTCTTGGGTAACCTGGAAAATTGCGGATCCCATTGAAGGGTTTATCGGATTTAGATATGTGTTATTTACACAATTGACGTATAAGATTTTAAGAAAGCTTTCACCTTTTAACATATGTCCTTGGTCTATTAATATGGAGAGAAACTTAATGGGCCAAATTGTAGTTATATTATTATCATCTTGATCGTACCAAATATTGTCGGCAATATATTTAGACAACGAGCTATACTTTGTTGCTGGGATATGTTGTACTAAGATTCGTGAAGGCCAGATTGGCACTTCGTCTAGTGTGCTCTAGTGTTCTTGTCATCGCACGTGCACTAAAATTATATAGCACTAGGCTTGCCGTTAATCTTAGGTTCATTCTTTGTTCCAACATAGTTTTTTTGAGATTTTAGAAGATAATAAAGTTTGAACAGTCAAGATTTTCTACTGCTTTAATAAGTTCCTCTTCTTTCATTAAATTGTCAATATGTCCCCATTCCCTTAACGGAGCATTAATATTGTCTACGCTATGTCTTATCTTAAGATTCCATAAGATTGTATTTTCCCGTCTACGATTATTTAATTGTTGATGGCTTGGGTATCTTATCATGGTTACTATTTTGATTGTTTTACTAGATTTTAGGTTCAATATAAGCACATACCGTTTACTGGGTGTTTCGGTGTTTCCCTTAACCCGTGGTCGATGGTTACATACACACCGTATCTGGAAATGTGTTCTATGTAAAATTTATCAGTAATTATGAAATAAATTAACTAAATATGAAAATGGTTATAATGATTAAGGCATAGTAATAGATTGGTTAGGTGCCTTTAATTTGACAATATTTGTTATTATTTTTAGCTGTTTTTAGTTTACTCCTCTAATTTATGGTATTTAACTTTCACTGGTATTCTTGGGTTCCTTTTCCTATTTGAGTTGATCTTCGTAGAAATATCTCGGCACGGTGCCTGAACACGAAATTAAATTACTCGCGTTCCTGCACCTTGTCAACGTATACCCCACGCATCGGAATTTTTGTCCATTTTTATTCCATATTCTCGTATGGTCACTTGAGTTATCACATTTTCAAATTGTGAGGGTTAGGTAGGGTAATTTTAGCAGATCGCATAGTTAATTTTACTATTTTTTTTGCATTCTTCCTTCCGTTCTAGATGTACTTCGCAAGAGATACCTTCACTTTGCATGCCTTTCCCAAACAGTCAACAGGAAAAGCTTACAAAGTTATGGCATTCCCCACGTATTGAAATTTTTGTCCATTTTCTTTTCATATTTTTGAATGATCCGTTGCCTTGTCACATTTCTTCTAATGTCGGGGCTAGGTATGGTCATTCCTGCGGGTTGCCCCTTTCATTAATCTTTTGACATTTTTTTTTTCAATCGTATACTGCAAGAGATACCTCAGCATGGCACCTGAACACGAAACTTAATCACTCGCGTCCCCGCGCCATGCCAACGTACACCCCACATATCAAACTTCGTTGTCTTCTTTATTTCGTATCTCTTGCACCACCACTTTTGTCGTCACATTATTTCCATGTGGTAGGGATGAGTTAGGGTAATTCTTGCGGGTCACTTTTTATAGAGAGGTTAGTTGATCTTCTCGTGAGAGTTCCCTGCCCAAATAGTCACGACAAATGTGAATACAAGGCACCATGCCTCACGACGGTGCCCAACGGCTCCCCACGATTTAGGTTAGTTTCATCCAACTTCAAACCGTAGTTTTTCATTATGTGTTGATCGCTTTTCGTAACTGCATGGTTGTTTCTCATAAGAGAGCTAGGGCCAAACAGTAATGGGATGTTCTATAGACACCACCCGCCATTTCCGCCTGGTCACGTCTTTTCGTGGCTGGGGGGCCATTTGTTTGTCACTTATTTTTTTTTGTTGCGCATTTGCTTTTTGTATTTCCATAGTTGTTAATCATGGAGAGCCAGGCCAAACGGTAATGGCAACAGAAGGGCAATAACGCCATTGCCATTCCCCTAAGGCCACCGCTGCCTACGTCTGAAGGTCTATTTGTTTGAGAAATTTGACAAACAAGGGGTTGTAGTGTTTGCCAAGCAACGTCCTTGTTGTGCAATCAAGTCTCATATCCATGTAACTTTAACAGAGGATGAAGGTCAAGTGATTGTATGGTGGGATAATATACATCATGCTCATCCTTGGCTCTAACTTCCTATGGTTGGGGGCCCATCCGTTTTCACTATTATAGGTCATGTGGATGTTTTGAGTCATTTTTCCTTTATTGTTCTAAGGTATTTGGTGGTGTTGACCGTTGACTGTTGTTTTATTTTGTTTTTTGTGAATTATAATTGCCATGTATACTGTGCTTTTCTTAATTCTTGAGAGAAAAAAAAAATTTATTGTCACCTTGGAAGTGTGTAAGGTACTACTACTGACTTAGTTGAAAGTATCTTTTATATGGATTCGATTTGTTTCTTTTTTTTTAAGTAGTTAAGTAATGGGTTATATTACATTTTTTGTTAGCATGTTTCAGTTAATGTTATATTTGTTGATCAGTCTGAGGGAAGCCCAGAAGTTTTCTATTGTAATTCAATTTGGCATTCAATTTCTATACTTGTTGAACCCTTATTTACAACTAAATTTTTTCTTAAGTAATCTATGATTGACGAGGCAAATTTTTCCTTTAAACAATAGTTTCGATTAATTTCGTTAAGGCCCTTTTTTTTTAAGAATATAGTTTTATTTTTTTTTGTTACTTTCCAAAAATTCAGCTATTAGGCTGTAATGCCTTTTTTTTCATTTATCTTTATATTTTATTTAATTATCTATTCTTCCGCTTTCATCAGCTTTGTATATCCTTTGTTAATTGGGAGTTACGCGAGTTGAAGTGTAACTCATTTACTTTTAAGGTGTCAAATCATTCTTCTCCTGTGGCGGAGTTAACGCCACGTGGTAGAGATATTTATTATCCCACGCGGTATTATATAAGAGTTTCGTAGCTCGTCATAAGCCATATGAATTTAATTTCTTTGTATTTCCCAGGTGGAAATTAAAATACATTCGTTGATGCCAGACCTTGATGCCACGAGGATGCCGCACGACTGAGGGGGGGGGGTTCATAAATTTGATTAGAACATTACTTATGTATCCGTGGTTCTTTTTTTTGGCATTTTATGGCGATAATCTTTAGTAGGTTATCCTTTTGTAAGAGTTTGATTCAGGGAGAAAGTTTGATAATTTATCCATATTAATTTAGGGTCTTGGAAGCATGTTTCAGAGCAAAGGGCAAGAGTATTTCGCAGATGTTAAGATCTATTTACTTGCTCTCCTTTATGGCTTAACTTTCGCTTGATTGCTTTAGCGACTACCCTTGAATTATTCATATATGCTCATTGTCAAACTGTTAATTTCAGTTTTGTTAATTTTGTTCCTTAGTGGACAAAACTTTAGCTTTTGTAAATAAGGTGATTCACTATATTACATTCCTTGTTGGGGGAATAAGGATTTGCAGGTATTCAAGTCCGTGACTGGTTTAAAGGTTAGTAAAATTATTAAATACTGTTTTTGTTGTAGGAGCACTTATGAGTTACTATAATTTTTGGAAGCAAAAAAAAATTCTCTTTCTTTTTTTTTTACACTGATTGGTTATTTTTTTTTTTTTTTGCTTTACTTGATTTCTGAATTATTTCGGTTATTAGTCTGCATTTTGACAGGTCTATATTGGTTTAAAAATTTTTTTTCTTTTACCTACTCGTCTTAGCCATAGGTTGCACGTTTTGCGTTTTTGATAACCCGCATAAATTGAATTACATTCCTGAAGCAGAATATATTTACTATTGTCAGACAGCTATTAGCCTAATTGCACGTTGTCATTTTTTTGACGTCACACTGAATTTATGGGCTAATTTTACGATACTTGGTACGTAACTGTCGTTTAGATACTTTGGGAATTATAATGCTTTAGGGATTGACTGATTGATTTTATATTTGGCCCTTCTGGCAGGCTATTTTTGTAATTTACTTGTCTTATATATAGATAATATAGGACGGACTGCAAGATCGTAAGCGAGTGATTTTTATTCAATGTTAGGTTTGTATTTGGTATTATCAATCGTGATTATCTTCCAATCACAGCTCAAAATCTTTCCAAAGTTAAGAAATTGTTTGGCCTAGGAAAAAGGTTTTTTTTTGTATTCTTTTTTTTTTTTACAGGTTATTCTTTTATGCTTTAACTGCGCGGTTCATATGTATGCTTTAATTCGATTTACGGTAAAATTGGTTGAGTTATTGCTGCAATTTTTAGGTTTTTGATGGTTACGTTATCCTTTGTCTACTAGCTGTAAGCCTTCCACTGCTGTTGCTAATTATTGCAAAACTAAGGTGTTATTTAGCCCTCGTTAGTTACAATTTTGATTTAATTATCTATTAGGAAAACGTACTCCCTATAGTTGGCAATCAAGAATTGAAATAAATCAACATACGGTTTTTTTTCGTTTTAATTCTATTTTGAATTTGACTTCTTGGTACGATATTTTGGAATTTTGATAATAATCTCACGTATTTTGGCTTCATGGAAGGTTTTTCTTTAATGTTTGTCACTCTTGATTTAGAGGATATGTGAATTAATATTTAATTATGCCAATCAAGAAATTCATTTAACCGAATAGGCTAGAGCACAAAAATAGGCTGGGCCACAAAAAAATACTTTTCCTTTTAGGTTCTTTTTTTTTCACATATTTATTGGGCTTGTTTTTGTGACTCACGGATCACACTGCCTCCGTGGGTTTATTCGTATTTTTGGATATATTTTCTATTAAGGATTATATCGCATTTCCATAAGTTGAAATGTATGTGTCAAAATTAATATTTTAAGTTCTGCAATTTTGATTTATTTTTAAGTTTTATAGGGATTTTATATAGGATTTATTTTTACATTTTTCTTGCAAACTATTTTTTACGTTTTTTAAGGTTACTAAAATTTTCGTTTTGGATCAATTTTCTAGCAATTAATTTCCTTTATTCACTTAGATTTCGGAACGGAACTTTGTATTATTTTATTTATTTTTTGTTATGCCAAACCACTCTAGGAGCAATATACGACTAAATATATAATTAAGGATATATCGTAGATATCAATTTTTGATAGCAAGCTATATAAATTTTTTTTTTTTTTATAATCTTCCCATTTTTATCAGGACCAGTTTTTTTTGCTGCGGGGGTCTTGATATTTGAGAAACATTTTGGTATGGTAGGCTAATTCTTAGTTTTTAGGCGAAAAGACTATTTATTATAGGTATGCAATTAACTCAGAGTACGCGATATCACACGGGTCAAATGACACGGGTGATTAATATGAAGAGATGAAGTGATGGCGATTTAACTCGAGGCCATTATGCTTATGAAATTTGGCTATACTATCGTAAATATTAGTGGTTTCAACTGTGTTTGGAAATCGCGGGCTTTGCTTATGATTATGCAGGCCCCTTATTTTTTGCTGAGTTTTATTTGGAAGAAAGCTTATAATTGCTACTTGCACTAAAGCCTTTTCGAGTTTTATTGTGAAATTTGGTTAAATTGGTTTGTGAATTCTTAAATATAAGAAGGGATTTGAAGGAATAGTAAGGACTGCCCTTGTTGTTCTGATTGATTAAGAACTCTTTGTGTATAATAACGAAAATTTGCACTAATAATTAAGTGAAAATTAGCGCATTTCATATTCTTTGTATTTGAGTGGAGGCCAACTAGTACGCGTGGTGCATGCTAGGGTAACTAAATAATCTTAATGTGACAACTGTGGTTTCTACCGGTATTAAGGGTATTTTTTTTTTCGTATTAATTGGTTGGTACATGCCTTTTTGAGGTAAAACAAATGAAAACGCACGGGGGTAAGGCTGGGGATGGTCAAGCTTCGCCGTTTTGGCTTTTGTAATTTTTGGAATGCATTGAAGTTCGTGGTTTTGTTCGGAGGAACATGTAAGCGAGTCTATCAATTTGTACTGCCATTGTCGCGGACAGAACAGTACTGTTTCTATAATCTTGTACTTTTTTACCAATTTCCTGCATTTTATCGTATAATACTTGCAATTTTAGGATCTGGTCGGGATAATTATATCCCTCGACAAGCGTGGCGTCACTTATTGATTCCATTTCATTTTGGATCTTGGCGGTCTGTTCTTTAATTTCAATAAACTGGGTTTCAATCAACTTATCCATTTGTTTAGTTACTAAAATCTCATTTATTCTTTTGTTCATTCTTTCTTGGGAGGCCTTCACTTCGCCAAGGGATTTAAGCGTGGCTTCTATCATATTCTCGATTTTCACTCTTTCTGCTACTAATTGTGCCGAGTCATCGAGAAGTTTTGATCTTATTTGAAGTAGTTGATCCATATTTGTTCTGTCAGTAACGGGGTTGCACTGGGTATCTTCTTTCGGAGGAGGGTTTGAACTATTCTTGTTCTTCTTCTACCTTCGGGGTTCTTTACCAAGCCGGGATTTAGTTTATCTGGAAAAATTAACTATTGACTTATTTTGACCTTTTATGGGCGACTTTTATTGTGATGTCTTATTCATATATTCTGGTTTTAAGTTTTTTTTTTTTTTTTAACTGCTCATTTTGATTTAATATTACTTTATAATTTTTTTGGGGTACTTATTTCCTAGACATATTTCCATTTGTCCGGTCTCTTACTTATTCTGCCAGATTTCGTGGTAACCTCCTGTTCGTTTTCTGGCTTTTTACTCTTTTTTGACTTTCCCATGGAGATTAGGTCAAATTTCTTGTGTTGTTTCAAAGGAATTTCTGTCCTTTTGCCTTAGCCTGTTTTGCATGAGCGGTAGCCGAAGTAGGTTTTTGTTTTTTTGTGCGTCTTGGAGCTCATCGTCGGATTCGGTAGAACTAGTTTCTGAGGATTCATCATTATGGCTTTCTGGGGTTGTCCTTTGAGGTTTTGTGGTATCACCTGCTGTTGCTTCGTATATCTCGTCTGCTCTAGAGGTTGAGGGTTTATTTTCTATTTTCCTCACGCTGAGGTCCTGTTTCGGGGGGTTAAAAGATTCTTGGGAACTCTGGGAGGAGTCAAATACTTTTGGAGAATGTCTCCATTGCTTGAATGCCATATTTTCCGGGGGGTGAGGTGTATTTCGTAGCATGGTCTGTTTCCAGGAGTGAGATTCTTTGGGTTTTACTTTAGATACCGTTATGTGATGGTACTGTCCCAAGTTTTCATCTTCAGGGTGTTCCTGTGTCCACGTCAAGGTACTTTGCCTTGTTTTTATCGGATAATTAATAATGTCCATGGCTTCTCTCAAGCTTTTTCTCTCAAGCTCACCTTAAAATTTATATTCCCTTTGATTTTGGATTCATTCCTCAACTCTTGATTCATTTTACATTTTTCTAACTCTTGTCTAACTATTTTATAGGTTTTTCTCATCTTATTTATAAAATCTTGCTTATAGTCCTCTGTACTATTGTAATACTGTCTTGATTCTATAATTTCTTGATAAGGTATTTCAAAATCGCGTCCGAACAAAAGAAAAAATGGACTTTCTTTAGTCGTTTCCAAGTATGCCGTATTAATTACATTAGTTAAGTAAGGTAGATATTGATCCCAATCGTTTCGAGTGTCCTTTGTATAAATACTCAAGACATTGGAAAATATTTTGTGCCTATTTTCGATTTTTCCATTAGCTTGGGGATGGTAGGGAGAGGTTACTAATTTCTCTATTTTAAGGAAACTCATTAAATCTTTTGTTACTTTAGAAACGAAGTTAGTTCCGTTATCGCTAATAACCTGGCGAGGAATGCCAAATTTTAAAAATATTTTTGCTAACGCTTTGCTCGTGGCGTATGCGCCCTGATTTTTCAATGCCTTGGCAAAAGTGAAGCCGGTAAAATGGTCTATTACTGAAAGGATGCAAGTATGACCTCTATTAGAAACAGGTAATCCACCACTTGTACCAAAAAGGTCAAATGAAACGATGTCGAAAGGGAACCTTGCTACTGGCACTTCCCAAGGGGGGATTAGGGTACGTTTGGGGGTTTTTCCTTAAATTGCACGCTTCACACGTATTTATATAATCCTTAAGTTTTGTTAGTGCCGACGGAACATAAAAGTATTGTTTTAGCTTGTGAAATGTCTTGGTTATTCCTAAGTGTCCGCCTATTTCCGAATGGAAGTACTCAAAGGCGGGTATTATTAAGTTTTGGGGGAGCACTGGGATTATTAAGGTTTGATTTCTATTCGTTTCGCCTGTTACTATCCTGCAAAGGATTTCTTCGTCAAAGTCATAATAAAAATTGTCTATTTCCCGTCTCAGGGTCCTAAACTTATCGGGGAGGTTATCGGAATTCACGAAATAATTAATGAGAGTCGAACACAGTTCATCTTTGACTTGGTTTCTTTTAATATTCCCTAGGGATAAGGGAATTCTCGTAGCCCCTTTTCTTCTGTAAGGATTTTTGGTTTATTCTTCTTTTGTTTTCGTTTACTGGGATTAATGGCATT
Source organism: Artemia sinica (assembly GCA_027921565.1). Classification (NCBI taxonomy): domain Eukaryota; kingdom Metazoa; phylum Arthropoda; class Branchiopoda; order Anostraca; family Artemiidae; genus Artemia; species Artemia sinica. The sequence goes on along the minus strand of JAPEVW010000508.1, from coordinate 71,890 downwards.
TATTTGTTTAGTTTCATTATCTGAAGAGTTATTCTCAGGGTATCTACTTAGGTAATCGCAAGGGGCATTCTGTTTACCGGTCACGTGTTCAAATTCGTAATCCAGATCCTGGATTTTCATTATCCATCGCGCTAAAATTCCGGTTGGATTCTTGAATGTGCTTAGGTACTGTAAGCTTTTATGGTCCAAGCGCAGTTTAAATTTTCGTCCTACTAAATAATGTCTGAATTTATCTAAATGGTAAATTATAGATAGTAGTTCCAATTGCGTTGCTGAATAACTACTTTCGCCTTTGGTTAGAGTTCTGCTTGAATAGCATATGACTTTCTCTATATATTGAGGGGGGTCCGGTTGGGATTCGAGGGTTGTTTTCCACGGGGATTATTTGGGAAAGGATTGCACCGACACCTAGAGCTGAAGCATCAGTGGTAACCACAAATGTTCCTTTTTCAAAGTCTGGTAACGCTAATATTGGTTCAGAAGTAAGAGCTTTCTTGAGAGTGTCTAAGGAAGTTTGAGCTTCCTGAGACCAGGTAACATTTTGGGAATTCCCTTTAGTTAAATCTGTTAGGGGTTTTGCGATTTGGCGTAGTTACGTATAAATTTTCTAAAATAACTGGTTAAACCAATGATGCCTCTTAATTGTTTCATAGTTTTTGGCGGCTTAAGATTCTCTACACATTTTATCTTCTCAAGGTCCGGTGATATTTGACCTTGGGCCACAATCATTCCTAAGAATTTTATTTCGGATTGAAACAAATTTACTTTTTCCGGTCTACATTTCAAATTACCCTCTCTGAATTTTTCGAAAACTTTGGTTAATGTGTTTAAATGGTCCTCTGGTGTTTCTCCCACACAAATAACATCATCCACAAAATGGATAATATTTTCTATACCTCGTAATAAGTGTAACAGAGGTCTACATAATGCACTTGAACTGGTTTTGAGTCCGAAGGGTACTCTCAAATATTCATAAGAACCACATTCCGTCGTTGAAAAGGCCGTTTTATAGACGTCATTATCTGCTATCTTAACCTGATGATAACCTTGCGTGAGGTCAAGAGATGTAAAAATTTTGTTTTTGGTTGAAATGGAATCTAGGATTTCATCAATTCGGGCAGGGGAAATTTGTCACTTACTACTTGCTTATTTAAGGCTCTATAATCTACTACAAGTCTAAGGTCCTTGTTCTTTTTTGGTACTAGTATAACGGGGGCTGAATACGGGCTTATACTCGGCCGTATAATATTGTTTCTTTCTAATTCGCGGATTTTATTTTTTAACCAGCCTTTGTAGGGATGGGGGATGCGATAGGGCTGTTTAGCTACAGGTAACCCTGTGGTTTGGATAGAGTGTTGATAAAATGGTATCAACCCGATGTCTTCCTCACATGTAGAAAAAATATCTCTAAAATTCCAAAGTAATTCACATAATTTTTCCTTTAATTGCGTATCTTGGATATGATCTAATTTAAATTTTTCGAAAAATTGGGGGTTTGTTAGGGGGTACCTATTCTTTGGATTGCTAGTTCCAATGTTATTAACTAAGCTTTCCTTGGAGTCTCTCCATTTGTTTAGCTCATGCTCAGAAATAACCTGTATTTCCACGAGACATGTTCCTTTTTTCAATGTAATCATATCGTTTTCATGTGTGTTAGTTAACCAAATAAAACCTTCGCCTTTTTCGTATGAAATGATCTGTTCTTCACAAAACAGATTTTCTGGAATTTCTCTACACGGGGAATGCGAACCAGATTTCAGAATTGTCATTTACAGGGGTGACCATTTGAGAGATTTGTACTCTTTGCATAGTATTTGGGGGGATTTTTGTTTTACGCACCGCGAATCCATATTTTTTTTCTTCCGTGTTATTTTCTATTAAATTAAGATTGGCGCTTGATTGCGTCAGGTCTTCCGCTTTCGGGGTTGATTGTAAGGGTGATTCCAAGTCCTTTCCCCTTACAACAGTGTTTGGATTTATTATTTCATTCCACAATTCAGCTATTTTCTTTATCTCTTTTTGTCTATACTCCTGCATTTTTCCTATTTTTACTTTTACTGACTCGATCCATTTGCTGTTTGATTTTCTTTCTCGTCCCGTGGGAGAAAATGACGTGACGTGAGGTATAAAAGATTTGATTCTATTCACTGTTGCTTCCCCTCTCTCCACGCGTTGGAGAATAGGATCGTATGGATACACGAGTCTGTTATTTGCTATATCTAATAACACTTTATTAGATTTTAGAAAATTAGCACCAATTATAGCCTCGTATGGGAAATTTTTGCAGATTATGAAATTTGTAGAAAAGATCCTATTGTCTTTTATCACATCTAGGCACATGGAGCCTATAGCTTCTAGCCTATGCCCCGTGACGCTTGTTAAATTGGGAATATTGAAATGTTTCTGTCGTTTAACATATACTGGTAGTCTATTAAATACATTCGAATTTATTATGTTAACCGATGCACCCGAATCTATTAACGCTTTGAAATTAATACTCGCAACACTAAAATTATTCAATATAGGTAGTATATCATTATTATCATTAAAAGAAGGTACAATTACTGGATGGGACCTATAAAAAATACTGGCCTCCAGGGTACCAGTTAATTTTCTTGGGGGCCTGATTCGTTTCCCTGTGCGCTTATTTGATAAGTTGGGGTTTGACATTGGGGTTCAGTGGGAATTTCACATGCTAGTGAAGTTCCAAGTTGATTGACATTTGATTGTCTTGGTCGCCACGTATAATTGCGTGGGTTGGGATATCTCGCGCCGACGGCTCGCGGCATTTGTTCATTTTGTATTGGCGAAAAATTTCTTTCGTTTCCTGAAAAATTTCTTTCGTTTCCCGTGGGGAAAAAATATCTTCTGTCATTACCTGTATTCCTGTTAAATTTAGTTGGATACACTGTTCGTGAATTATATTGGTACATGTTTTGTTGCGTATTTGGGTTGGGGAACCGATAATTATTTTGTCGGTTGGGGGAAGGATTTGTATAGGTTTGGGGATTCGTATATTGGGAAGGATTCGTGTGTACAAATCCTTGTTGGTACGAGTTGCGGTACGAGGGGAGACGTGGGGGGCTATTTCTATAGCTTCCTGACCCATTGGCATTTAAGTTTGTTCTCCCGAACAAACGGTTATTAAAATGGGGGTTGCTGGTGTAAAGTTATTTCTAGTACGGTATTCCCTGGCAATATGTCCTTGTTTATTACATGCATAGCATATAATTGGGGGGTTCTGTGCGCTGTTTGTCGTATTCGTGGGTACAAAACGTACCATCCTCTGTCTTGTAGGGGGCTGGAGATCTATTTTGGTTTGGTTTGGGTGAGTTATCTCTTGGAAAGAAATTTAGGGAAATTGCTCGTGATCGTCCCGGAGTTGAATTTTCTACGTTATTTATTCTTGACTTATTGTGGTTCGCCACAATTGAGTCAATTTCTATCATTCTCTCTACTTCCTGGACTGCTAGGTCTAAAGTTCGGATATTCTTTGATATCAACATTCGGTACAGTTTGGGGCTTAATCCTTGCATGAAGGCATTTAGTACGATTTTATCGTATAAGGGACCAAACTCTTTTCCGTACTTGGCTTCAATAAATACCATTACTTTGTGCAGATATTCTCTAACATTTTGTGTTTCGTCGAAACAAACCGTACCATGCTTCAGTTTGTGTGTTGAACTGGTTTCAACGAATCTTTCTCGGAACGCTTTTAGTAATTTTTCTATTGGGTTTATAGGAAGATTGTTATCTTCCCCTATCGTATTTTCTATCTGTTTCAAGAATGTTAGTGATTGCCCCTTAAGTCTCATTAACAACATCCCTACTAATGATTTTTAGTCTGTTTGAGTTACCTCTACAAATTGATTTAATTGGATAATAAATTCATCTACATCTGAGTCTCCGTTATATGGGGGTAGTGATTTTGATATTTCCACTGTTTTTTTTTTTTTTTTTTTGGCAATAAGTTTTTTGCTTTAATAATTGTGCGTTTTGATCTAACGACATATTGTTGTTGTTTTTTTTTTGATGGTTAAAATTCGGTACTGGTTTTAATTGTTTGATACTATTTAAAATTGATATTTTTTAATTACTTGTACTCTCTTTTGCTACTACTTCCAGAGGATTTAGGCCTAAAAAAAATTTTGCACTTGAAAATATGTAAACAATATTACACTTCAAAGCATGCAAAGAGAAAAAAAAATATTTCCTCGTGGGTAATATTTCTCAACGATTTTCCCCTTTTTTTTTCAATGTTGTCCTTTGTGTTTTTTGCTCCTTTAAACAGGCCGCGCCAATTCTAATGGGGGGGTTTTTCGTTAAAATGATAGTGCCGTCCTGTTGCAGCTGAATTTTACACTGCATTCTAATGGGGGGGGTTTTGTTAAGATGATAAGTGCCACTTCTTATGGGTTTCTTTTTTTATATAATGAAAAGTTTACACTAATGGGGTGATTTCAAAACGACTAATTCTTATATCTTCTTTTGAGGTTTCGCAATGGAGAATTTCCGATTAATTAATTCAATGGGAAATTTAGTTAAGCTCTTGGCTAGCGGTCCGCGAGTGGCTTACCTGAGTGGAGGCGGAACTTCTAGAATTGGGAGCTTATATTAATATTTCAATTGGGGAGCTTATATTAATATTTCAATTGGGGAGCTTGTACTATCGGCCATGCTGAGTCGAAATCATACTGTACAGTTGCAGTGTCCCTTGGGAGCGAATGGAGCCACAAGGACTAACGAGCTTGAGAAATATTAACACAAGAGAATAAAATAAAATAATAATGCATTTATTGTTACTTACATAATAGTCGCAGAGTTCTTGGTTGTATCAACAAATTAGCAACACAGGTCTCTAATTACAAATTGTAACTGAGGCGAAATAACTCAAAGTTTGTACACTGGTGAAATGTTTTCGTTTCTTCAAAAGTTCATTACAACACAATCATGGTTAACTGACAAACGTTCGTAAAGACTGCTAAAAGACTGATCAAAAACTCCTAGAAGACTTGCTCAAATTTGGTAAGTCCTAACTATCTATCCTCTGCGATTTTGCCGGAGGTTACGTTTAGGCGTTGCTAAAAGTATATTTTTTCAGTCCCTATTCGCTGCACTATTTGTCCTACATTATTATTGGACGGGCTTGCACCAATGGGCTACTTGGGTTTAATTAAAGTTTATGACTTTTAAGATATCACTCTGGAATTTTTCTAACAACTAAAAATTCTACACTGCAATATTTTGCCAACAGGGGATCGCTTAATTTGTGACTTTTAAGATATCACTTTGGAATTTTTTCGAGCGAACAAAGTTTTATATCGTAACGTTTTCCCAGTAGGGTGTCGCTTAATTTTCAGAGACTTATATTTTATTTCTTGGAAAATTGGTAAAGGATAGTACAATTTAATTGCATTAAGATACCCAGTTTTAAACTTAGTCTCCAGAACAATGCAATTAGCTTAAGCAAATATATTTTGCATCTCAAGTGACTACTTTTTTTTGTATTGTAAATCTTACTTTCTTGACAGTTTGGTATTTTTCGAGCTCTTATTATTCGAACTACTTTGTTAGTCACCTGTCGTATAAGATTTGGTCAAGCTAATATTTATTGGATACTTTGGAGACGGGGAGTCGGATTTACTTATTACATTTTCTGTGGGAAAGATTTTTGTTTCATTAACTACGTTTATTTCAGTATTTTAAATTGAACGCTTGATATTTGTTTGATCTGTAGGTTACTTGAATTTTCGGATTCACATTCTTGGGTGATGTTACTTTACTGGGGTAACTTTAATTGGGGAATTTTGATGTATATTTTTTTGAGAATCGATCCCATTACAACATCACACTTAAACGGTTAAAATAATCATTTAAACAGAGTTTATACTACATGATTAAATTTGAGGTCTAATTTTACAACATATTTCATGCCTGCATTGTTCACGCACGTCCGTGCTGTTTAAGAAACGCAATTTTACAAAATCCATTTGCCTTCTCTCTTCCACCAGTGTCTGTGCTGCTACTTCCACCGCTTGGCACTGGATCGGTCGTCATCGACACGTTTCTACTGTAGAACCACCATGGTCTAAATCATATAGTCTGGTATATATAGATAATTATATACGTGTGGGAAGAAGGTGTCACACACAAAGTATAAGACAAACTGGAACATAACGAACCAGGGAGTCTCTGCTTTTGGTACTTCCAAGTAAAATAAAACGTAAAATCCACTTTACAAAATCCAACTTTACTTTACAACGTCTCTGCTGTTGGTACTTCCCAAGTAAAATAAAACGCAAAATCCACTTTACAAAACTTCAACTTTACAAAATCCATTTGCCATCTCTCTTCCACCAGTGTTTGTGCTGCTACTTCCACCGCTTGGCACTGGATCGGTCGTCATCGACACGTTTCTACTGTAGGACCACCATGGTCTAAATCGTATAGTCGTAGTTTTTTGAGATTCGTAGTTTTTTACGTAAATTGTAATAATTATAAAAATCCCAGTATAAATTTGTAAAGTACATCCGCAATTGAATATATGCATGATGACAGCAGGAGAAAAAAACAATTGTATTGCATTCCATAAGTTCCTAGGGTAGTAATGGAACTCATAACCTGAAACAAAGAATGGTCAGAATTAAATTTCAGAAAATGCAGGAAAATATCCCAGTATAAAATTCAGATTTCCTGTTTAATCAATAGGCAGAATCTCAATCATTATCTACGTAGATCAAGATTCGTAGATAATTATATACCTGTAGCAAGAAGGTGTCACACACAAAGTATAAGACAAACTGGAACATAACGAACCAGGGAGTCTCTGCTTTTGGTACTTCCCAAGTAAAATAAAACGCAAAATCCACTTTACAAAACTTCAACTTTACAAAATCTATTTGCCTTCTCTCTTCCACCAGTGTCTGTGCTGCTACTTCCACCGCTTGGCACTGGATCGGTCGTCATCGACACGTTTCTACTGTAGGACCACCATGGTCTAAATCGTATAGTCGTAGTTTTTTGAGATTCGTAGTTTTTTACGTAAATTGTAAAAATTGTAAAAATCCCAGTAAAAATTTGTAAAGTACATCCGCAATGGAATATATGCATGATGACAGCAGGAGTAAAAACAATTGTATTGCATTCCATAAGTTCCTAGGGTAGTAAGGGAAACTCATAAGCTGAAACAAAGAATGGTCAGAATTAAATTTCAGAAAATGTAGGAAAATATCCCAGTATAAAATTCAGATTTCCTGTTTAATCAATAGGCAGAATCTCAATCATTATCTACATAGATCAAGATTCGTAGATAATTATATACCTGTGGCAAGAAGGTGTCACACACAAAGTATAAGACAAACTGGAACATAACGAACCAGGGAGTTTCTGCTTTTGGTACTTCCCAAGTAAAATAAAACGCTTTCCATAAGGCTATCATCAGGTTTGTCAGCCCCATGGCCAACCCAGCTTCTGTTCTGGTTGCAGTAATAACCTTGGAACAGCATTTACACCTTGGAAGTCTCTCAAATTTGTAAAGTACATCCGAAATGGAATATATGCATGATGACAGCAGGAGAAAAAACAATTGTATTGCATTCCATAAGTTCCTAAGGTAGTAATGGAACTCATAAGCTGAAACAAAGAATGGTCAGAATTTTACGCGCTACCTTGGTCCACCCTTACAAACATAAACACTTAACTTCAATTTTACAAAATCCATTTGCCTTCTCTCTTCCACCAGTGTCTGTGCTGCTACTTCTACCGCTTGGCACTGGATTGGTCGTCCTCGACATTATATACCTTGTACCTTTGGCATTATATAACTTGGCAGAATCTCAATCATTATCTACGTAGATCAAGACTCTTAGATAATATATACCTGTGGCAAGTTTGTCTCGAACCTAAGATTATTCATGGTTCTAGGCTAGCTACTATACTAAAGATTTTTTTTTCTTCTATATCTAACACTGATTACTTTTACATTTCCAACAAACCTTTTTGAGGTTTCTCACCTGTATGGGATCTTAAATGATTGTTCAGTTGCGCTCGTTGAGAAAATGTTTTGCCACAATTTACACATCTAAACCTTTTCTCACCCGAATGTATTCTTTTGTGCCTCTTGAAATTTGCTTTGTCTGAAAACAATTTTTCACAAACATCACACTTAAACGGTTAAAATAATCATTTAAACAGAGTTTATGCTACATGATTAAATTTGAGGTCTAATTTTACAACGTATTTCATGCCTGCATTGTTCACGCACGTTCGTGCTGTTTAAGAAACGCAATTTTTCAAAATCCATTTGCCTTCTCTCTTCCACCAGTGTCTGTGCTGCTACTTCCACTGCTTGGCACTGGATCGGTCGTCATCGACATGTTTCTACTGTAGAACCATCATGGTCTAAATCGTATAGTCTGGTATATATAGATAATTATATACCTGTGGCAAGAAGGTGTCACACACAAAGTATAAGACAAACTGGAACATAACGAACCAGGGAGTCTCTGCTTTTGGTACTTCCCAAGTAAAATAAAACGTAAAATCCACTTTACAAAATCCAACTTTACTTTACAACGTCTCTGCTGTTGGTACTTCCCAAGTAAAATAAAACGCAAAATCCACTTTACAAAACTTCAACTTTACAAAATCCATTTGCCTTCTCTCTTCCACCAGTGTCTGTGCTGCTACTTCCACCGCTTGGCACTGGATCGGTCGTCATCGACACGTTTCTACTGTAGGACCACCATGGTCTAAATCGTATAGTCGTAGTTTTTTGAGATTCGTAGTTTTTACGTTACGTAATTGTAATTATTGTAAAAATCCCAGTATAAATTTGTAAAGTACATCCGCAATGGAATATATGCATGATGACAGCAGGAGAAAAAAACAATTGTATTGCATTCCATAAGTTCCTAGGGTAGTAATGGAACTCATAAGCTGAAACAAAGAATGGTCAGAATTAAATTTCAGAAAATGTAGGAAAATATCCCAGTATAAAATTCAGATTTCCTGTTTAATCAATAGGCAAATCTCAATCATTATCTACGTAGATCAAGATTCGTAGATAATTATATACCTGTGGCAAGAAGGTGTCACACACAAAGTATAAGACAAACTGGAACATAACGAACCAGGGTCTCTGCTTTTGGTACTTCCCAAGTAAAATAAAACGCTTTCGATAAGGCTATCATCAGGTTTGTCAGCCCCATGGCCAACCCAGCTTCTGTTCTGGATGCAGTAATAACCTTGGAACAGCATTTACACCTTGGAAGTCTCTCAAATTTGTAAAGTACATCCGCAATGGAATATATGCATGATGACAGCAGGAAAAAACAATTGTATTGCATTCCATAAGTTCCTAAGGTAGTAATGGAACTCATAAGCTGAAACAAAGAATGGTCAGAATTATTCGCGCTACCTTGGTCCACCCTTACAAACATAAACACTTAACTTCAATTTTACAAAATCCATTTGCCTTCTCTCTTCCACCAGTGTCTGTGCTGCTACTTCCACCGCTTGGCACTGGATCGGTCGTCCTCGACATTATATACCTTGTACCTTTGGCATTATATAACTTGGCAGAATCTCAATCATTATCTACGTAGATCAAGACTCTTAGATAATTATATACCTGTGGCAAGTTTGTCTCGAACCTAAGATTATTCATGGTTCTAGGCTAGCTACTATACTAAAGATTTTTTTTTTCTTCTATATCTAACACTGATTACTTTTACATTTCTAACAACCTTTTTGAGGTTTCTCACCTGTATGGGTTCTTAAATGTTTGTTCAGTTGCGCTCGTTGAGAAAATGTTTTGCCACAATTTACACATCTAAACCTTTTCTCACCCGAATGTATTCTTTTGTGCCTCTTGAAATTTGCTTTGTCTGAAAACAATTTTTCACAAACATCACACTTAAACGGTTAAAATAATCATTTAAACAGAGTTTATGCTACATGATTAAATTTGAGGTCTAATTTTACAACATATTTCATGCCTGCATTGTTCACGCACGTCCGTGCTGTTTAAGAAACGCAATTTTACGAAATCCATCTACCTTCTCTCTTCCACCAGTGTCTGTGCTGCTACTTCCACCGCTTGGCACTGGATCGGTCGTCATCGACACGTTTCTACTGTAGAACCACCATGGTCTAAATCGTATAGTCTGGTATATATAGATAATTATATACCTGTGGCAAGAAGGTGTCACACACAAAGTATAAGACAAACTGGAACATAACGAACCAGGGAGTCTCTGCTTTTGGTACTTCCCAAGTAAAATAAAACGTAAAATCCACTTTACAAAATCCAACTTTACTTTACAACGTCTCTGCTGTTGGTACTTCCCAAGTAAAATAAAACACAAAATCCACTTTACAAAATTTCAACTTTACAAAATCCATTTGCCTTCTCTCTTCCACCAGTGTCTGTGCTGCTACTTCCACCGCTTGGCACTGGATCGGTCGTCATCGACACGTTTCTACTGTAGGACCACCATGGTCTAAATCGTATAGTCGTAGTTTTTTTGAGATTCGTAGTTTTTTTTTACGTAAATTGTAATAATTGTAAAAATCCCAGTATAAATTTGTAAAGTACATCCGCAATGGAATATATGCATGATGACAGCAGGAGAAAAAACAATTGTATTGCATTCCATAAGTTCTTAGGGTAGTAATGGAACTCATAAGCTGAAACAAAGAATGGTCAGAATTAAATTTCAGAAAATGTAGGAAAATATCCCAGTATAAAATTCAGATTTCCTGTTTAATCAATAGGCAGAATCTCAATCATTATCTACGTAGATCAAGATTCGTAGATAATTATATACCTGTGGCAAGAAGGTGTCACACACAAAGTATAAGACAAACTGGAACATAACGAACCAGGGAGTCTCTGCTTTTGGTACTTCCCAAGTAAAATAAAACGCTTTCCATAAGGCTATCATCAGGTTTGTCAGCCCCATGGCCAACCCAGCTTCTGTTCTGGTTGCAGTAATAACCTTGGAACAGCATTTACACCTTGGAAGTCTCTCAAATTTGTAAAGTAAATCCGCAATGGAAAATATGCATGATGACAGCAGGAGAAAAAACAATTGTATTGCATTCCATAAGTTCCTAAGGTAGTAATGGAACTCATAAGCTGAAACAAAGAATGGTCAGAATTATACGCGCTACCTTGGTCCACCCTTACAAACATAAACACTTAACTTCAATTTTACAAAATCCATTTGCCTTCTCTCTTCCACCAGTGTCTGTGCTGCTACTTCCACCGCTTGGCACTGGATCGGTCGTCCTCGACATTATATACCTTGTACCTTTGGCATTATATAACTTGGCAGAATCTCAATCATTATCTACGTAGATCAAGACTCTTAGATAATTATATACCTGTGGCAAGTTTGTCTCGAACCTAAGATTATTCATGGTTCTAGGCTAGCTACTATACTAAAGATTTTTTTTTCTTCTATATCTAACACTGATTACTTTTACATTTCCAGCAAACCTTTTTGAGGTTTCTCACCTGTATGGGTTCTTAAATGTTTGTTCAGTTGCGCTCGCTGAGAAAATATTTTGCCACGATTTACACATCTAAACCTTTTTTCTCACCCGAATGTATTCTTTTGTGCCTCTTGAAATTTGCTTTGTCTGAAAACAATTTTTCACAAACATCCACTTAAACGGTTAAAATAATCATTTAAACAGAGTTTATGCTACATGATTAAATTTGAGGTCTAATTTTACAACATATTTCATGCCTGCATTGTTCACGCACGTCCGTGCTGTTTAAGAAACGCAATTTTACAAAATCCATTTGCCTTCTCTCTTCCACCAGTGTCTGTGCTGCTACTTCCACCGCTTGGCACTGGATCGGTCGTCATTGACACGTTTCTACTGTAGAACCACCATGGTCTAAATCGTATAGTCTGGTATATATAGATAATTATATACCTGTGGCAAGAAGGTGTCACACACAAAGTATAAGACAAACTGGAACATAACGAACCAGGGAGTCTCTGCTTTTGGTACTTCCCAAGTAAAATAGAACGTAAAATCCACTTTACAAAATCCAACTTTACTTTAAAACGTCTCTGCTGTCGGTACTTCCCAAGTAAAATAAAACGCAAAATCCACTTTAAAAAACTTTAACTTTACAAAATCCATTTGCCTTCTCTCTTCCACCAGTGTCTGTGCTGCTACTTCCACCGCTTGGCTCTGGATCGGTCGTCATCGACACGTTTCTACTGTAGGACCACCATGGTCTAAATCGTATAGTCGTAGTTTTTTGAGATTCGTAGTTTTTTACGTAAATTGTAATAATTGTAAAAATCCCAATATAAATTTGTAAAGTACATCCGCAATGGAATATATGCATGATGACAGCAGGAGAAAAAACAATTGTATTGCATTCCATAAGTTCCTAGGGTAGTAATGGAACTCATAAGCTGAAACAAAGAATGGTCAGAATTAAATTTCAGAAAATGTAGGAAAATATCCTAGTATAAAATTCAGATTTCCTGTTTAATCAATAGGCAGAATCTCAATCATTGTCTACGTAGATCAAGATTCGTAGATAATTATATACATGTGGCAAGAAGGTGTCACACACAAAGTATAAGACAAACTGGAACATAACGAACCAGGGAGTCTCTGCTTTTGGTACTTCCCAAGTAAAATAAAACGCTTTCCATAAGGCTATCATCAGGTTTGTCAGCCCCATGGCCAACCCAGCTTCTGTTCTGGTTGCAGTAATAACCTTGGAACAGCATTTACACCTTGGAAGTCTCTTAAATTTGTAAAGTACATCCGCAATGGAATATATGCATGATGACAGCAAGAGAAAAAACAATTGTATTGCATTCCATAAGTTCCTAAGGTAGTAATGGAACTCATAAGCTGAAACAAAGAATGGTCAGAATTATACGCGCTACCTTGGTCCACCCTTACAAACATAAACACATAACTTCAATTTTACAAAATCCATTTGCCTTCTCTCTTCCACCAGTGTCTGTGCTGCTACTTCCACCGCTTGGCACTGGATCGGTCATCCTCGACATTATATACCTTGTACCTTTGGCATTATATAACTTGGCAGAATCTCAATCATTATCTACGTAGATCAAGACTCTTAGATAATTATATACCTGTGGAAAGTTTGTCTCGAACCTAAGATTATTCATGGTTCTAGGCTAGCTACTATACTAAAGATTTTTTTTTTCTTCCATATCTAACACTGATTACTTTTACATTTCCAACAAACCTTTTTGAGGTTTCTCACCTGTATGGGTTCTTAAATGTTTGTTCAGTTGCGTTCGTTGAGAAAATATTTTGCCACAATTTACACATCTAAACCTTTTCTCACCCGAATGTATTCTTTTGTGCCTCTTGAAATTTGCTTTGTCTGAAAACAATTTTTCACAAACATCACACTTAAACGGTTAAAATAATCATTTAAACAGAGTTTATGCTACATGATTAAATTTGAGGTCTAATTTTACAACATATTTCATGCCTGCATTGTTCACGCACGTCCGTGCTGTTTAAGAAACGCAATTTTACAAAATCCATTTGCCTTCTCTCTTCCACCAGTGTCTGTGCTGCTACTTCCACCGCTTGGCACTGGATCGGTCTTCATCGAAACGTTTCTGCTGTAGAACCACCATGGTCTAAATCGTATAGTCTGGTATATATAGATAATTATATACCTGTGGCAAGAAGGTGTCACACACAAAGTATAAGACAAACTGGAACATAACGAACCAGGGAGTCTCTCCTTTTGGTACTTCCCAAGTAAAATAAAACGTAAAATCCACTTTACAAAATCCAACTTTACTTTACAACGTCTCTGCTGTTGGTACTTCCCAAGTAAAATAAAACGCAAAATCCACTTTACAAAACTTCAACTTTACAAATTCCATTTGCCTTCTCTCTTCCACCAGTGTCTCTGCTGCTACCTCCACCGCTTGGCACTGGATCGGTCGTCATCGACACGTTTCTACTGTAGGACCACCATGGTCTAAATCGTATAGTCGTAGTTTTTTTTTGAGATTCGTAGTTTTTTACGTAAATTGTAATAATTGTAAAATCCCAGTATAAATTTGTAAAGTGCATCCGCAATGGAATATATGCATGATGACAGCAGGAGAAAAAACAATTGTATTGCATTCCATAAGTTCCTAGGGTAGTAATGGAACTCATAAGCTGAAACAAAGAATGGTCAGAATTAAATTTCAGAAAATGTAGGAAAATATCCCAGTATAAAATTCAGATTTCCTGTTTAATCAATAGGCAGAATCTCAATCATTATCTACGTAGATCAAGATTCGTAGATAATTATATACCTGCGGCAAGATGGTGTCACACACAAAGTATAAGACAAACTGGAACATAACGAACCAGGGAGTCTCTGCTTTTGGTACTTCCCAAGTAAAATAAAACGCTTTCCATAAGGCTATCATCAGGTTTGTCAGCCCCATGGCCAACCCAGCTTCTGTTCTGGTTGCAGTAATAACCTTGGAACAGCATTTACACCTTGGAAGTCTCTCAAATTTGTGAAGTACATCCGCAATGGAATATATGCATGATGACAGCAGGAGAAAAACAATTGTATTGCATTCCATAAGTTCCTAAGGTAGTAATGGAAGTCATAAGCTGAAACAAAGAATGGTCAGAATTATACGCGCTACCTTTGTCCACACTTACAAACATAAACACTTAACTTCAATTTTACAAAATCCATTTGCCTTCTCTCTTCCACCAGTGTCTGTGCTGCTACTTCCACCGCTTGGCACTGGATCGGTCGTCCTCGACATTATATACCTTGTACCTTTGGCATTATATAACTTGGCAGAATCTCAATCATTATCTACGTAGATCAAGACTCTTAGATAATTATATACCTGTGGCAAGTTTGTCTCGAACCTAAGATTATTAATGGTTCTAGGCTAGCTACTATACTAAAGATTTTTTTTCTTCTATATCTAACCCTGATTACTTTTACATTTCCAACAAACCTTTTTGAGGTTTCTCACCTGTATGGGTTCTTAAATGTTTGTTCAGTTGCGCTCGTTGAGAAAATGTTTTGCCACAATTTTCACATCTAAACCTTTTCTCACCCGAATGTATTCTTTTGTTCCTCTTGAAATTTGCTTTGTCTGAAAACAATTTTTCACAAACATCACACTTAAACGGTTAAAATAATCATTTAAACAGAGTTTATGCTACATGATTATATTTGAGGTCTAATTTTACAACATATTTCATGCCTGCATTGTTCACGCACGTCCGTGCTGTTTAAGAAACGCAATTTTACAAAATCCATTTGCCTTCTCTCTTCCACCAGTGTCTGTGCTGCTACTTCCACCGCTTGGCACTGGATCGGTCGTCATCGACACGTTTCTACTGTAGAACCACAATGGTCTAGATCGTATAGTCTGGTATATATAGATAATTATATACCTGTGGCAAGAAGGTGTCACACACAAAGTATAAGACAAACTGGAACAAAACGAACCAGGGAGTCTCTGCTTTTGGTACTTCCCAAGTAAAATAAAACGTAAAATCCACTTTACAAAATCCAACTTTACTTTACAACGTCTCTGCTGTTGGTACTTCCCAAGTAAAATAAAACGCAAAATCCACTTTACAAAACTTCAACTTTACAAAATTCATTTGCCTTCTCTCTTCCACCAGTGTCTGTGCTGCCACTTCCACCGCTTGGCACTGGATCGGTCGTCATCGACACGTTTCTACTGTAGGACCACCAGGGTCTAAATCGTATAGTCGTAGTTTTTTGAGATTCGTAGTTTTTTACGTAAATTGTAATAATTGTAAAAATCCCAGTAAAAATTTGTAAAGTACATCCGCAATGGAATATATGCATGATGACAGCAGGAGAAAAAACAATTGTATTGCATTCCATAAGTTCCTAGGGTAGTAATGGAACTCATAAGCTGAAACAAAGAATGGTCAGAATTAAATTTCAGAAAATGTAGGAAAATATCCCAGTATAAAATTCAGATTTCCTGTTTAATCAATAGGCAGAATCTCAATCATTATCTACGTAGATCAAGATTCGTAGATAATTATATACCTGTGGCAAGAAGGTGTCACACACAAAGTATAAGACAAACTGGAACATAACGAACCAGGGAGTCTCTGCTTTTGGTACTTCCCAAGTAAATAAAACGCTTTCCATAAGGCTATCATCAGGTTTGTCAGCCCCATGGCCAACCCAGCTTCTGTTTTGGTTGCAGTAAAAACCTTGGAACAGCATTTACACCTTGGAAGTCTCTCAAAATTTGTAAAGTACATCCGCAATGGAATATATGCATGATGACAGAAGGAGAAAAAACAATTGTATTGCATTCCATAAGTTCCTAAGTTAGTAATGGAACTCATAAGCTGAAACAAAGAATGGTCAGAATTATACGCGCTACCTTGGTCCACCCTTACGAACATAAACACTTAACTTCAATTTTACAAAATCCATTTGCCTTCTCTCTTCCACCAGTGTCTGTGCTGCTACTTCCACCGCTTGGCACTGGATCGGTCGTCCTCGACATTATATACCTTGTACCTTTGGCATTATATAACTTGGCAGAATCTCAATCATTATCTACGTAGATCAAGACTCTTAGATAATTATATACCTGTGGCAAGTTTGTCTCGAACCTAAGATTATTCATGGTTCTAGGCTAGCTACTATACTAAAGATTTTTTTTCTTCTATATCTAACACTGATTACTTTTACATTTCCAACAAACTTTTTGAGGTTTCTCACCTGTATGGGTTCTTAAATGTTTGTTCAGTTGCGCTCGTTGAGAAAATGTTTTGCCACAATTTACACATCTAAACCTTTTCTCACCCGAATGTATTCTTTTGTGCCTCTTGAAATTTACTTTGTCTGAAAACATTTTTTCACAAACATCACACTTAAACGGTTAAAATAATCATTTAAACAAAGTTTATGCTACATGATTAAATTTGAGGTCTAATTTTACAACATATTTCATGCCTGCATTGTTCACGCACCTCCGTGCTGTTTAAGAAACGCAATTTTACAAAATCCATTTGCCTTCTCTCTTCCACCAGTGTCTGTGCTGCTACTTCCACCGCTTGGCACTGGATCGGTCGTCATCGACACGTTTCTACTGTAGAACCACCATGGTCTAAATCATATAGTCTGGTATATATAGATAATTATATACCTGTGGCAAGAAGGTGTCACACACAAAGTATAAGACAAACTGGAACATAACGAACCATGGAGTCTCTGCTTTTGGTACTTCCCAAGTAAAATCAAACGCAAAATCCACTTTACAAAACTTCAACTTTACAAAATCCATTTGCCTTCTCTCTTCCACCAGTATCTGTGCTGCTACTTCCACCGCTTGGCACTGGATCGGTCGTCATCGACACGTTTCTACTGTAGGACCACCATGGTCTAAATCGTATATTCGTAGTTTTTTTGAGATTCGTAGTTTTTTGAGATTCGTAGTTTTTTACGTAAATTGTAAAAATTGTAAAAATCCCAGTATAAATTTGTAAAGTACATCCGCAATGGAATATATGCATGATGACAGCAGGAGTAAAAAAACAATTGTATTGCATTCCATAAGTTCCTAGGGTAGTAATGGAACTCATAAGCTGAAACAAAGAATGGTCAGAATTAAATTTCAGAAAATGTAGGAAAATATCCCAGTATAAAATTCAGATTTCCTGTTTAATCAATAGGCAGAATCTCAATCATTATCTACGTAGATCAAGATTCGTAGATAATTATATACCTGTGGCAAGAAGGTGTCACACACAAAGTATAAGACAAACTGGAACATAACGAACCAGGGAGTCTCTGCTTTTGGTACTTCCCAAGTAAAATAAAACGCTTTCCATAAGGCTATCATCAGGTTTGTCAGCCCCATGGCCAACCCAGCTTCTGTTCTGGTTGCAGTAATAACCTTGGAACAGCATTTACACCTTGGAAGTCTCTCAAATTTGTAAAGTACATCCGAAATGGAATATATGCATGATGACAGCAGGAGAAAAAACAATTGTATTGCATTCCATAAGTTCCTAAGGTAGTAATGGAACTCATAAGCTGAAACAAAGAATGGTCAGAATTATACGCGCTACCTTGGTCCACCCTTACAAACATAAAACTTAACTTCAATTTTACAAAATCCATTTGCCTTCTCTCTTCCACCAGTGTCTGTGCTGCTACTTCCACCGCTTGGCACTGGATCGGTCGTCCTCGACATTATATACCTTGTACCTTTGGCATTATATAACTTGGCAGAATCTCAATCATTATCTACGTAGATCAAGACTCTTAGATAATTATATACCTGTGGCAAGTTTGTCTCGAACCTAAGATTATTCATGGTTCTAGGCTAGCTACTATACTAAAGAATTTTTCTCTTCTATATCTAACACTGATTACTTTTACATTTCCAACAAACCTTTTTGAGGTTTCTCACCTGTATGGGTTCTTAAATGTTTGTTCAGTTGCGCTCGTTGAGAAAATGTTTTTGCCACAATTTACACATCTAAACCTTTTCTCACCCGAATGTATTCTTTTGTGCCTCTCGAAATTTGCTTTGTCTGAAAACAATTTTTCACAAACATCACACTTAAACGGTTAAAATAATCATTTAAATAGAGTTTATGCTACATGATTAAATTTGAGGTCTAATTTTACAACATATTTCATGCCTGCATTGTTCACGCACGTCCGTGCTGTTTAAGAAACACATGTTGGAGCGTCATAACCACACGGTTTTACGTAAACGATGCTACAATGAGGGAACAAGACATAGCAAGGACGAGTGGAGACCTCTATACCCACTCGTTTTCTAATATCTTCCCTTTTTCTTGGCTTAAACGTTCTCAAGAGGTTCCGGGTTTAACCTCTGCATTTCAGCTGTTTCCCCGTGTTCTTCTTTTGGTTTTCGCCTTCTTAGTCTCAGATTTTGCCGTAATTACAAGTCAATAGGGTTCTTATGGTCAGGGAAGTTGCGAATACGAAAAATACGGCCAGTAGTCTGTTCCATCAGAAATTGGTTGAGAGCAATCCGTATCCATCATCCACACACGTTAATCTTTGGTCTTCATTTGTAAATGTTGCACGCCCGCAACAAACCAAACGCTGCTTGAGGGCGAGCTCCCCCCAGACTTCCCACAAGACGTGGTCCAACACCACTTGTCGTTTTCAGTCGACCACGATTTTTCCTACCTTTGGTTATTTTCTGTTCCAACCTTTCTCTCTGATCACCAATGTTTTGACATCACTCGTATTATTATTATTTTTCTTTTTTTCACTAATATTGACTTGGTTAACTTTACTTGCACACTGTTAAATTTATTTTGGTGGATCACAAGTTGATTTTCATAAGGGATTTGAAATTTGTCTTTACATTAATTAGGGATATTTCCATTTGGCAGGTTTTTTAACCGTTCTACCTGACTGTGTCGTTATTTTCTCTTCTGTTTCTTGCGGTTTTTTCTTTTTAGATTTTGCTAGCGAGATGAGATCAAATTTTTTGTATTTTTTTTTTCAAAGATTCTTGCTCTTTTAATTTCGTTTGTTTCGCGTGTGCGGCTGCTGAAATCGGTCTTGATTTCCCTATTTCTTTAACTACTATATGGTCTGATTCAACGTCAGACTCTTCGGAACTGGTTTCCGACGAATCCGGATTAGAACTTTTAGAGGTGGCACTTTTTGAGGTATCACCTGCCCTTCCTTCGTAAATTTCTACTCCCCTGGAAGTAGAAGGTTTATTCCTTAAGTCCTCGTCTTGAGTTTTCAACTCGGGAGATTTTAAAGATTCTTGAGAGCTTTGGGAGAAATCAAGAGTTTTTGCGGGGTTCCTCCACCGTTTGAATGCCATGTCTTCAGGGGGAGGGGCATTCTTTGCACTAGGGTTTCCCTCCATGAAGTCCATTGAAGTCCCTTGCTAGTCATCCTTGGGAGTTTTATTCTCGGGTAATGTACTTTGACTCGTTTTTATGGGAAAATTTATTAAATCCATAGCTCCTCGCAGATTTGTTTTGGTTGAATCTTTGGGAGGAGTTTTCTTTACAGTAATACCGGGGGTTTCTACAGCTCTGTTCAATTCTTCCTGCAATGACAGGGGCCTTTCTATTGGTGTTGCAGGGGAAACAATATCGTCTGGAAGTCTTTTGTGAAAATTTGAAGACCAATCTATCTCTGGAAAATTTATTAAATCCATAAAAGTGTTTTTCGTGCTCTCATTATGGTGGACAGAATTATATTGGCATTCAGGCATTGCGATTCAAATTATTATGCAGTTAATGTAGAGACTTGATTATTATTTGTCGTCATTTGAAGTGGCCCATTGCTGTACACCTAAACATGTAAGTCTCAATAAAACCATTGCTTTTCTATTTTGTTTATTTTATTTTATATGTCTGTATCTAGTCACACGACAGGTAATTAGTTTGTATGTCTCCAAGGTACGTTCCCAGGGAATCTGATCTCCAGAAGCTCGAGGAAAATAGGTCACATTTATATGGCTACACATTTTATTTTCTCTGAATAATTGAGGGTGGCGCGGTCATAAATTTACTTTACTCCCCATTGCTGTGGCGCAGGCCTTGATGGCACAATCTTTAGCGCTATAAGTGGCGCTATCGGAGAACATATAAGGTGTAAGTTCGCAGCTTTAAAGTACGATATTAGATTTGACGCGGTCAATATTTACGACCACAATTGCCTCAGTCATTTCTTTTTATCGCTACAAATGGCGCGGCCTGTAGGATTCGAACCTATGCTCCCAAAGGGAATCTGATTTCGAGATAGCTCGAGAAAAGAGGTCATATTTATATGGCTACACATTTTATTTTCTCTCAATAATTGAGGGCGGCGCGGTAATAAATTTACTTCACTCCTCATTGCCGTGGCGCAGGCATTTATGGCACAATCTTTAGCGCTATAAGCGGTTCTATCGGAGAACTTATAAGGTGTAAGCTCGCAGCTTTAAAGTACGATATTAGATTTGACGCGGTCAATATTTACGACCGCAATTGCCTCAGTCATTTCTTTTAATCGCTACAATTTTATCCCGTACGAAGCAATTTATTAAAGGCGCAAAAGTTGGTCGGGAAAAATATAGAAATAGCAAAGTCTATCCCGCAGTACAGTGGTCAATCAGATATTGACGAATTTAATATCCAATTGGCCCAGTTTGTAGAACTAACAAATACAGAGCTAGGAACGTTAGTCGACATGCTTCTATTACGATTAAAAGGCCAGGCCTTAACCTTTCTAAAGCAGATTGAACATACTATAGGTAATGACGCCAACTTGCCAATAAATACGGTAGACAAATTGTTAACGGCATTTAAAGATAGATTTATTGAAACCAGTTCCATAATAAATTAAAACACGGAATAGTATGCTTTGACTCTTCACAAAATATAAGAGAATATCTTTATAACATACGCATTTCAGTAGAGGCAAAATACGGAAATGGTTCAGGAAAACTGTATGAAAAAGTCATACTAAATACCTTTTTGCAAGGGCTACCCCAAAACTATATAAAATGGTAATATGCAAAAATATTCAGACGTTGGATCTTGCAGTTCAGGAGGTAGATCGATTGATCGAAGTCGACATGATGGTCGCAAATCACAGTAAAGCAAAAATAAATAGCCTAGGTGATTCAAACGCGAACCTAATCTTCAAGGGTGATCAGGCGTCTCCCAATTTCTTTTCAAGGGATAACTCCCCAGTACCACAAAGAAATAAAACGCAAGAACCCGCTAGGCAGAAAACACTACGTTTTCAGACCATCAAACAATGTAATTACGAAAATAACCCTTCAATAATAAGGTGCTATATTTGTAATCGACCTGGGCACATCGCGAGGGAGTGCCGTTATTTCCCCAATAACACACCAAGAATTGCTGTCGGCAGTAGGAAAAATTATGGCAACCATTTGTTCGGAAGAACAAATTTTAGCGCCGGTGGTGCACTAGGCTATAGCCAGGAAAGATTGCGCCAATCAGTACCTTACAACACGTACCAACCAAATTTGTATAACCCTCCCCCCAATAGACAAATTAATTACCGATTTGAAAACCCAAATACTTGCAAAAGCCAATATAATGCGAGAATGCTATATAGAAACCATGAAAATTTGCCGACGGGAAATGAAAATTTTGTAAGCCGATGGCATTGGCAGTCAGCGCCAGCAATCGGCGCTGCCACAGCTAAAGATTCCACGAACATATCCGAATATCTATTACAGGCACCGACGCATGAAATAAATCCTCAAGGAAACGTTTCAGGCCCCTCAGAAATATAAATTGGACCCAGAGGGTGCCTAGAATGTTTAATAGGTTTAAACTTATAGTAGTTTCCGTCTTGTAGTGATAGTATTAACAAGTTACCTATATTTAATTATTTTAGTGTAGGAAACGTTGACTTTAAGGCTTTAGTTTGACAGTGGAGCTACGGTTAATATCATAAGCTCATACGTATTTAATATGTCGCCTCTGCATATTAGGCAACAAAGAAATTTTAATAATCCCAATTTAACTAGTTTGACAGGGCATAAATTGGATGCAAGAGGTTCAATTCAC
This sequence comes from Artemia sinica, assembly GCA_027921565.1. NCBI lineage: Eukaryota > Metazoa > Arthropoda > Branchiopoda > Anostraca > Artemiidae > Artemia > Artemia sinica. The sequence goes on along the minus strand of JAPEVW010000508.1, from coordinate 49,288 downwards.
CTAAACGTAAAAAGGGATAATAGAATTTTTCCAATAAATTTTATAATATGCGATAACTTTCCGTACGAAGCCATCATTGGCGCAAATTTTTTAAGGTCTAATAGAGTACTATTAGACGAGGCTAACGAAAGGCTTGTCTACCCGGCTAAGGTAGGGGAAGAAATTTCTACCTTAAGAAATTGTAACAGAGGTTACGAAGACAACATATCAGTAAATAAAAGTTCTCTCTATTACTTTTCTTATTTTATTCTACATCCCTATCTAAAATTCATCTACCGGACTAAGATTATTCATGGTTCTAGCCTAGTTACTATACTAAAGATTTTTTTTTATATCTAACACTGATTACTTTTACATTTCCAACAAGGTTGGGGCTATTCTACCTTTACGTAATTTTTTTTTGAGAATTCACCTTTTACAAGTTTTTTTTTTTTAAATGTAAAAAGTTTCTATTTGAGCCAATCCAATTTATTTACAGGGATAAACATATTCTAAAATTGACTCACTTGTAAAAAAAAAAAACAGGTAGATTGACCGCAGATAAGTTAAGTGTAGGAAAATGACATGTTGACATAAATAAACATAAGTAAAATTTACAAGATTTAGGTAAAAAAGAAGAAGAGATGAATTTATTTTTAGTCACTATCATCACTATCATCTTGCCCCATCATGAAAGGTCTTCGAAGTCCTCCATCTGGACCAAACATTTCATCTTTGTCGTCTAAAAGTGGGTGGATATCTTCATAGAAGTTAGTAGGAGAAAATTATGTTTTGACCAGGAAAAAATTGGTATAGAAATGGTTTCTTCACCCATCCGGACCGGAAAAAAATGCTTAACAACATATCAAAAATCTAAATGTCTAGCTCGATGCGAAATTGTTTTTTTTTTAATGTTTTTTATTTCTTTTCTCAAAAACCGGGAAAAATTTAAAACGTAAACTATAATGTTTTACACATCTTTTTAGATCAGCTGTTGGCTCTGAATTCATTTCTGATACTCATTTCGTTACCTGACCAAAAGAAAAAATATTTATCAGCCAAAAAAAAAAGAGGAAAAAACTGTGTCTTGGGGGAAAAAAAACTCTTACCAGCGTTTATCAAGGTGTACTATGGAATAAGTTTGTCGTTCTTGTAGTCTATTTGGCTATGTAAACGAAAGGCTTAGAAAAAAAAGACTAAACAACAATAAACAGGAATGACGAAACACCTCAGCGCCAAACACCATGAGACAAGGTAGGTTCTAACTTAATGTGTTCAGAGAAAAGCTTTTATCTTATTTTTCAATATATAGAAATTGCACATCATCAAAATGTAGGAACCAGATTTTTCATCATCACAGTTAACTGTTATTCTTCTTCACTAAGTTCTTCTTCTTGAAACTTCGAATTGTTGCACGAGCTTCCCTTACAGGTACGGCAGGCTATAGTACACTCAAGTCCGTTTTTCTTACAGGTACACTTTTCACTATCACAGCCGTCAATACGACACGAGCATTTGATAATTTTCAGCAGCTGAGACGGAGCGGCAGGGAGATCTGTTTTTATTGGCGCAAAAACTTCGGTATCCTGCAGTTTCCATCCCAGGCGTAAAGGGTCTACTGGGTTCCCGAGCCAGATTTGAACTTGGCAGTAGACACGTCGCGAGTGGTACTTCGCTGCTGCCTGAGTCGGTGGCAGTTCTTGTGGTTGCACGAAAGTGGTGGCAGTGCTCACTTTTCTGTGAAAAATTAGCTTTCTGGCAGTGTCCAGGTTCGAAACATCAGGGCAACCGTACAGTATCAACAATGCTCGTTCTCCTGCTGCCACAACATCGTCAAGCGATGCGAGGTTGTCGCCAAATATAGCAGAGCTGTCCCTGAAACTCTTGTTGGTAAGTAGCAGCTGAACGGCTTTGCCCTTTCCTATTCCGTAAAGGTGAGAGGTTGTGTCACAACCCAGCACGGCATGACAGAATGGTATCAGATTGCTGACATCTGTTCCTAGCTTCTGCTTTATCTCACCAATATCCCAAGCTGTACTAGTACCGCCAAACTTAGCTTCAGGTGAGAAATATAAACGCCCGGAACTTGAATCTGATCGACTGATCAGAAGAACCAAGATGTCAGTATCATCAGCAACCACGATTGTGTCTGTAAGACTAGCAGCTTCTACGGCTTTTTCTACAATCAGAACGTCGCGTCTCCTTCCGAGTGGAAAATTCGGAAACCTACTGCTTCCAAATGGTTGCCGAGCAGCTTCAGCTTTACAGCTTTAGCGTAAAGAGCAAGGCATTTAGGAAGGGGCAACCCTTCATATACGGAATAAATCTGCCAAAATTAATATGCAAATTTTGCTTTAATTGTTCATGTGCTTTGAGCTAAATTTGAACCTTTATTAGTTGAAAAACGTTTCGGAATAAGTTTTTTCAACTGAAAGTAAGGAGCGACATTAAAACTTAAAGGGAACAGAAATTATTTCGTATATGAAAGGGACTGTCCCCTTTGGGAAGGGACGTATATGCCTTCTAATCTTTTTTAGTCACCTAAAAAGGGCACTAGAATTTTTAACTTTCGTTCGAATGAGCCCTCTCCCGATGTTTGGGATCATGATCTTTCTTTTGATCAAAAATACAAAATTTCACATTTTCGCTGATAGGAACTTGAAATATCTATACTTAGGTTCTCTGATACGCTGAATTTGATGATCTGATTTACATTAAGATTCTTTTACTTCTAGAGGATGTTCCCCTCTTTCGAAAATCTGACCAATTTTCTCAGGCTCGTTGCCTCTTATGGGTGACATTAAGCTAATGAGTCGTATATATTTTGAATCAGCATATTAAGCCAAATCTTTTGATATATTTATTGATATCAAGATTCCGTTCTTTAGAGTCTTGGTTACTATTGAGCCGAGTCACTGCATGCTTACACTTCGTTACCCACAAACTGTTTGAAAAGGTTTATGAGGCTGTTTGCCACGCTTTCGTTTGTTATAATTTCTGCTTGTTTTAAAATTTACTTTAGTATTCTTTCTAATTTCTATGGGTGACAAGTTTTATTTATTTAGTCATGGGGGTATCTTATTTTCTTCAGTTTGACTTACTTTTTTACTATTACTTTTTCTTATTTGTTCAAGTTCCATTTATTCATTCAAGGTAGGCTAGTTACTTTGGGCTTTAAGTTCGATTCGCCAAACGAGTAAATTTGCGTTGTTTTAGATTTTCATTTCGTTCTTATTGTTTCTTGCAACATATTTTTATTTTTCAAATTTATTTTAAATAACTAACTAAATGAAAGTTGTTTTTGTCATAAGCTCAAATCATTTTTTTTTTTTTTTTATTTTCTGAGAGGGATAATAAAATCTAGCAGATGAAATTAATCCGAACTACTAAAAACACAGGTTATTAAAACGATAATATCCTTTGTTTAGCCTAGAATCTATTTGCTTCTTGCCGGTGAGGCAGTTTGAAAGTAGTAGAAACAATTGCAAATTTTAGAAAAAAAATACTTGTAGTGTACCGAAAATATGAAACAAGTAAAAAAAATAATTTTTAGAAAAACTTCCTGCATATTAGGACCAATTATACAAAATGTTTTGTTTCACATACCTCATTTTTTTTAAAGAGACGGGTTAACTTTAGAAATAAGAAGCCTTAGCAGGGCACCATAAATGACGGTAAGAAAAAACTCATCACTTTTGTTATAATGTTGTTTTTTTTTTTAGTTAAATAAAAAAAGTTTAAATTTGCAGGTTACGTTGTGTCGGGCCCGACCGATATGGATTTTTGGGGTCCAATTGCGATTCTGATATATCGGAAGCGTACCGATATACTTTGCCTATAAGTTTCAGTCCGAAAACAAAAACGTTACCTAAAATTTAAACCCCCCCATTCTCTGCCCATATTCATACTCACATGTTTCTCTTTGGTTTATTACACACCAAAGAACAGCCTAAATAATTCAATATGGATATCCAAAAATTAGGCCATTTACAAAAATTGTTTGACTTTTTTACCTTTTTTCTGATCAGCAGGTTTTGAGCACACAAACGAAATGGCAGATATTTGCGGAAGTGACATAAGAAACAAAATTTAATCAAAGAAGCCGGTTTTGTTATATAACACATACGCGAAAATTTGACTGAAAGAAGCGTAAGATGTTTATTGAAATTGATTATTCAAAGCCAAATTTCAATAGCTGGACTTTGAATTTTAGTCATTCAGATATTGATGTGAAAACTTAACTGTACATTCATATTATATGGTATCTTACTAAATAATCAATGCTAGGCACAATGGACAGAGGGGTTGCAGCTACATTTTTAATCTCGGAGGAGGGATTTAAAGAATGTGTCGATAAAACCGTCCAGTACGCCGACAAATGCGGGCACAAGCTAAATCTCCAAGGAAAATTTTCCAAGGTGTTGAAACGTGGTGGTAACACCTTGGAACTCCCTCTCCCCACCTTAAAACACCCCCTCTGCCCCTTAGTTGCACCCCTGACTGGATATCAATGTTTTAACTGATCGAATCTTTGATCTTTAGCCCACGCAAGTGAATATTCATTAAACAGGTAATGTATGGTTTATTGTATATTTTTTAGTTGTTTCGGTAGAGGATGTACGTTCTTCAAAAAGATTCAAAAAGAATCAGCAGCTGAAACGTCTATCCGACGCCCTATGTGCCAGCAAAGGCTCAGGAGGATCTTTATCCCTTCTTAATTTGTTGTCATTTGACTCACCCGTGCTGCTCTCCACCATGGACAGACTTAGCTGTTGGCTCCATCCACCAGGACTGGACAAGCAAAATTATCTAAGAAAATCTGTTGACATCTTTTGGACAAGTTGCGTCAAAAAAAAAAAAAAAAAAAATTCTTTATCAGCCAATAACTGATATTTTTTATAACCGGGTAACAAGAAGATCGATCAAGTGAATAGCTTTTCTTACCGTGCTGGCATAATTAGTATAGATGGTGGGTACTGTGAAAACATAACAAACGAATTATGTTTTATTTAACATATCGTATTACAAATAATTATCTACATCTTAACGGTCTTGCAAAGAACCCTTGCTTAGCAAAACTGTTCTCGTGAATCGAGGGAAACTTACCCAGAAAATTTCAAATAAACTTTCAGCTGCTCTGCTTTAGACTGTGAATCTCAACGCGCTGAAATATAAATTTCATGTTGCATTACCAGTGTTAAACTCAGTTTAGCGAGTTTAAGTTTACAAATAACTACACTAGCGAAGCCGTCGTTTTGCTGGAAATGCCCATTATTGTATTTGAAAGAACTAGTAAGCTGCGACAATTTGATTAACGTAAATTATTGACTTTTTCAGTTGCGAAAAGTCTCAAGCGTGTTATGAAGAAGTGCAACTTCAAAGAAAAGATTAACCGCGTCTACAAAAGTAAGTCATAAATGGCCGATGGATTCTTTTTAGGAGAAAAGAAGAGACTCAGTGATACCCAAGTAATACCGATTCCTTATGACGAAGTAGGACAAAAGGTAGTAGACATATAAAAACATTAGTAAACTTTTAGAAGCTAATACCCAATTAATTTTATATCTGGTTCATTCATAATCTATGCCCTTTCGTGTAATTTTTTAAAGTGTTACATCCCCTATCCTTCATTTTTTGTATAACCTTTGAATTCATTATATTTAAGGGAGGATTGCCAATGGCTTCAGTGTATATATGTTAGGGTTCAGTGTTTTTGACATTTAAACATTTAAGATAATTGTGAAGATGATAGAAGATTTATCTGGGTTAAAAGATGAACTTATTCATTCTGTAAATGAATTTTGTCATATTTTCATTATATTTCATACAATTTCATTATATTTTGTTATAATTTCATTATACTGAAACTCCTTCCTGAAAGTTTTAATAATTTTGAATTTGTTAAATTTGTACGAAGAGAAAATATTATAAATGTATTTTGTTTTCCATACAGTCCAAACTATGTACCGGTCTGAAGAAAGTAACGGGGGTGTCGGCCCTACTCCTCTTAGTTTCTGCTTGTGTATAAGGTTAACTCGGATATTAATTTTAATTTTGGTTCTGTTTGAGTTTCATACTTTTATTGATGGCGATTTATGGTAGTTTTGTGCTTGAGAAATTGTTTCCTTTCTTTTTGATGATATTTGTTGTAATATAGCGGATTACCTTTCTTGACAAAACTTCTTTTGTCTAAAAATGGTTAAAATTAATTTTTTTTCGTTTTTAATTGACATAGTGTTTTCCACTTGTTAAGTAAGCAATATTTGAAATCCTTTATGTTTTTTCTAAAAGAAAATAGATTTCGAGTTACTTTTTAAATGTTTCCCAAAATCTTTATCAGTTTTTTTTTTAGCAAAATGCACGCTTTTGAAAATTTTGATGCACAGTATATTTGTATTTAGTTTCACACCTCAACTTTCCATGAAAACTAAAACTTGAAACCCTGTTGTTCTTTTCAGTTTTTTTTTTCATAGAAATTTAATGTAGAAGTGTTGTTATCCACGTGTGTGAGTTTTGAAAGGATCTTTGATGGGCATGATTTGTTTTGAGATTCTGCCATAACTGTTGATAATGATCGCTTTTTTTTGGGAGGCATAGGTTCTTGTGGTTTATCAATATTATTATTAGGAATTTGGATGAAATTGTGCTGTCCTGAATTTTAACACTTTTGAATTTTAACTTGTTGATTGTAGTTTTTGATGTAACTTAATTGTTGGGGCCCTTGCCCGCTTTTTTATTAGATAAATATTTTTTTTCCTTTTTGCTTAGGTTTACCTAGATTAAAAGTTTTATATAGAATATAAACTTTTGTTGCCTAGGCAACAATTTTACGAAAGAAAATAAGTTTGCTTCGTATTAAAATTCTGTATGAATGATTACAGGGGCATAGTAAATCCTGGACCATTGATTCTTAATTTATGGACACGGCAAATTCAATTTTGGGGTTTAATATATTCAAATTGCCTGTGTCTAGACTAGACCACGCTAGAGGCAACTTTGCTTTTTCTGTCGATATATAATTTTTAAGTTAAATCTGGTTCATATTGAGAGTATATAATAAATAGATTGTTGGAGTGGAGATTGGAAGTAAAAGTGAATTATTTTTTACGATTGTATTTGACTTTTGTCCCGAACCCTGGTGGGGCTAGGAAGAGAATATTGAAAATTGTTGTCACTGTAGTATCCACCGGAGTAACTGTCTCCCTGTAAGGATATATTTAATAGTGGTGACACAGGTTGTGGTACCTCAGGCTAAATAGTGTTGCCCTTACTCCCCCTGCAGGTGGTACACTTGTCACATCCCTGGTGGTTGTAATATCAGCGTGGAAGAGCTGGTAGAACCCTTTGGACTGCTCGACTATGATACAATACTCTACCGGAGGCCACTAGTGGTTCTAGTGACACGGTCCCACATCCAACGCCATCGCCAGAGGCCATTAAAATAATATTTTAAAGTTTAAATTGCTTGTCATGATGTCCTTGTAGTGTTTGGGGTTCCACTTAAAATTCATATCCATAGGGATGCACCATTTACTATTTTGCAGAAATATTGACAATTAAACTGATTTACAGGTTTGACTACGTTGGTTTTACTAATTCTGTTGTTATTTCAATGTATTCCTTGCGTAAAATTATTTTAGGAATACATCTTGTTGATATATATTGTTGGGTGTCTGCTTTGTCGCCGGTTCCCAATGCGGCTATGCAGTAAGTTTCTTATGCATTTATTCTCATTTTAACTCACCTTCTAAGTCAGGCTGTTTCCTAGTATAATTGCAGGGCTGGTTGGTATCATCCTCCACTTCTCGAATTCTCCTTGAACCTTCGCAAAGTTATTCGTGTCTTACAATATTTCTTCCAAGAAATCTATTACGCTAAGAAAATCCCAGAATTTAAAGGATGGACAAGGCGTTTTCAACAGCTTCGTTCTGGTCTGAAAAGCACAATTGGTCAAATGAATGTGGTTCAAAATCACCTTTAGTCATTTTTGATGGACAACATATAAATTTTATTTTATGATAAATTGATCTAGCTACTTTGAAGCTGAAAACATTAAGACTATTGATGGTTCGATCATCGCTTACGCTGAATGAAGCTAAGGTAAAACATGATTTCAATTCTCAGATTTATTTGTGAAACTTTTTAGAGAGCAAGTGATTTCCTAAATAAGACCAAACCAATTCATTTAGTCATTGCAGAGGTGGCAGTGCAATTTGAGCAAGCAACCTGCAACCTCAAAATGAATCAATATCTTTGTTGACTGCTCTTTCCTCGGGCAAATGAAGGATTCCACAGTGAATATATACAACGTTGAAGTGTCGCAATGGTTTTTAATTTAAACTTATTTAGTTTACAGCAACTTATAGGTTTTTGCCGGTTTTCGCTCCACAGTTTGTTGGCGTCAAGGTTTTTGATGGCATTGTTCTTATAACTTAAATTTCCTTTCTTCTTCACTTTCATTTTAACTCGTTCTGATTCTCGATGTGTTTTGTCTTCTTACAACATATTTCTTTGCTTTTCAATTCATTTTTAACGCTTTGTGATGACTGCTTTTGCTCGGTGCCGCTTATCTTTTAACCGTATATTTTTTTTTTTTCTTTTTTGTTTTTGACTGACGTTTTTGCAAGTATTCTAACCACATATTTCTTTATTCTTCATGTTTGTTTGTCATTACTTCAGAAATTTTGAAGGTCCTTTACCATAGCTGTTCGAAAGTCACATTTCATTGTCTAGGCTGTTCAATTCCCCTCTTTACTTTACATTTTTGGGGTCGTCTTCTTGATGTTGTCTGATTTGATGGTTCAGTTTGTTCATTTTGAGCATTTGTTAATTTACGTTTTGTCCTCTAGGTAATATGAAACTTTAAAACGCATTCATTGTTGTTCACTTTTATTTTGATTTGTTCTGATCCTCGTCACATGTCTTGTAACCACATGTATCTTTGTTTTTCACTTTTTTTTACTCGCTGTAATTTTTGCTGCCACTGGTCTTGTAATCTAATATTTCTTTGTTCTTAAGTTTTATTTTCGACTCCTTGTAATTGCCGTTTTTGCTGCTATTGGTTATTTAATTCTCTGTCTTTTAGGTTTTATGAAACTGCGGAGACCATCTTTTGTAAATATACTCATTACACTTGGTACATTATACTTAACGACGTCTCTTGTTTTATTTTGCAGGTGTCATATATACTAAAACGATACAGCCACTCCTGAGGTGGAAGTGACTTATTGACGTATGCTCCTCAAATCTGCTCATAAATATGACGTCACTCAAATAATTTTTTTGCGAAATTAAGCTCTTAAATAATTCTGCTACTTCGGATGTACTGCATTTGTTTCATTTAAAATCCTTAACTGATCATTTTCGAATTACAATATTTAATTAGACAAAATAATAAGAACTGATTTAGCTGAACAATAGGCAGATTTTGGTATTCAACTATATTTGCCCATCTTTCGCAAGCTTTTTAATCACATTTCTCGCAGCTATAAGACAAAATGCCGAAAAAAACAAACAAACAAAATCACTAGTCCAACACTGGTTAGCACCACTAGTTTTAGCACTAATTAATCACTAATTAACACTAAGAGTTTTGCCTCTTTTCTTTGTGCACATCTCCAAACTGGCAAATCTGTTCTTTCAGATTTTCAGCCATAGCGTTGTTTGCGGATGCGTCAACGTAAATAATTAACGCTTCTGCTGCCCTGGTTAATTTTTTATCATTTGCTCAGGTGAATTTCGAACGTTTAATACCAAGAGACACTACTTGAATGTCTCATCATATTTATTTTTTTCTTGTTAAATCTAAAATAACCTTGAGTTAACTTCTTCGGGAATCCCGATGTTTTCTATATCCCGGAATATTCCAACACGCATTTTCATATGTACTGCATTTCCTTAATTTAAATTCTTATCTTATCATTATCCAAATTACAATATTTAATGAGGAGTAATAATAAGAGCTCACTGATTTAGCTGGACAATAAGAAGTTTTGGGTATCCAGCTATATTTTGCCCATCTTTTTTCAAGCTTTATTGCCACATTTCTCGCAGCTAAAATCCAGAGTGCAGAGAAACAAACAAACAAAATAGCCCGCAATAGTAAATTAGTGTCCACGAAACATTACTTATTCATCAAATCCTTTTATTGCATAACTAATTTTGGCTTCCAAATCCTTGTAATTGAACAGAGATGCTACTTGATGCTCACTGATCATTTTTACCAGCGCAGCCTATCCTCAGCCTGGTGTAAATCCTCTTCATGTCAACTGTAAAAAGTAAATTAATAGATAGTCTATATACAGGTCTTAAAATTGAAAATTTATTTTATAGATAGTCCACAATTACAAATCAAAATCTATTGAAATTTTTTTCTCAATGGGAATGTTCTCGAAGGTGAGTTTAAATTTTCTGAATAGTACGAGGCATGCTTTTTCTTTTAACTGCAGTGCTGCTGTTGTGTCAGCTCTTTTGTAAGACTGTAATTCCCTCAAGACGAGTCCATTCAACTGTGATCAATACAATTGTGCCATTTTGCTTGCTAGCCTTTTTTGCTCTAGAAATGGCATCTAAAACTAGTGATTCGACATATTTGTATATCCATTAAACTTATAATAAGCTTCAAAAGTAATGACTCTTTTCAGCAAATACACTTAAAATTTTGTCTTGCCATAGCAAATCAATTTTTAAATACCAAGACAAACACATTCGAAGAACAAAAAAGAAAAACTAGCATACAAACAGACCTAAATCTGTGACCTAAATTGTATTAAAAATTTCATTATTTGAACGATATTGTATTAAGCAAAACACATCAACATAGGGTACCAGAGGCTCCTACGCAGGTCCTGCCAAAAACTTAATTCAGGTCGAGATGGCTCAAAACTATTATACAGTCAAAGGGGACAAAAAGTATATTTTATGTCCTCTATTAGCCAGGTCTTTATGCCTACTGCAAAATACTTGATTTTCAATTCAAAATCAACGGACTCGGTTGATTGTCCTCGGTCCCTTAGAGAGGATAGAGTTTGTTCTGTCAACTTGTTTTATCTGTCAATATACTATGGTTTTATTAGTCCCGCCACTTTATTAAAAAAAACTATGTTCAATCAGCATGTGTCATGGTTTTGAGAAATATAATGTCTCAAATTTTCTCAAACTAATAATGGCTCAAATTATTGTCTCAAAATGTCACATCATCAGTTTCGGAGTAGCCTAACTCTGCCAAGATATCTTGGCCATCCTGCCAAATATCTTGACCCTTTTTGCACCTATAATAGAATGCAATATTTTCAGTAGGATTGTTAAGCAGAAGTTCTGCAGGATTCTTATCTGTCCTCATTTACTTTAATAGACCTAGTTCAAAAGAACACAGTAAAGGCTATTGGGGAGCACGGTCTAGGTGTTTATCTATGTATAAGAGGGGGTAGTCTCTCCTATACTAATTTTACACTATGATTAGAATTAGATATCAATTCACATTTTTTGATGCGTTTATTAAGGTTTATTTTGTAACCAACCCCTCCTTAAAAAATCCAAACAAGAATTCTGGTTACAGCCTTGAGCTATAACAAGGATTGTAATGACCCAACTTATCTCTTATGTATACGAGCCTTTTAATAGGAGCGCACATGGGGACTCTTAAAACTTTCAATAAATTAAAACAATCTTTGTGTTTTTGAAAATATGTACAATCAAGTTGGAGGCAGTAAAGAACTGTAACCTATGTTTGAAAAAGGAATAAAGCTAGCACAATATATCCTAGGCTAAGAGAAAAACATTTTTTCCCTACCACACATTTTATATCTGGTCGATGGATACCACGGGAAACTTGCAACTTTGCGCCAATGGGGATTAATATATAATTATCGCAGTAGACACTTTTACTAAGTATACAGTCATAGCACCATCCAAAGACCTCAGGTCACAATCAGTTATGGAATTAATAATAAAAGCAATTATATTTGCTTTATTATTAAAACATAACATGTTTCATTGGAACTTCAACCATTTTGAACGCAAACACGTAGTGTAATGTCCACTACCCTTTGCACACTGGAGGGTGAATCAATACATCTTCGCTTTTGACTAGCAGCCACTGGTGTTATAAAATCATTGCTGCTGCTGCTAGTATTTTCCAAGATTTCTTTTCTTTCTTTTTAAATGGTGTTGGCGCTGTTGGAGGACTATATTCTCTTAGTTTTTTTTAGAATTTTCTTATTACCAATAAGACTTTTGGGGAAGTTTGATGCATTTAGAAAGGTGTATAGATTATTGTCAAATGATAAAAGTCCTTTACGATTCGTCGCCATATCACAAATTAAATCAACTATATTATAACTTTTTCCCTGAATTATAATTCGTTTCCCTGTGCTATCGACCTCAACTTGATGATCACCACCAGTTTCCAACATGAGATATGCTAATACTCTTTTACTCTGTAAAATTGTGTCTTTATTGTGTCAGTAATTGTGTCTTTTGAAAATTAACCCCTCCCAGAGCCCTCAGGGCAAGGGTTGTATGTTATGCCTCAGGGGCATGTTAGATTTTTATGGAAATAGCGGTCGCACAAACTTTGGAGGGAGCTCATTGTATTGTAAATTGAAAGTGCCGTTTTTAAAGTCGAAAGTAATTGGAAGGCATCCAGCCCCACCTCCCTCGACCATCATTTCCCCAAACATATCCAATAACAATTTTGAGACAGCCAATTTGTTAATCATATTTGGAAAGGTCCAATAATTATGTCTTTGGGGATGAAAATTCTTCCCCTTGCATGCATGTATTGTTTGTAACAAATCTGCATGATTAAAATAAATTTGGATTTGGTCACCTTTATAATTTTTTCTTCTGACACGTCATATAATGAACTATTTGCAGTTAATAGAGAGTGCTAGTGGTAAGCTAGCGGCCAAAGAAAAGCTTATAAGCAGGAACGACCTGCTTACAAGAGAGAGAAATATTAAGGATTGCTGCAAGAAGTCATTTAAGATGTTCACAATGCGTGGTGTGCTGGGTCATCTCAACTCACACCTTGGGCTAGAAGACTAAAGCTCTTACGCAGGTCCAGCCAAAACTCAATTCAGGTCGAGATGGCTCATAACTATTATACAGTCAAAGGTGACACAAAGTATATTTTATGTCCTCTATTAGCCAGGTCTTGATGCCTACTGCAAAATACTTGATTTTCAATTCAAAATCAACGGACTCGGTTGATTGTTCCTTTAGAGAGGATAGAGTTTGTTCTGTCGACTTTGTTTTATCTGTCAATATACTATAGCTTTATTAGTCCCGCCACTTTTAAAAAAAACTATGTTGAAATCAGCATGTGTCATGGTTTTGAGAAATATAATGTCTCAAATTTTTTCTCAAACTAATAATGTCTCAAATGAATGTCTCAAAATGTCACATCATCAGTTTCGGAGTAGCCTAACACTTATTGACAAAAACAGTTTTTTTCAGCACAGCAAGACAACAATATTTATTAACAAGAAAAACAACATTTTTCATTTATTAACAAAAACACTTTTGTACATCAAGAACACCAACAGGAATAGTACACACATTTTTGTACAACTTAAAATAGCAATAGTACTATTTGTACAACAACAACATTTTTCACGTAAAAAACAAACTTTACAACAATAGCATAGTTAAACACTATGAATTTAAAGGATACCCCTCCCCCCCCCCCCCCAAAGGGCCCCCCCATCCCCCGAGGATCGCGGACCGAAGGACGGCTGCGGGAGGGAGCTGTGGAACGAAGGCCGGCTGCGGGCGGGACCCTCCGGGGATCGCTTGTCGAAACAGTATACAATAGTCGCCACCGCTACTGCAGGTTAAGTTAGATTAGGTTTGAGCATTTAAGTTAATTTTATGGATTTGCTGTCTCCATAGAAAAAAAAATGTGGACCACAATTTGCTATGAGGGTTTGGTTAGGTTTTAATTTAATTTATCCAGACTGAGTTGGTTGCGATAGCCTACAAATTCAACCCGGTCTGAAATTCGATAGTGGCCGTGGGGGAGTACATTTACACATTCTCGAGCACAAAGACTTTGTCAGATATACAAGACATGGCATTCTTTTCAACTCTAAGAGTATAATTTTTATACTGCTGAGAGCAAATTGCAAGCACTTGTGCTCTCGGCACTAGGACTACTTTCAACACGGTTTTTTTAGACCTGATGTTGAAATTATTTTTTACACAAACATATGTAGGCACCCCTTTACACGCCTTTTTACATCTTTGTTGTGGGTTTCTACGCAATAAACTTTAGGACCGGGGAACACTCATTGGATATTAAATCGCTCTTCCTGTCTCTGATTTTAACATGAGTAGCGGATTGGGGGCATGACGTTTCACCAACTCGGGGTTGAGGGATGCATTCCAGTTAGTGAAATCCGTCCGTGAGCTGATGTGTTCCTCATTTTCTAAATCATTTAATAAATCCCCGGTTTTAATATTTAACAGCAGGGAATCTGTATCCCCCCCCCCCCCCCCCATAATAAACTTGAACATCCCCCTCCCTTGGCCTTCGCACACATTGTAAAAAAACGACGACATGAGCTTTTTGGAAATTTCAAGTACTGAACTACCTGCCCGCTATATTCTTGTTAAGCACCACATTTCTTTTCTTTCTATGTAGAAGAACCATGTTTGCCTATATGCTCGTGAACGATGTAAAATTGGAGTCTGCAATAATTCGTGCACATTCTTAGGGGTAAGTCACGACGTTACAACGGGATCTGTTCCGTACGCTTTCACACATTTTTCCAAACGCTGGAATATTTAAAATGATCTTGTACATTTCTTTTCTACTTTACACTTTTTACCCGAGAGGGTTTATTCGAGAAAGGTGTCGATAAACGTCTTCAATAGGTTTTTTTACTGAATTGCAGAACCCTATGTAATTTTTTGTGATCTTGAAACCATTGTTCACCATCCAGTGCAAAAGCACATGGTGAACAACTATATTCTGTTTAGGGTCTAAATATGCAATCAGTTTCTGCTTGAGGGGGTCCCAGTTGCATCCCCATTATCATCAACCGATGATCGATTGTATTGGCTCAGCGAGTCCTTGGTCTCTGGTCGGTTGATACAAGGGAATACAAAATCTTTGACAGAATCATGAAGCGCCAATGGAATGTGTCCGTCAATTTCAAAGAACCATTCTTATTTGGCCCATTGGCCCATTGTCCTCGACGGTTTGAATGTCGGGGATCTCACAAAGAATTCTCAAGCCATTATAGTTTCCACACGGCAAAGAGTAGTGAGACATTGCCGAGGGGTAAAGAGAGTTCATGTCAAAGGAAAACTGCATTTGACTTTACACACCAGTGTGTTGTCCACTTGGATTTGTTGTTAAAACGCGATCTCCATGAAAAACATACCCCCCCCCCCCTCATTGATCTTTCTACAAAAGGGTGTTGATCCACATCAGTGATCAACCCTAATTTCTTCCCTACTAATTTTTAAAATGAAGTCCATCACCAAATGCGGTGTGGAAAAATAGTAGCCCAAATCTAATGCAAAACTCATGGGAATAAATTTGGTCTTTGTTTTTACAGACAAATATCTAACAGAGTTAAAACGTCACTGGCCAAGTACAGTCTACAATAATCTCACCCATTTTTACAATTACCCTTATCCCAGAACCCCTTGGCAAATTCCTATTCCTCGGCAGTACATTCACTGTTAGGGAGTGAATTATAGGAAAAGCTTCAATTGGAGGTATGTTCTTCCTCGCTCAACCGAGCACCAGAACAGTAATAGTCATATGTACATACGCCCTTACTGGTCAGTAGGTCATACGTTTCACTGTTTAAAGAAGTGCTGTTTAAGGAGAGGAAAAATTATCAAAATTGTCGCTTTCCTGCATTTGAAATCAATTGACTCAATGCCTTGGGGGAAGAAACTAAAAGTCTATGAACCTGATTTTATTCCAACACGTGTGCCTGTTATTCACTACCTGCCATTTCAACTCGTGAAGCACCAGTTTTTTTCGGCTGATTTGTGGGTAATTTTATAGTGGAAATGAATGTGCTTACCCATGGGACTATCTACTCCCCCTCCCTCCCTCTGCATACGTGCCAAAGCCGGTAAAGCAAGTTTTAAATCGTAATTTGAATTTTGAATTAAACCGGTATAAAAAAAAACTGTTGGCTTACATTCACATTGCACGATTGATGGCTACACCACGAAAATTAACTACCCCCAGATGATAATTCCTGCCACAAGTGATTATGGTCTCTGACTTTTCCCCTTCCCCCCCTCTTTCCCCCTAGTCCCTTTTCCCCTTAGGTTCCCTCTTCATACTCACCCTTACAAACATACCAGCATACATTTTGATTTTTAATCGCTAGACGATCCTCTGTGATAACAACATTGGGTAATGGGTATATTTCTCAACGAGAAATAGCTCCATTTGCAGTGACAATTTAGTCAATGCCTTGATCATGATCTCATTTTCATCCAACGTCCTCGACTATTTCTAACACTCCATTGTGTTAGTTGTCTCTTTGCGCGTTAGAGACAACTTGGTATAGAGTTTTCTCTGCGCCCATTGTGTTATCCACTAGCCTAGCTTCACAATCAAAAGAGATTTTTATTGCTTTGGAGAAGGGTATTTTGGAAATTTTAAAATCTTAAAATAGCCCTGTCACCCGAAACTGTTTCCACTGATTGGTAGCCATGCGTCTACAAATGTTTCATGTGAATCTGTAGTTTTTAAATCACTACGAAATTGTGACAGGCATGTTTGGACAGTAGAAAAGAAAACCCCTGCCCCTTTTATACCCTCCCCCAGAACTCTACTGAATATCTGTAATTGGGTTAAAATGCGCAATTGAATCGGCTTCACTAGGTGCGTGTATACACAACCAAACCCATTGCTTCATTCACCAATTCAATTGACGGCCCCTTTTTGGGAACAACACCCTCTTTTTATTAGAACGAATACCCTCATGAAATTCATTTTCATACTGGACCACAGTAACGCCGATATTTAAATGGCATTGGCCTCTTTCAAAATATTCAATTGATCTTAGCGTTACTGGGAATTTTCCCTCTAAACAGGTTGAAATCTACAGGGGGAAAATTGGACCCCACCTTCCCATGTACAGACCCCAGTATTCTAAATTTGTCTTTGGTAGCGTCATCTTTCAAAGGTTAGGAAAAGGTGACATGAGGAAAGCATACATGAAACATTTTTGACCTGTTTCAAAACAGATCCGTTGAGCACCCTTGCAACTCTGTAAATCGGATTATATTTTAAAACTATAGCCCTCTCCTCCGCCCCAACTCCTCTTAAAATAAATCTACAAATAAATTTACAAATATTTACGTTTAAAACAATTTTCAATAAAAAGAACCACAGACCCACTACCATTCTCATTATAATTTTCAAGATACGTAATAAAGTGGTTTATGTCTATTGCATAAAAACTGTTTCGTAATTTCCAAATGCGGATAAACCACTAGTTATCTCGGTATGTACATAATGATAATAAACTTCACTTTTGCCCTCATTTAAATAAAATACCTTTAAAACAATTGAAATCTTATTTGATTCCCAACCCCCTACAACTGAAATCTGGTTTTCTAACAGTGCACGAATTTTTATCTACATATACATGAACAATATCTATAGGGTCAAATATAAATTCCCCCCCCCCCATAAGCGAATTAAAGGGATGCCCCAAAAGTTGCGGTGTAGACGACTATTTTATTTAATATTCGAATTTGACTGCTGAAGTTGGGAAGTGTCGTAATTGGGTATTGTTACCCTCTTGTATATTATCTCCCTCCCCTCCCCCCACTTGTTTAAAACAATATGGTTGTGAGAAGCCATTTCATTTGTTTTGAACTGCAACTATGTTCGTGTAATCAGTGGGGGGAGAGTTCTTTGTTAATTCATTAACAACATCGTCTAAAAGTTGTAAAGTATTTGGACTTAGGCAATGACAAGTCCCCCTACTCAACTGTGGCTACTATCTACATTAAAATAATTTGTTAGTAAATCATCAATATTGTCAGGTACTTCAATGGAGTTGTCATACCATTCGTTGATAGGTGATTGTCGTGAAATGAACTCCACAAGTGCGTCAATGTGTTTCGGGACTTCTTTCTTCAACCGATGAGGGGGAGATGGAGAATATAGACCAGTGCATCTATAAAAGAAAACAGCTTATTTTCAAGTGTCTAAATCACCCTATTTTTAAAATTGGATTATTATTTACATGTGCTTAAAAACACGCTTAGTAGTTAGTAGCATTTGGTTAATTCACTACTCTACTACTCTAATATTCTGAATTTCCACCTTAATATAAGATATTTACAAATCTAAAACATGACAGTAGGTTTGATTTTTGTTCAGACAACCCCCCCCCCAAAAAGAAAAAAATCATATTAAAACTCCTTATCTGCCCTTAACTCATTTAGATCATCTCCTGACAATAGCTTATTTTAAATTTGTATAAACCCAGCCCTCCTTTGAAATCCTTACCGAATTACATTTGTTAATGCGAGTTCTGTTATTTTTTTCATGATTTTTCTGGAACATACGATAAAATAGGGACCGTTTAAGTCCTCGCATATCTTATTGACTATGCACAACCAAAATCTTGGCAAGTTGTAACTGAAAGTTGTTAACAATATTGCGTAAATTAGAATCCACAAGTGTTAAATGATAAAAGGTATAATCTCTGTCCTTCAAAATTGAGTCGGGAGTCAAAAATATCGAGAAATAAAATTTAAGAACTTGCATTTCAATTCAGGTTACAGTTGAGTGCCGGATGGTTTCTGGCAAAGCATGTCAGAGGATGGACGTGACTGTGAAGTCCGTTTTCTTGGGCGCAGCCGGCCAGCAATGTCAGTGTTGGGTTGTGCAGGCCGGTGCAGCGATGTCCTGGCTGTTGGAGGTTGGAGCAGTGGGGGTTCACCATCACATGTGAGCAGCTGCCCACCCTATCTTTATCTTTCTACCTGGCTGCATTGGTACATGTTCAGATTGAGCTTGGGCAGCGGCAGCGCAGAGCTGGGGGGCCTCGACCAGTGGCCATATTGTACAACTGTTCAGCCTTCGGAGTGCTTTTATCGTTACCCCTACTCTCTTTTCAGGAGGAGGAGAGCATTTGTCAGAAATCATTCTGTAAAAAGAAAAAAATTTAGTATAAATAAACGATTCCCCTTTTACAGAAGAAAATTATACCCCCGCCCCTTCTACAGAATTTATTGTCAGCCTAAATTTTTTTCTAGAAAGTATTTGCCATTGTCTCAAAGAAGCCCCTCTCCCCCTTTTTCATGTAAAGCAAAATTTATTTAAATTTGCGACAGTCAATAGCTCCTAGTTTTACCATTTAGAGAAAAAATTAAATACACAATTTGTGAGAAATAACCCGAAAAGCATAGAAATTGTATTTTTACCATTTAGAGAAAAATTACATACATAACTTGTGAAAAATAAACACTCCGAAAAGCATGAAATCCTATTTTTAACCATTTAGAAAATCAATAAAAAAAATACTATCATTATTCTTTAGGACCGAAAGCTGCATCAAATCCAAGGCAAATGATTTAAAATCTAGATCTCGAAGTAGGCCAGCCCATAAATATGGTATGAATAAAGCTAACCAAACACTAAACTTCAAGTGTTGCGTGTCGGAATGGCTACAATAGTTTTCTTGTCAAGGGTGTTACATGTCTGCACAATGAATCTACCCCATTACTTTTCACGCAATGAAACATGTTTTGTTTTCACCTTACAATGAAGCTGTTAGAAAGCGAACCCCATAACACATGCACAACCCCACCCCCATATGAACACTGAGTACTAAAAATGGAAGACAATTTTCCATATTAAAAATATTTACCCTAGCCCTGTCCACCAGCCCCCCTATAGCAATTTATAGAGCCTTTCGTTTTACTGTAGAAAAGATACGCTGCTAAATTGACTGAAAAAGCGTCTTTTTGTGTACATCATTTTGCTTGGTTAATAAGACAAATAGACCGAGCTATCTGTGTAATTTGACTAACACAGAATGCTCATTTGACATGGTGCGATAACTAACCCCTAAATAAATTTTTACGGAACTCATAAAGTTAGGTTCATGGCTTTAAGGGAGTTAGCATGCATAAGAGTTTGAACATGGAATTTTGCCTGTCACTTTTAGCTATAAATATAGAAAGCATGAATTTATCGAAAAAGAGAATTATTTCCCATGAAAAATTAGTCGTAAACATGGGGGGGGAGGGTATATGGTGAAAAGAACGTATTTTAAAACGCTTTCTAACGACTATAACATCCCATAGTGGAGTTTGTATGGGGGGGAATCCCCTGAATTTGAATATACTGGATGGGGGAACTATATAAAATGATTTTGTTTGGAAATAACCTAAGAAAATTGACTAACAGAACTCACAGTTATTAATCATTGTAGCTTAAGTTTCCATGGTCAATAATACTTGATGCTCTATCCTTGGTGGCTTGAGACTGTATAATATTTAACCTCAACGCCATGTCCGTTATAAACAGAATCTCAAGGTGAATTGTGATGTAAAGGGAAACTTTACGTAAACTCTCTGATTGGTTAGAAAGAGACAAATCATTATCCTGTCCCGTTGCGGAGTCAGTACGCTTGGAAACAACAAACGAAATTGAACTAGAAAGAGACACGTGATCTTGTCCCGGTTAGCGGATCGATTATTCAGCAATTGTTGATGTGAACTTATGTTTGACATCCAAGAAACATCCAGCAATTGTTGTTGACATCCAAGAAACATCGCAGCAGCTGTTGTTGACATCCCAGAAACAATCCATCAACAGTGATAAAACCATGAAAAAACATCCTCAGTGAGAAAAAACCATAAGAAACTGCATAAATTATGTTAAGCCCAGGAGTAATACCTGGCTCCCCACCTCTCTTTAAACCAGGTTTGATTGAAATTTTATAGCAACCAGTACTTTTATATATACACTCCTGATTACTTTTGTTATTATGTATACTAGGCAAGTTACCTTTAAGTTACCTTTGAAGTTTTTCTTTAAGTTACCTTAAGTTCACCAAACTAAGGTTTTTCTATGGTTTTACGTTTCTAGACATTATACGACTTATGAATATTTTCTCCTTTCTCCTAATATTAAAAAATACCTTCACCTGACTATGATATTAATTTTTATGTGGTTGAGCTATATTCTCCTATTACTACTTACTATTGTGCCTTCGCTTTGAATGATAGGAATTATAGTAATTATAGCAATTATATAAAAACATCCTCAGTGAGAAAAACCATAAAAAACATGCATAAATTATGTGTAAGCCAGGAGTAATACCTGGCTCCCTACTTTCTTTAATTACAGTTTGATTGAAATTTTTACAACCAGTGAACTTTTATGTATAGCACTCCTGATTACTTTGTTTATTATTATACTAGTATTAAATTTTTTTTTCTTTAAGTTACCTTCACCAAACTAAGGTTTTTCTATGGTTACGGTTTCTAGACATTATAGAACGACTTTTGAATATTTTCATCCCTTTCTCCTAATATTAAAAATACCTTCACCTGATATGATATTAATTTTTATGTGTTGAGCATATATTCTCCTATTACTTACTACTACTATTGTGCCTTCGCTTTGAATGATAGCACATTATAGTAATTTATAGCATTATATAAAAACATCCTCAGTGAGAAAAACCATAAAAACATGGCATAAATTATGTAAGCCCAGGAGTATACCTGGCTCCCTACTTTCTTTACCAGTTGATTGAAATTTTCAGCAACCAGTACTTTTTATTGTATACGCTCCTAATTACTTTGTGTATTATTATACTAGTATTAAATTATATTCTCTTTAAGTTACCTTCACCAAACTAAGGTTTTTTATGGTTACATTTCTTTGACATTATACGACTTTTGAATATTTTCTCCTTCTCCTTTCTCCTAATATTTAAAATACCTTCACCTGATTCGTGATTATTCATTTTTATATGGTTGAAGCTACATTCTCCTACCACTTCTTACTGTTATGTCTTCACTGAATGATAGCTATTATAGTGATTGAATTTACGCTATTTTTCATCTAATACTGAATTTTATACTTTCCACCTGACGCTAAATATATGGGATTATTCTACCTTCATCTGCCGCTAAATTAATTTGATATGGCAGTAAATTCTTAACATAACTTTATCTAAGTAAATAGCAACATATATATGGGCGAGTTAATAACATGAAGAAAGGTTTTAAACATGATTACTGGTAGTATCACTACGATGGGTACGATAGACTCTGCATGTCTAAATCATACCCACACATTCTGTCGTTTTATCGTTGGCTCATCACTTGGTTTGTGTCTGACGGGTGAATTGTCTATGGCTTATCTTCTTGGGTTTTCCTTTCGGGCACACATTATCTTTGGGAAAGTTTAAACACTTACAGTTTGCGTTTCTTATATAAGTTTGTTTGTGCATGGCTCTTGTTATCATGGACGATGGGCTGGTTCTAACTTATTATAAGGCATAACGCTTATATTTTGCAGATGGATTCGAAACAGAACAAGTTTCCAAGTGTCCTCCCACGCTCATTTTCTTCCCAAAGTCACCCGATCAAAAAATTTTGAGATTGCCATTTTGTTCAGCAGGGTCGAAAATATATATAACTATGTCTTTTAGGATGACTTAGTCACCCCGAAGTCTCCGGGGAAGGGCTGAAAGTTTAAACTTGTGCCCAAATGTTAACATATAGCATTGTTATGGGTAAAGTATATAGAAGTTTTTCAGAGGGATTTTTTCTGGTAGTTTGGGGGGGTGGGGGGGGTGGGTTAATGGAGCAGGGCATCGCATCGTTCCATGAAGGAAGTTTTCATGGGAGAGGAACAATTGCTATGAAGGGGGGCCTATGAAGGGGGGCTATGAGAAGGGGCAGGGGTAACGGGCGCTAGGGAATGAAGGGGTAGGGGGAAGGGGAAGGAAGGGGGGGCGCCTGGACTTGCCAGCAGTAATTTAAAAAACAGATCAGAAATTAACTATAAAAAAAAAAGTTTTTCAACTGAAAGTAAGGCCGAGGCAACATTGAAAACTTGAGGCTAATCGTCTTTTATTGAGTTTTTGAATGCTATTCTTCCCTACTCCTAAAAAAATCGGGAATAGCTTCTGCGATGTTTAAGAGTGGATTTTTGCGCTGTTTTTTTTTGACGACTAATCCTGAGTTAGTAAGAGGGGGAATTAATATATGTTGGTTTTAACTTTTTCTATATATTTGGTCATCTTTGGTGTCCGAAAAAAAAGTAAAAGAAAACAAAGATGTTTAGTTGTTGTTTGAATACAAAAAATTTAAGTAGATTGGAAATGAAAGGTAGCATATTGTTTATTTTTTTTTTGTCAATTGAATTCTACTGGTATTCAAAAAAAAGAAAAAAAAAAAATGTTGGTTACCAGAAAGGGTATTAAATGATATTTCTTTTTTAAAAAGGTGAAAAAAAATTACTTTTTAGTTTTCAAAAAAAATGCATTTTCTCTTGCATAAGGGGGGAGATGTCAATGAAATCATGCTCCAGAAGGCTAGAGATTTTTTGGACGGGGTATGCAGATTTCATAATCCTACAAACAATTACAGCAAAGTAGTCTGATGTCTATCACAAACGGTAAAATAAATATAAAAAAGAAAGGCGCAAAAAATTACCGAACACAAACAATTATTTTCGATTTCTTGCTTTGTTTTCCCACTTGGGATGTTGCCTCCGGCGCTTAGTAGCGGTTAATTTCGTCAGCCAATAAGCAAGAAAGGGGGGACCCGTACAAGAATTTTTGATTGGACTGCTCGGATTGGAACAACGTTTGCTTTGTGTCTTGTATATCGTTATGATTTTCGGATAGAAACCGTCAAAGAAAGGGAGACGGGGCGTTTGAGCTATGAGGAAGAAAGATATATAACGAGGGGTGCGACTTGAATTTCAAATTGGGGGCTACGGCGGGGGGTGGAAGGGGGTTAAATATTACGGGGTGTACGAGGTTCAGGTTTATTTCTCATTCCAATCCAGTCCGGAGCTTTTTAAAATTGCCTCCGATGCTGTTCTTGATGTTTACAACACCCCTGTCAATCCTTGAAATTGATGTGGTAAAAAGCTTTTTCTCTTTATGGCATCAATAGTTAGGAGACAAATTCACTGGTGTAGGGCTTCCCAGCGCACGGTACAATGTAAATTTGTGTCTGGGAGGGAGGATGAAGACAAATATTAACGAAAGCTCCTACTCAAACAATAAAAATTTCTGTTTCAGAATCTGAAAGGATGTTTCACATATGATTTTGGAAGTAAGGATTAACTACTTGCACTCCAGATATCCCAATAGAGGAGGGTGGAAGGGGCGGGGGGAAGAGCGATAGTGCTTGAATGTGTTTGTGTTTTGGGGGTGTTGTGTGGCTTTGTTTTTTTTGGGTGAGGTGGGGGCGGGCTAGAGGGGGGCTTTTGTCTAGTTTTTCTAGTGTCCTGGTGGTTTCCCGCTTAACAGACCTGGTAAAGCTATGAAGAAGACCATCCCGCGGGCCATTGACAAACTGGAGTTTCTGGTATATAATGATGTGCAAGGAAGCTTTTTACTTCGACTTCGGCAGGCGGCGCTTTTTTTTAATAGTAGTTTTCCAGATGGAAAAAAAAATCTTTATCCCTGAGCTAGTTCCTGAGATTTGTAAAGATGATGTCTATCCTTATATATTGGAGCTATATACACAAACCGAGCCCACTTCCAAATAGGATCGTAGTGAAAATAAGAGAGAAAGTAATAGTCAAGTGGAAAAGCATGAAGAATAAGAACTCAGGAGGTGTTGGAAGTGGAAGACCTTTGGAAAAAACTCCCGAGGATTCTGGAAGATGTAGCTAGATAGGCAATGGTACTACAATGGTGTATTGATACGTTTATAAAATGAGAGGTATTAGTCAATCCCGGATTTTGTCCCAGTGTGGTGCGGTCCAATCCCACTTTCTAGGCTAGGGCATAATGAGAAAAAAATTCTTGAGATGGGTGCTAGGCCAGGCAACGTTTTGGCGGATCAATGAGATAAACATAACTGCTGAAGGGATTGTGTCCTATTTCGGAATTTCGTTGTCCTATTCTTTTCTAATTCGGTCGGATTCGGTTCGGATTCGGTTTTCGGCCAACTATGAAGGCTAAATCGGAAAGGCAACCGCCTAGGGCTTAATACGGAAGGCAGCAACCGACTAGAGGGCTAAAAAAACGGAAAGCAGGGTTCGTCCTGCGGTTGAGTGTAAAATGAATGTCATAAAGGAGGAAGAAGGAGATTTTAAGGGAAATAGGACCTTCGCCAACGGAGGGTGTAAAAAGGGAGGGCTTTGTATTAGGAATAAGATTGGATTGGTGAGCGTGTATAATACTGTGGTTGGCCTCATGTGGCCTGGTGCTAGCTGGGGTTGCGGTGAGTTTAGGTTAGTAGTATTAGTAGTGTTTTCCAATTGAAGCATCAATCATTACTTTCTCTTAAAAAAAAAAAAATTTTGATATACATGGTTTTGTGAATGAATAAGGTTGGTTTTTTCAACCTGCATTTTTGTTTTATGTTTTTATTTTTGATTTTTTTTTCTAGGAAGGTGCAAGCTTGGAGAACAAACAAAAGAGAATTTTTCAAACCTCATCTTGAAATTACAGAACAACTCTGCATTAATCCTAAAAATCACCACGAAGGGAGAGAGTTTGGGAAGGCGGTGGTGGTTCCTTCTGTTATACTATCGATGGGTTAGCAACATTTACCCGATATTTACTTATCTGGCATTCCCAGATGGCAACTGCATTGTAGATCTAAGGCATTTCCTCCTAAGAGAAGTAGTTTTCTGGTCGGATCATGGTTCGAGCGCAAAATCGCGGGCCGCACTACCTCAGTAAACAACGCATGTCGGCCACAATGTATTATGTTCCTTTTTTTCTTTTTAGAACTCACAGGGCACCTTTTCGTATCGAAGGAAAAGGGGGGAAAAAGTTTGTTGTATAACCTTAAACACTTCGAAAATGGCCCAATTCGATTGAAAAATTTGTTTGAGTGTGGCATTGTGCCGCTTGTTAATCAGTCGAAAGAGTGATTGGAAAGGCAACTTACCAGTTTCAAACAGATGGAAATGATGATGTGCCCAATCACGTCACAAAGAGACTGTGTGACAACGCATCTATATAACTTTTGTGCAAAAATAAGAAAGGTTTGTACCCACCAAATGGTTTCTTCCCAGAAGGAATTATCCAACAATTTGCCCCAAAATTTAAGAGGGTTCACCCAAATAAATTCCGAAATAATGGAACGGTGGAAGAGATAATGAAGTACTGTGTTAAAATGAGGTAAGGTTTCCTTAACATGTTTTTTGAAAAACCAGGGACAAAATACGATTAAATTGTTGCCCTAAAATGGTTGAAGTTCCTTAATGATAAAATAAAAAGTCGGTGGAAAATACTCCTCGGAGGACGCCATGGCACGTGTTTTGATAGATGTTTATTACAGGGGTGATAGATGTTGTTCATGTCGAAAAGGCAGAGACCACTCCGAAAATGACGCAACTGATAAAAGATACAAACTTTAGTCGAAGTCTACAATGTCAGTTGTTTGCAAAGGAGTTCATCGGGGAAAAGGGAAAGCAAATAATGCCGGTCTAAGTAAGGGAAGTTCATACCAAGTCAAGAGTAAATAGAGCCCGAGCCTTAACTTACTTACAATTCAGGTTCAAAAAATAATGTGCAATCAATTAGGATTGAAAAAAAAAATATTTTTGCATTTTCGGTCTAGTCCCTTTCTTGCTTAACCGAAAAAAGTATTGGAAAAAACGGCAACAAAAAAAACAACCCAGCAAGAATGTGCGTTTCAAGATCTTCTAAAAAGGGTAATTTTGAACCAGTTATTATGGAGTTCTCGTTCTCTTGGAGGAAATCATTTTTGATAAGTTAAAAAAGCGAAAAAAAAAAAACAGAAATAATAATCTTTTTTTTTGGGTGGTGCGATCGTGCACTATGGGAGGACCAAACTGCACTAAGATTAGACGATCCAATAGGACTTCTGATGAATTAATCTCAGCCAGAACAAAAATATACTGGAACTCAACACTTAAAATTGGATAGTGGCCACAGTATAATAAGCCGCGTGTGTTTCGAATAATAACCAAGAGGGCAATCATCAAAAAAATGGGAACTCTCTGGGTTGACATGAGTAGATCTAGATAGAGTAACGAGCAAGTATAGTTTCATGGAGGAATTGCAACTATAAAAAATAGAACTAAGAGTTGCCCCAATTCGGTTTAAGCAAATTTTTTTTGAAACTTTGGGACCTAGAATTCTGCTCTGTGTGCGCTTTTATGAAAAAGGGTTTTGGGATTTAGAAGTAGTTGCTCATAGAGAAGCATATGAAAGACATTCAACTTAAAAGTCCATAAAGGGGGCAGTAATGAAATAGCACTTAGTCGGGTGGGCATCCAGCAGCAGCATCAAATAATCCTTGGTGTATCCTTATAGATGGATGGCTAGATCCCTGGTGGCAAACCTATAGAGATAAAAACGAAACTACTGTGCATACTATAATAGGTACCAGAATTTCAAAGACCATTTTTTGGGCGATGCTGCTCCAGCTCAAAAGTCTGATCAAGGAAATTTTTTAGATTGAATTATCCAGTGAATGTCTTCAGTAAAAAAACATTCGATAGGTTATGTTTTGCCCAGATACAAAACGGCCAAACTTGAGGTAGCTGAGATAGAAAGATATGCCGAGTTTAAAATATTACAATAATAATAGGTTTATTAAAACTCCAGCTCCATTGATGACTGGGAAATTAGGTTTTAGCAGTTCACAACACACTGCGTCAAACAACAAAAGAAGAATACTGGGCGAAAAATATTTCGCCAAGCTTGAAGCTTTCTTTCCTTTCTGGAATGAATCCTTCCTACCTGAAATTTTATAGTAGACGTCGAGGGTTGAGTAAGGAATATGGAAATCAGGGAGTGGAGCCTATGGTCTCAAGAATATGAACATCAGAGAGCCAAAGCTCGTGTCAAGAAAACAAAACGAGGGGAAGAAAGAAGGTCAGTGCGCGGAGTCTATTGAAAACGTGCAGTGGACAACGCAATAAAACAATACACAGAGGAAGGGGATCCGGATAGACAAGGAAAGAATTTTAGGCCAGTCACTCAGGATCGCATGAAAACAGCAGCAGTTTGAAAGAAATATTTTGGTCTGCTTTGGAAATAAATGAATCTTTATGTTTGATGTATTTTGTGTGCTGATATTTTGATGTACTTATATTTTTGATGCGATTATTTATTTTTGATGTGAATTATGGTAGTGATTGTGTTTATTAATTAACGGCTCTGCGTCTAATTTTAATTAGTAAGTTTCTAAAGCTACTGTACTACTGTAGTCATTCGCAGTTTTGCTATATATTAACGGATTAACGTCGCAAGCATATCCTTGTTACCCCCGGGCTTGTCCCTGTTTCACTCTGCTCTTCTGGCATTTTGGTAGCTTCCCCCCAAGTAAAATAAAAACGTAAAAATTCCACTTTACATTATGGATAATCCACTTTACAAACAAAATCCAAGTTTTAACCTTTACAACGGTCCCCCCCCTCAAAATTAAAACAACGGCTCCTGCGTTAGTACTGGTACTTCTCCCGCGATTAAAGTAAAAAATAGGAAAACGCAAAAAATAAATAATCCACTTTACTTTACAAAAAAACTTTCCACTTTACAAATTCCGATTTGCCTTCTCTCCGTCCACCAGTGTCTGTGCTGCTACTTGGCTACTTACTGACTTCCCACCAACGCTTTGGTCAACTGGATCGGGTCGGTCGTCATCGACACGTTTCTACTGTATGCACACACCCACCATGGTCTAAAAACATCGTATAGTCCCGTTAGTTTTTTTGAGATTCGTAAAGTTTTTTACGTAAATTGTAATAGAATTGTAAAAATCCGCAGTATAAATTTGTAAAGTAACATCCGCAATGGAATATATGCATGATGACAGGCAGGAGAGGGGGAGAAACAATTGGTATTGCATTCCAGTAAGTTCCTAGGGTAAGTAATTGGAACTCGTAAGCTGAAACAAAAGGAATGTGGTCCATAGAATTAAATAATTTGCAGAAAGATGTAGGGAAATATCCCAGTATAAAAAATTTCAGATTTCCTGTTTAATCAATAGGCAGGAATATCATCCATGATCTACGGTAGAATCAAGATTCGTAGATAATTATATACCATATACCTGTGGCTTACGCAGGAAAGGTGATCACACACCACAAATATAAGACCAAACTGGAACGGCTAACGAACCAGGGAAGTCTCTTCGCTTTTTGGGGTAACGGTCCTCAGGAGTAAAATAAAAAACGCCTTTCCGCCATAATGCTAGGGGCATCATCCAGGTTTTGTCAGCCCCATGGCCACACCAGCTTTCTGTTCTGTTTGCAGTAAATAACCTTGGAACAGCATTTAATTACACCTTGGAAGTCTCTCAAATTTGTAAAGTACATTAATCCGCATGGCATAATAGTGCATGATGACGACAGCAAGGAGAAAAAACAATTGTATTGTCATTCCCATAAGTTTCCATAAGGTAGTAAATAGTAACCTACAATAATACTGAAACGTAAAAGAATGGTGGTAGGAATTATAAACTCGCGTAAACTACTCATTGTGTGCCGACGGTCCTGACCGATGTGCCCAAACACAACATCAACCTTAACTTCAATTTTACCAAAATCCGTTTTTGCCGGTTCGGTCTTCTCGTTCCACCAGTGTTCTGTGCTATGCTACTGGATCCCAACCGCTTGGCATGGGTCACTGGATCGGGGTGTCGTCCTCGACATTATATAACGCTTGTTATACCTGTGGCATTATATAAACTTGGCAGCAATCCTCCAATCATTATCTACGTAGAAATCAACAAGACTCTATAGGATAATTATATAACTGTGGCCAAGTTTTGTGCATCGAACCTGGAAGATTATTCATGGTATCTTGTAGGCTAAGCTACATTCTACGTACAAGATTTTTTTTATTTTTTCTTTCTATATCTAACTCACGTGACCCTAATTTTTTACATTTCCAAAACACAAAACACCTTTTTTGAGGTTTCTTCTGAGCCTGTATGGGTGCTTCTTAATGTTTTGTGTCAGTTTGCGGCCTCGTTTGGAGGAAAATGTTTTAGCCATACCAATTTACAACATCTAAACCTTTTCTCATTCTCACCCGAGGATGTGGATTCTTTTGTGGCCTTTTGAAATTTTGCTTTGGTCTGAAACAACAAGTTTTCACAAACATCATCACACTTAACGGTTAAAATGAATCATTTAAACACGAGAGTTTATGCCAGAGTTTAATTAATTGCTGAACATGAGGGTAAGATTTTAGGTCTAAATTTATACAACATATTTTCAATGGCTACTGCATATGTTCACAGGGGGCAGCAAGCTCCGTGCTGTTTAAGAAACGCAATTTTAGCAAAATCCATTTGCCTTCCTCTTCCACCGAAGTGTGCTGTGGCTGCATACTTTTCCACCGCTTGGCACTTGGATCGGTCGTCGTACATCGACAAGGGCGTTTCTACTGTAGAAGCCACTCATGTCTAAATCGTATAGTCTGTATGATAAAAATAAATAGATAATTATAATAACTTGTGCAGAGAAGGTGTCACGGAACACAAAGTATAAGACGCAAACTGGAACAATGAACGGAGCCCAGGGGTTCCTCTCCTTTTGGTACTTCGGCCAAGTAAAATAAAACGTAAAAGTTATCAACTTTAAACCAAGAATCCAACTTTTACTTTTTTATAAGCCCTTGGCTCTGCTGTTTAGCTAGCTATGAGGGTACTTGAGTGGGGGGGGATCCCCGAAGTAAAAATAAAACGCAAAATTTCCACTTTTAACAAAAAAAAAAAACGTTCAACTTGTACAAAATCCATTTGTCTCCTTCTCTCTTCCACCAGTGTTCTGTGCGGTGCGTGACTTTAGTTCCCACCCGCTTTGGCACTGGATCGGCGTCGTCATCGAACACAAACGTTTCTTCTAACTGTTTGGGACGCACGCATGGTGTCTATCATCGTAATCGGGGTCGTAATTTGTTTGTTGAGATTCGTTGTTTTTTTATTTTTTTACGTCAAATGTGTGAATAATTGTAAAAATAATCCCCAGTATAAATTTGTATAGTACCAGCGGGGGTCCGCAAATGGAATATATGCATTGATGACGAGCAGTAGAAAAAAAGAAAAACCACAATTGGTATTGGCATTCCATAAGTTCCTAGGGTAGTAATAGGAAACTCATAAGCTAAACAAAGAATGGTCAGAGATTAAATTTTCATAAAAATTGTAAGAAAAGAAAATATCCCAGTATAAAATTCAGATTTCCTTGTTTTAAAGAGAGTCAATAGGCAGAAATCTCAATTCATTATCTACTTAAAGATCAATATTGCGTATGATAAAATTATAAGTACCTGTGCAGCCAAGAAGGTGTCACGACACAACGTATAAGACAAACTGGAACATAACGGGAACCAGGGAGTCCCTCTGCTTTTGGTACTGTTTAAAATCCCTAATTAAAATAAACGCTTTCGCTTCTTATGCTTTTCCCCGTAAGTGGCTATCATCAGGGTTTGTCAGCGCGCTCCATGGGCCAAACCCAGCTTCTGTTTCTGGTTGCAGTAATAACCTTGGAACAAGCATTTACCAACCAAACCTTGGAAGTCTCGTCAAATTTGTAAAAGTAGCATCCCGCAATGGAATATATGCATGATGACAGGCAGGATAAAAAACAATTGTATTTTGCAATTCCATAAGTTCCTAAGGTAGTTAAATGGAACTCATAAGCGGAAACAAAAGAATGGTTCAGGGAATTATACGCGCTAACCTTGGTCCACACTTACAAACATAAACACTTTACATTCAATTTTACAAAATCCATTTTGCCTTCTCTTTCCACCAGTGTCCTGTGCTGCTACTTCCACTTTCACCGCTTGGCACTGGATCGGTCGTACCTCGACATTATATACCTTGTACCCTTTGGCATTAGATAACTTGGCAGAAATCTCAATCGTTATCTACGTAGATCACGACTCCGTAGATAATTATATACCTGTGGCAAGTTTGGCTCGAACCTAAGATTAATGTTCATGTTCTAGGCTAAGCTATAACTATACTAAAACGATTTTTTTCTTCATTCTATATCTAACACTGATTACTTATTACCATTTTCCAACAAAGCTTTTTTGAGGTTCTCAGCACTGTAGTGGTTCTTAAATGTTTGTTCAGTTTGCGGCTCGTTGAGAAAATGTTTTGCCATAAAAAAAAACAATTTACACATCTAAACTTTTCTTTTCTCACCCGAATGGTATTCTTTTTTGTGCCTCTACTTTGAAATTTGCTTTGTTCTGAAAACAACCTTTTTCCACAAATTCTAATGGGGGGGGGGGGGTTTGTGTAAAATGATAGTGGCGTCCTGTTGCAAGGCTGAATTTTTTACACTGCATTCAATGTGCTATGTGGGGGGTCTAATGGGGGGGGGGAGCGGGGGGGGGGAGGGGGGGGGGGTGGGGGTTTTTAATGGGGGGGGGGGATGGGGTGGGTTTTATAATGGGGGGGCTGGGGGGGGGGGGGAGGGGGGGGGGGGGGGGGGGGGGGTATTGTTAAGATGATAAGTGCCACTTCTTTAATGGGTTTCTTTTCCTTTTTTTATATAATGCAAAAGTTTACACTAATGGGGTGATTTCAAAACGACTAATTCCTTATATCTCTCTTCTTTTTTGATGTTTCCCCATGGAGAATTTTCCGATTTAATTAATTCAATGGGAATATTTAGTTTAAGACTCTTGGCTAGCGGTCCGCGACAGTGGCTTACCTGAGTGGAGGCGGGAACTTCTAGAATTGGGAGCCTTACATTAATAGTTCAATTGGGGGAGCTTGTACTATCGCCATGCTGAGTCCGAAATCATTATACTGTACAGTTGCAGTGATCCCCTTGGGAGCGAATGGAGCCACAAGGACTAACGAGCTTGAGAAATATTAACACAAGAGAATAAAATAAAAAACTAATGCATTTATTGTTACTTACCAGAATAGTCGCAGAGTTCTTGCGCTTTGGTTGTATCAACAAATTAAGCAAAACCACAGGTCTTTCTAATTTACAAAATTGTAAGCTGAGGCGAAATAACTCCAAGTTTGTACACTGGTGAAATGTTTTCTTTTCTTCAAAAGTTCATTAACAACACAATCATGGTTACTGACAAAACGTTCGTAAAAGACTGCTAAAAGACTGATCAAAAAAAAAAACTCCTAGAAGACCTTGCTCAAATTTGGTAAGAGTCCTAACTATCTATCCTCTGTGCACGATTTTGCCGCGAGGTTACGTTTAGGCGTTGCTAAAAGTATATTTTTTTCAGTCCCTATTGGCTGCACTATTGTCTTACATTTTATTTATTGGACGGGGCTTGCAACCAATGGGCTACTTGGGTTTAATTAATTAAAGTTTATGACTTAAGATATCACTCTGGAATTTTTCTAACAAACTAAAAATTCCTACACTGCAATATTTTTTGCCAGCAGCCGGGATCGCTTAATTGTGACTTTTAAGATATCACTTTGGAATTTTTCGTCGAGCGAACAAAGTTTTATATCGTAACGTTTTCCCAGTAGGGTTAACATCGCTTAATTTTCAGAGACTTATAAATATTAACTAAAATATTTATTGCTTGGAAAAAATATGGTAAGGAGTAGTACAATTACAATATTGCATTAAGATACCCATTTTTAAACTTAGTCCTCCAGAACAATGCAATTAGCTTAAGCTTTAGCAATATAGTTTTGCAATCTCAAGTGACTACTTTTTTTTTTGTATTGTAAATCTTACTTTACTTTCTTGACAGTTGGTATTTTTGAGCTCATTATTATTTATTCGAACTTACTTTGTTTAGTCACACCTGTCGTATAAGAATTTGGCCAAGCTAAATATTTATTGGATACTTTGAGAGACGGGGGGAGTCTTTTCTTTTTTACTTATTACATTTACTATACCTTTTTCTGGTGGGAAAGATTTTTGTTTAATTAACTACGTTTATTTCAGTATTCTTTAAATTGAAACGCTTGATATTTGTTTGATCTGTAGGTTACTTGAATTTTCGGATTCACACTTAATTAATTCTTGGGTGGTGTTACTTTAACTACTGGGGTAACTTTAATTGTGGAATTTTGATTGTATATTTTTTGAGAATCGATCCAAATTACATATCATCCATCCCATCTTTAACAATGTCCTCTATCGTTTGTATGTCTCTCCACACTTTCAATTTGATTTTTATTTAATAATTTGTCCTTATTTTACTCATTATTTGAATTATTTCTGTTCCGCCGGCATCCGGCAAATTTAATATCTTTCTTCCCTTCCATATCTTCGATTCCTCCTATTCCATATCCTACCCGATTGACTCTATTAAACTATATATATGCATAACATTACTTTAAGGTCCAATCACCTACTCAAAACTCTATTTGGTTGGCGAAAGGGCCGAAAGAGGTCAATATTGACTAACACATAAGATTATATGATTACATCATAGTTATTATTCCTCCTCAACCTAATATCAAAATTCCTCCACCTGATATGATTATCTTCATATCACTGTAAATTGTACATATTTTTTTTTTTACGCCTTGAACTATACTATCCCAACACTGACGTATATATAGGAACGATTATAATTATTATTCCTTCACCCCTATATTGATATTAATATTAAAATATACCTCCACCTGAGTAGTGATTATCTTATCACTGTTGAAATGGGATTGTTACATATTTTTTTTTTTTTACATACGCTGGAGTTATGGTACTGTTGCACACCTGACGTTTTATAATAGGTACGATTATATTATTATTCCGTTCACAATAATCTAAAATTCCATTCCTTCACGGGATGTTCTAATCTAAGACTTCTACAATGGCTCCAACTAGTTTAAGCTTCCGCTTTTTGTATTAACTTCTTATTTTAACGTGTACAATATTACGCTGACCGTCTTATATGATAGTTTTTATCTAACCTGTCCGCCACCTGACGCTATGTTGGTACGATAAGTGTATCTGACTCTATAAAACAGCCACCTAAATACTACATCTAACATTTTATAACATACAACTACTAAATTAAAATAATTTTTGCAAGAAAAAGTTTAAGACATACATTAACAGAATTTATAAGTTTTAAATGTCTGATCGGCAACTACTGGAGGCTTTATGTGGATTTACAATGATTCTTCCATTTTATGGGTTTTATGAAAAAGCGCTTTATGTTCACCGTAAAGTTTATATTAGCCTCGATACCATAACCGATCTCACACTTACTTCATCATTCTATTCTAATTCTAATTCTATTCGTAAGTGCTATATTAATTACTCACATTACGTTTTTCATCAACTCTTACATTTGGTCCTTCCATTCAATTAAATATTTGGGTTGGGCCAATGTGTCATCGGTTTGGTCTTCTTGGTGTTTTGCTTACTGTTCACTAACTCGTTCTTTGGAATAAGTGTTATTGATTATTGTCCGCAAGTATTGACTGTATGGCACAAAATTGTCAGTGCGGTGGTTTCTCTTACTCAAATACCTAATAATACGAGGGGTTGATTGTTGTAGAATGCGTTGAAATGTCTATTAGGTACATACAAAAAAAAAAAGATAACCCTTGGGGAATTGATTACATGAACATGGGTATCTTGGGTACGTCACTAGGCACTGGCACGGTACTCTTCTTTGACACTAGTTTTGAACGCGGTGAAAATCCAAATAATCGTACGTACAGTTCTGGGCATTTCTCCCGTAAATTGTTTCACGCTTCAATCCATTTTTTATTTGGACTAATGGCGGATCCTGCCCTTCAACCGATATTGTACAATTAACTAAGGGCCCCATGATTTGCAACTGGAATTATAGAAGCGCCCCGGCCCCACTCAGCCCGCATTGGTCCTATTGATTTTCAGTTCAATGATTCACAATTATTGAGCTTAACATGGAGATGAAACCCGTCAATAGCTGTTTGGTTCTCTTCTCTGAACACTACTTCAAATTTGGGGAAAACTACTTTAGCACGTACAGTTTATGTTTCCCACAAAATTGTTTTGTGATTTGGTTCGTGAATCTCATGGAGGATGGTTTTGGTTTGTGACATCTAATAATAATTGTATAGTCAAAACTTAAACTTTTTGTACTTGGGTAACATATGTCTCTGATATGGGGCTTAAGATTACATAGTCCCTTGAGGGATTGAACTTCTAGGATTTCATTCTTGTGAGCTCCAAAACATTTAAATTTAAGGACCTGATGCGCGTTATAAGGGATATTGAGGGTATGTCATGCACGTCGGTTCACGAGCAACTGACCTGCTCACGAACCGGACGCGCTTATCTACGGTAATCACCACCACATCTCGCGTCACCATATCCTTATTCTATGTATAGGGTCCTTGGTTGCCGAAATTGCCTTAGGAAGATATAAATTATCATGGTACCAGGTGTTTGGGTTTTTTTTGGTGATTTCGACTTTGTGGTCAGGGTATGCGTCTTCAGATATTTCATGGTGAGTATCTTGCTTGTCACGGTGTGTTTTACGAATGATGTGAAAGTAGATTGTCTACTTGGGTGGCATCAGACGCTGTGCCTGCAATGGCCCCTACAACCACTAAGTTTAAACGTGCCAGCTGAATGTGGGGTCGGATTGCCGTAGAAGAATAAATATCTGGGCAGAATCACATGTTCTTTACAATTACATACATAAGTTAAATTAAAAACATATATAACATGAACAACAATATACGGTTTCATAATATTAATATTCTTAATATTGTGCGTATGACCCAATTTTTTGAAATATCATAGTCCATGATTAGTGGTACTAAAACATCAATTTTAGTACCGGATACAGTTAAAACACAACGCTAAAAAATACGGGCAAGATTTTCATTCATGCTTTCCACAATGCCATGTTGCCGCAATCATTAGATTTATTATCATATCAGTAATGGTAATCATATCAGATCCATAAAAATTGAATTATGTGTTAGAGAAAAATAACACTATAAAATTTTTTCCAGATTGGCGACTATGTGTATCAAGTATAAATCTGTGCACAATTTATGTTGGCACATATTCAAGTATTCACTACATTTTCTAAAAATATTATTCAACGCTCATCTACTTAATAACATCCTTTACTTTTACTATTATACTACTACATTTGCGTGAAGGTAGGCAATATGGTTTCATATGAGAAGGTACTTGATTTACTATAAATTTAAAAAATCTTAATTGTCTATGCCGTGTTATAAATCCTACCGCTTAAGAAATATGTCTTTTGCAGCCGCATGGGATCTGCAAATAAACAAAAAAGAAAAAATTTGGGAACTGGACATGGCAACGAATGAGGACCCCGTCTATTCTCATTCGCTCGAATCACGTCCTCCCGTTACTTTTATCCCTCTTTTTTTTTTTATCTTAAGGGTTTATCCCGGGAGTTTCTCTGGTTTAGGTTTTTGCATCTCACTTTGTCTCTATGTGATCGGACTTTTCTCTTTTTCTTTCTCTACGTGGTTATTCTCAACAACTGTTCCGTAATTTAGGTTCAATGATGCGATTCGGATAGAATATACGAAGATTATTAATACGAATCCTATCGTCAAGAGGGTATACCACCAAAAGAAAGTTTGTCGAAAATAAGTCCGTATCTCTTTCTACAATACGTCAGAGTCTTTGATCTTCATTGTAAATAGGGGAATTTGAGAGTCTAAGAAGGCTTCTTTCTTTTTTGTTATGGTAAGGTTCCCTTGATTATTCTCTATTTTTGACCATATCGGGCCCTTACTTCTTTCCCTTATCAATATTGGGACATTGTTCAGCGATAGGATTGACTGGTTTGAAGTTGTTTTATATCTTAGGACTTATTATATTCGTGCTTGTGTTGTTATAGTGGTTGTTTTTGCACCATGGCTTCCTTGGTCACCAGTCGGCATCCGTGCTTATTGTTTCTTGTTACCACGTCTTGTAATAGAAGTATCAGTTCTGGCTGCATCGATTCTCTCTGTGTTATTATACATTAGATAGTCCAAACTGTTTTCTTTTGAACAGAAAAACCTGCCCAGATCAGTTCGAAGGTGAAATAAATATTTCTCTTTTAGTACTTACTGCCCCCTTACTATGCTTCGCATGAGTTGGGAATTTTCTTCTTGTTGAGTCTCTTTTAATAAAAATAAATATATCCAACATACCCGATCGGGTTTTTCGTTATAAATTGGCGAGGGTAGTTGACATACTAGGTTTTTTGAATTGATACACATTCCTTTAGATCCTGTGGATTTTCTAAGGCATATTTCCTCGCTATCTTGATCGACTGCCAGATATTTTCCCGCTTCGGGCGGGGGTATAAGCCATGAAGAACGAATTAGTTGTATACCTATGATTGGCTGGAAACCGTGAAATTTTATACACTGTCTATATTGATTGTTGATTTATTACGGATTGTTACTACGTGCAAACAACTGTTCATGTTATTTCCCGTGATATGAACCTTCAATTGGTGTAATATTGGAATAAGTTTGCTACATTTGCTAGATCTTCCGGTTCTGTTGGTAGATGTAATGTCCCGATACGTTAAATGTGTTTTTATTTCCATCGCAAGATACTTTTTTTTTAGGTTTCGAAGAATCCACTAGGTTCATACGACAGGTTCCTCGGTAAGGGCAAAAATGCAAATTCAAAATTTGCAACCGTCAGTTGCCAGGGTTAAGTACAATGACATTGTCACTACTATTTCTAACTAGTGATACCATGGTGAGGCGTTGAATCGGTAATCATCACGATCTATTTCTACCTTCGTTTTTCAAGTAATCATTAGCTTACTGTTTTTTTATATTTTCTTTAAGATTGCGTCAATTTTTTGGTCTCTCTGGTAATTGGGCTAACTGGCTTTTATTTTTTGGACATGTAAGGTCACGTTCATAATGGCGTTATTTTATTTAGTTTTTCCCCGCTACGTTTCTTCCCTTTCCTTTCCCCTTAGATATTTTAGGAGGTCTTCTTTCTTCAGTTGAAAAGCCCAAACAAGCGGTGAGGCTAATTCTCCACGATAAGGTATTATACTATCTGATCTTCGATATTTGCTTTTTCTAAAAAATACTTCAAAGATTCTCCATTCCTCCGGGACTGTTTTGTTTTAATCTTTTTTTAAAAAACTTTTTGTATTTCTGTAATTGAAACAAATTCAAATAGTGCTGTTCAGTCTCCTGTCTATATAATATTAGGAAGATTGGTGATGATCCTTAAGAACTCCTTAGAGTGAGCGGTTTTTCTCCTCGTTTAGGCCTCAGGTAATGGTTCGATATCTTCCTTTGGCTGTGCTCATTGGCCATTGCTATCTAGCACAAGTACGTTTAAAACCGTCCGTACTAATTGTTCAACATTTCTTAGTGTGGTAATAATCGTCTTCTTCCTCTCTTTTGGTTTAAATCTTTCTTTTTCTGCTGTTGAATCGCCTGTACCTTTATCGTTTGCATTTTCGTAATGCCTTACTGGAGTCTTGCTCTTAACCTATAGTAAATACCCAATCGACTGGGTGCGGTAAACATGGGTCCAGTTGAGCCCCGTCCATTTTGTAAGTATCGTGGGGTCTTAAATAAGTTATTATAGTCAATTTTCTAGGTGATTCCTTGCTAACTGAGTGCGGTTTATTTCTGGGGACTAGTGCTTGTCGTAGTTTTCTGACATTGAAGATTGTATATCTCTTTACTGGAGTTTCATATGTAGGCGGTAGGCGCGTGGTTGTTGTGGTTGTTTGGTGGCTTTTCTTTTTCTTTCAGTAGGCTTGTTATTTCTTACATCTTGTTTGTGTATTTGAGAACTTTTAATTCTTTAGGTTAATAATTTGCTTGTAATCCTTTTCCTTTGATAGTGTTTTGATATTATTTCGCTTCGTAACATTTTTGTTCAGCATGATTTTGCCATAATTCCTTGAGAAAAAAAGTCCATAGCTTGGTATTTCATTTAGGCATTGCGTAATTTCCGTCATAGATGTTTATTTTGTTCTTGGGAATTGCTAAGAAGGAACCGGTGGTATATTTTGTTGTGGTATATTCGCTTATAGATCCGTCACATACTGCTTAATTTCTCTTTTTTCTTTTTTTGATTCTCTTTTTCTCTCACTTTTTCCTATATGTTTAGTTTCCTCGTGCTTTGGTTGTCGATTTCCCGCCATTTTCTTGTCAAATATCGTCCACTATGAATTTCGAATTTCGACTTTAGTTTTGGGAGGAAAGAAAATGGTGGTAATATTTCCTTTATTTTATTTTCCTTAAAATGGTGCATGTCTTTCGTTTTTCGTGTCTGCAAAGCTTTTATCTGATTTAAAAATTTTGAGAATATGGAATCCTTTAATTCATTGGTGTTTTTCCTTTCTCCGTCTCTTACCTTGTTTAAACAGTTCAATACGGTTTAGGGGATCGCAGTTTTCTTCATAAATATTTTCCAGGCGTTGTGGGCTTGCAAGTAAATGAGTTTCCTCATGTTTTGAAGGATTATTCAATGTATTTATTCGATGCCTTGGGGCTATGGTTTGGGAAATGAAGTTGTTATGGAGAATGATATGAGAGAGACGCCGGCTTTTGTTATCCCACATCCTTTTGCTGTTTCCTGGAATTAATATTTCATTAGACATTATACCGGAA
Source organism: Artemia sinica (assembly GCA_027921565.1). NCBI lineage: Eukaryota > Metazoa > Arthropoda > Branchiopoda > Anostraca > Artemiidae > Artemia > Artemia sinica. The sequence goes on along the minus strand of JAPEVW010000508.1, from coordinate 8,581 downwards.
ACTTCTTATGATCGGGGTAATTGAACGCAGAACGTAGATTTTTTTTTTTTGTTTTTTTTTTTTTTTTTTTGAGAAGGGAGACAAAAAAAAAAGTACTAATTTTGATATTTGTTTATGCTATTTGTGATAATCTTTTTTTGTCGCGACGGAACAGGTGTTTAAGACTTGTTTGTCGTTTGATTTGTTAACATTACATTGCTTATGTTCATCGACACTGGTTGAGTTCTTAAACTGGGGGGATAATAGGTATTTTAATCTTCTTTCGCGTAAGAATTTTTCCTTTACGTAATAGGTTGTTTTACTTTAATCATTTCGGTTTGGCGCAGTTTTTTTTGATTTTTTGTTTACTTTTGATTTTTGCTACACATAGGTTTTATTTCTTTTAAAAATATAATTTCATTTTTCATCATTGCGGCGCGGTATATTGCACTTTTTGGATTATATAGATACTGCTTATAATATCTTATTTCTTTTTCTTGGGGAGGTGGGGTCATGTTTACCGCTTGATAATTATTTTACACAATTTTGGGTTCCCTTCAATTTTGTCAAACTGGTAAACTAGTTTTTTGCTTTCTACAGTTGTCAAGGAGTAATAATCTTTGTTGAGTACGCAGGACCCTTAAATACAGTATCGAATTTTATATTGTTTTTGCACTTTTCTTATCTCATGTTGAAACTAATAAAGGTACTTTGCCTTTCTGTTCGGCCGGGTTACTTTATTTCCTAATGATTGCTCTTGCTGGTCGCTTATTTGGGCGTATTTGCTAGCCGTACTTCCGAAGATATATTGATCCTATGTCCGTATCCCCCCTTATTCGAACTTGACATCACCATTTTTTCGCAAAGACCTTCTTCCCCCTGCTTATCCACATAATCATTGCCGCTGAGTATATGACATTTTCTTTGGCATGTTTTAATGCATATGAACTCCGTGTCAATAATTGCTTTGGCCATTTATTCTGAAATAAGGTAGTTTTCTATATCTTTGTTTATTTATTATAATTTTTTTTTCAGATTGGTTATGATTATGGTACACTCTAGGGTTCGAAGTAAGTCAAACTAAAAAACTACCTACCTCTATTCTATGTCGAAGTCAAACTATACCTTTTCACACCTTTTCTACAACCCGCGGCATTTCTTCAATAATACCATCGCGGGTACTATTTTCGTTCGACCATCCTTACTTAAAAGCTCCATGGTTTAACCATAATGAAATATTTACTTTGTGTGGAAAAACAAGGCAACTTTAGAGGAAAGTTGAAAACTACTTTTTTTCCCCCGTGCCAACCACCATTGCACCTGGCTATTTGTATGTGGTTCGAACATAATATCATCCCTAAATTTCCTACTCTAGTTTAACGTTTAACGACTTTGCGGTCGCTTTATAGTCCTTAAAAGTTAAAGATTTTCCGAGAAACCATACCCTTTTTGTCAATATAAATTGATAAAAATGTATTTAGGACCTCGTGATGTTTACCTTCTAATTCTAGTTCCATAAATATTAAACAAACAATACCATAACTGGTTTATAATGCATTTTTTGATATTAATTCGATTTTCATAGTTATAATACACTTCATGTAATGATTATAGGGTCTTTTAAATATCATTTCATTTTACGAAAGAGTATTTATATATACAGTTTCTTTCCACTTAGGTTGGGTTTTAATTATTTCAAATATTGGTGCATCCTTCGTCCGCAGTGCCTCCTTGAATTTTTGGACAAGATTTAATCATATCTAAAATTCGATAATCTCCCAGACGAACATTGGGCTGATAAATTAATTTCAAAATACTATGTCATTTTTTTTTGCCGTTTTCAGGTATATTTTAGAGGTACATTAAATAACTAAAAGTTGGTTTGGGAGGTGCATGCCTTCCGAGTAGTGGTTATAGTCATTCCTATCGCTATTTTGACGAAATGACTTTCCGGCACAGCTGCGATATGCCAATGGGTTATTTATTATCTTTACTTATTGACCAGGAAACCTAAGATTACGTGCGAATTGGCGAACAGCAAATTGCTCACGCAACTATTACGTCTAACCCAGGGACTATTTTTTCTTATTTTTCACTATTTTTCTTCTTCCAAATTTTTCATCTTCTTGGAAGAAATTCAGGTTTATTTTCTTCTTTATGTCTTTCATAGATCTCTTTTGGGGTAACCTGGAAAATTGCGGATCCCATTGAAGGGTTTATCGGATTTAGATATGTGTTTATTTACACAATTGACGTATAAGATTTTAAAGAAGATTTCAAACCTTTTAACATATGTCCTTGTCTATTATTATGGAGAGAAACTTAAATGGGTCCAAATTGTTAAGTTATATTATTATCATCTTTGATCGTACATATGTCGGCAATATATTCGCCCAACGAGCTATACTCTTGTTGCTGCTGGGAGATATGTATGTCCTAAGATTCGGAAGGCCAGATTGGGCGCTTCGTCTAGTGTGCTCGTACGTGTTTCTTGTCATCGCACGTTGCTACTAAAAAAATTATATAGCACTTAGGCTTTTGCCGTTAATCTTTAGGGTTCATTTCTTTTGTTCCACATAGTTTTTTGAGATTTTAGAAGATAATATGAAGTTTTGAACAGTCAAGATTTTCTGTTCTTACTCAATGCTTTAATAGTTCCTCTCTTTCATTAAATTGTTCAATATGTCCCCCATTTCCCTTAACGGAGCTTAATATTGTCTACGCTATGGTCTTATCTTAGATTCCATAAGAGTGTATTTTCTTCCGCTTACGATTATTTACAAAATTGTTGACAATGGCTTGGGTATTCTTATCATGGTTACTATTTTGATTGTTTTACTAGATTTTAGGTTCAATATAAGCACATACACGTTTACACTACTCATGGGTGTTTCGGTGTTTCCTTTAACCGTGGTCGATGGTTACATGCCACAACCGTATCTGGAAATGTGTTCTTATTTAAAATTTTATCAGTAATTATGAAATAAATTAAACTAAATAGTGCAAATGGTTATAGCTAAATGATTAAGGCATAGTAGATTAGATTGGTTAGGTGCCTTTAATTTGACAATATTTGTTATTATTTTTTTTTAGCTGTTTTTTTTTTTTTTAAGGTTACCATCCTCTAATTTATGGTATTTAACTTTTCAACTGGTATTCTTGGGTCCTTTTCCTATTTATTTGGATTGATCTTCGTAGGAAATTATCCTCGGCAACGGTGCCTGAACATACGAAAATTAAAATTACTCATTACTCGCGTTCCTGCACCTGCACCTTTCAACGTAACCCCAACGCTCGAATTTTTGTCCATTTTTATTCCATAATTCGTCGTATGGGTCACTTGAGTTTTACTCACATTATTCACCAAATTAGTGGAGGGTTAGTAGGGTAATTTTAGAGCAGATCAGCCTAGTTAATTTTTACTATTTTTTTTTTGCATTCCTTTCTTCCTTCCGTTCTAGTGTATTCTCCAGAGATACCTTCACTTGCATGCCTTTCCAACAGGTCAATAACAGGAAAGCTTACCAAAGTTTTATGGCCATCCATTCCCCACGTATTGTTGAATTTTTGTCCATTTTCTTTTCATGATTTTTGAATGATCCTTTGCCTTGTCACATTTCCTCTATAGTCGGGGCTAGGTAGGTCCATATTCCTGCGGGTTGCCCTTTCTATTAATCGTTTGAACATTTGTTTTTTTCAATCGTATACTGCAAGAGATACCTCAGCATGGCACCTGAATCACGAAACTTCATCACATCGCGTTCCCCGCGCCATGCCAACGTACACAACCCCACATAAATATCAAACTTCGTTGTCTTCATTATTTCGTATTTCTTGTATTCTTGCACCACCCAAACTTTGGGGGTCGTCACTTATTGTCCTGTGGTAGTGATGAGTTAGGGTAATTCTTATTCTTGTTGTCTTTCTCTTGCGGGTCACTTTTTATCGATAGTTTAGTTGATCTTCCTCGTGAGGTTCCCTGCCCAAATATTCACGACAAATGTGAATACAAAGGCACCATGCTCACCGACCTCACGACTCGGTTCCCATCAACGGGCTCCCCACTGATTTAGATGTTAGTTTTTCACGTTTTCATCATCCAACTTCAAACCGTATTTTTTCCTTATGTGTTGTCGCTTTTCTAAACTGCATGTTTGTTTCTTCTCATAAGAGAACTAGGCCCAAACAGTAATGGATTTTCTATAGACACAACACACCACCCGCCATTTCCGCCTGGTCCGTCTTTTTTTCTGGCGGGGGGCCATTTTGTTTTGTCACTTATTTTTTTTTTTTTGTTGCGCATGTTGCTTTTTGTATTTTCCATAGTTGTTAATCATGGATGACCAGGAGAGCCACACGTTAATGGCAACAGAAGGGCAATAACAAGCCATTGCCATTCCCCCTAGCCACACCGCTGGCCTACCTGTCTTAAAGGTCTATGTTGTTTGAGAAATTTGCAACAAGGGGTTTGAGTTGTTTGCAGCAACGTCCCTTTTTGTGCAATCAAGTCTCATATCCATGTTTAATTTAACGACAGAGGATGAAGTGTCAAGTTGATTGTATGGTGGGATAATATACATCATAGCTCATTCCTTATATCCTTATTTTGGCTCTAACTTCCTATGGTTGGGGGCCCATCCCGTTTTCACTATTATATAGGTCAATGTGGATGTTTTTAGTCATTTTTCTTTTTCCTTCCTTTATTTGTTCTAAGGTATTGTTGGTGATGTTTACACCGTTGACTGTTGTTTTATTTTGTTTTTTTGTGAATTATATTGCCCATGTATACTGTGTCGTTTCTCTTAATTCTTGAGAGAAAAAAAAAATTTTATGTCACCTTTGGAAGTGTGTAGAGGTCACTCGTACTACTGTACTTGACTGCTTAGTTTTTGAGAAAGGTATCTTTTATATGAGATTCGATTTGTTTTCTTTTTTTTGTTTTTTTTTTAAGGTAGTTACGTAATATGTTTATATTAAGTTTTTTGTTAGCATGTTTTTCAGTTAATGTTATATTGTTGTATCCGTCTGAGGGAAGCCCAGAAGGTTTTCTATCTATTGTAATTATTCATTTGGCCTTCCAATTTCTATACTTGGTTGAAAACCTTATTTACAAAACTAAATTTTTCTTAAGTCATCTATGATGGAACGCGGCAAAATTTTTCCTTTAAAAAAAAAAACAATAGTTTTCGATTATTTCGTTAAGCGCCATTTGTTTTTAAGAATATAGTTTTTATTTTTTTTTGGTTAAACTTTCCAAAAGATTCATCTATTAGGCTGTAAATCTTTTTTTTCATTTATCTTTATATTTATTTAATTATTTAAATTTATCTATTCTTCTTTCTTCCGCTTTCCATTCAGCTTTTGGATAATCCTTTGTTAATTGTGAGTTTACGGCGAGTTGAAGTGTAACTCATTTACTTTTAAGGTGTCAAATGTCAAATAATTTCATTTCTTCTCCTGTGGCGGAGTAACGCCACTTGGTAGAGGATATTTATTATCCCACACGGATTAGATAAGTTTCGTAGCTCGTCATAAGCCATATAATTTATTCTTTGTATTTCCCAGGTGGAAATTAGAAATACATCGTTGATCGCCAGACCTGGATGCCAACGAGGATGCCCACGACTTGAGGGGGGGGGTGGGCGTTCATAATTTGCTAGAACATTACTTATGTATCCGTGTTTTTCTTTTTTTTTTTTTTTTTTTTTGGCATTTTAATGGCGATAACTCTTTGTAGGTTATCCTTTTGTAAGAGGTTTGATTTCAGGGAGAAAAGTTTGATATTTATCCATATTAGATTTAGGGTCTTGGAAGCTGTTTCAAGAGGCAAAGGGCAAAGTATTTCGCAAGATGTTAAGAAAGATCTATTTATTTCTTGCTCTTCCTTTTAGGGCTTTAACTTTCGCTTGATTGGCTTTGAAGGCGGCTACCCTTGAATTATTCATATATATGCTCATTGTCACGAACTGTTCATTTCATTTTTTGTTATTTGTTCCTTAGTGGACAAAACTTTAGCTTTGTAAAATTAAGGTGATTCACTATATTACATTCCTTGTTGGGGGAATAAGGATTTGCAGGTGATTTCAAGTCCGTGACTGGTTTAAACAGGTTAGTAAAATTATTACAGGTGACTGTTTTGTTGTAGGAGCACTTTATGAAGTTACTATAATTTTTAATTTTTTTTTTGGACAAAAAAAAAAAAAATTCTCTATTCTTTTTTTTTTTAACACATGATTAGTTTTTATTTTGCTTTACTTGATTTTCTGAATTATTTCGGTTATGAGTTGCCTTTTGACAGTCTATATTTTGGTTTAAAAAAATTTTTTTTTTTTTTCTTTTACCCTACTCAGTCTTAGCCATGAGGTTGCACGTTTTTGTTGCGTTTTTGATGACCCAACCCGCATAAAAAATTGATTACATTCCTGAATCCGAATATATTTACTATTGGTCCAGAACAGCTATTGCCTAATTGCACGTTGTCATTTTTTTGACGTCACACGGATTTATGGGCTATTTTACGATACTTGGTACGTAACTTTCGTTTAGTATTACTTTGGTATTATAATGCTATTAGGGATTGAACTTATTGATTTTATATTTGGGTGGCCCTTCTTCTGGCGAGGGCTATTTTTGTAATTTACCCTTGTCTTATATATAGATAATAGAGGACGGACTGCAATAATCTTAAGTCGAGTGATTTTTGATTCATGTTAGGTTTTTGTATTTGGTATTATCAATCGTGATTATCTTCCAATCACAGCTCAAAATCTTTCCAAAGTTTAAGAAATTGTTTGCCTAGGGAAAAAGGTTTTTTTTTTTTTGTATTTCTTTTTTTTTTTTTAACTAGGTTATTCTTTTAGGTTATTGTCTTTTATTGCTTTAAACTGCGCGTTCCATATGTTATTCTTTTAATTCGATTTAGCGTACGGTAAAATTGGTTGGATTATATTGCTGCAAATTTTTAAGGGTTTTTGATGGTTTACGTTATCCTTTGTCTACTAGCTGTAAGCCCTATTTCCAACTGCTGTTGGCTAATTATTGCAAAACTAAGGTGTTGTTAGCCCTCGTTTAGTTACAATTTGATTTAAATTATCTATTAGGAAAACGTACTTCCTATGATTGGAAATTCCGAATTGAATAAATCACATACCGGGGAGTTTTTTTTTTTTTTTCGTTTTAATTCTATTTTTGAATTTGACTTCTTGGTACGAATATTTTGGAATTTTGATAATAATCTCACGTACTTTTTTGGCTTCATTGAAGGTTTATTCTTTAATGATTTTGTCACCAAAAATCTTGATTTAGGGAGGATATGTGAATTACTATTTAATTATGCCCAATCAAAAATTCATTTAACCGAAATTGCATAAGCCAAAAATAGGCTGGGCCAAAAAAATAAAATAAATACTTTTCGCCCTTTTGGGTTTCTTTTTTTTTCACATATTTTTATTGTTATTGGGCTTAGTGTTTTGTGACTCACGGACATCACACTGCCTCCGTGGTTTTATTCGTATTTTTTTGGATATATTTTCTATTAAAGGATTATATCGCTTTCCATAAGTTGAAATTATGTGTCTAGAAATTAATATTTTAAGTTCTTGCAATTTTGAATTTGATATTTTTAAAGTTTTATATAATAGGGTTTTTTATATAGGATTTATTTTTTTACCTTTTTCTTGTGCCATAACTATTTTTAAATTACGTTTTTTAAGGTTACTAAAATTTTCGTTTTGGATCAATTTTCTAGCAATTAATTTCCTTTATTATATTTCACTTAGTGATTTTTCGGAACGGAACTTTGTATTATTTTATTTATTTTTTTGTTATGCCAAACCACCTAGGAGCATATACGACTAAATATATACTTTAAGAATATATTCGTGATATCAATTTTTGTTTAGCGAAAAGCTATATAAATTTTAACTTTTTTTTTTTTTTTTATAATCTTCCCATTTTTTCGAGACGTCAGGTTTTTTTTTTTTTTTTGCTGCGTGGGGGTCTTGAATATTTGAGAACATTTTGGATGGTAGTCTAATTCTTAGTTTTTTTAGGCGAAAGACTATTTATTATAGGTATGCCAAATTAACTCAGATTAACGCGATTCTACACGGGGGCAAATGACCGGTGATTAATATGAAGAAGAGATAAGTGATGGCGATTTAACTCGAGGCCCATTATGCTTATTAGAATTTGGCTATACTATGTAATATTAGTGGTTTCAACCCACAACGGGGTTTGGAAGGAAATACGTCGCGGGCTTTACTTATGATTATGCAGGCCCCTTATTTTTTGCTGAGTTTTTCTTTGGAAGCATGCTTATAATTGCTAACTTTGCACTGAAAGCCTATTTTTTCGAGTTTTTAATTGTGAAATTTGGTTAAATTTGGTTTTGTGAATTCTTAAATATCAGAAGGGATTTGAAGGAATAGTAAGACTTCTATTGTATAAGGACTCTGAACTGCCCTTTTGTTTCTGATTGATTAAGAATCTCTTTGTTGTATAAGTAACGAAATTTTGCACTAATAATTAAGTGAAATAGCGCATTTAATATTCTTGATGTATTTGTAATTTGAGGCCAACTAGTACGCGTGGTGCATGCTAG